>CM016623.1:39638163-40238163 GCA_005393395.2 Gossypium australe
TCAGTGGTATTGGTTTCGACTTCTTGCTCTTCTTCTATGTAATTTAAGCTTCGCCTTATTTCTCTACGATTTCTGTGAACAGTACCTTCAATATCACTGTTGTAAATCAGGGGTCCTGTCGGGTTCTTTCTAGTCATAAACTAGAGGTACCTGCTAGGAACAAATAAAAGAATGAAAATTAGTAAGGTTAGAAGCAAAATAAAAATAAAAATAATAAATTGCAAAAATAAAAATGGCTAAAGTAATAAAAATTGAGCGTTCTTAATATTTTAGTTCCCCGGCAACGGCGCCAAAAACTTGATCGTGTGTCAGAAAAATTTTATATAAAGAATGATCGAGCCTAGAAGCTAACTATGACAACGATTGAGGTAAGTGCACCTATCGAATAGTAGTATAGCTTAGTGGCAAGACCGGATTGTAGAACCCAAAGGAACCAAAAATACAAATACTAACTTTCTTTTTATTATTTAGCCTAAGAATTAAGGGAATTATTAATTAATCTAAAATTAACTAACTATTAAGCTAAAGATGCAAAGACAAAGAGATTGAATTGGGGAAATACTTGTGGGAAAAACCAATTGGTTAAGACAATACCCGAGGAAGAATCCACCTAGACTTCACTTGTTATTTAACTCTAAACCAGACGATTTATTCACTTGACTTGATCCGTAGGATTCCCTAATGTATATTAATACCTCTCTCGAAGCTACTAACATCTAACCCTAGGTTGATTAATTGAAATCTCTTTCTAATTAAAACCCCTAGAATTGCATTAACTCGATCTATGGACTCCCATATTAGGTTTGACCCTAATCCGGCAGATTTTTGTCATCCTATCTCTAGGGTTGTGATCAACTCCGCTTAATTATGCTAGATCTACTCTTAGACAGGGTCTATTCCTCCTCTGCCTAAGCACATCAATACTTGAATCAATATCCTGAAATATTAAAACAAGAATTAAGAACACATAATTAAGAACAAATCAAGTATTTATCATATAGTTCAGAAAACAATAACAAGATCCGTCTTAGGTTTAATCTCCCTCAGGTATTTAAGGGTTTAGTTCATAATCATAAAACAATACATCTCAGAAGAAAATATAAAACAAAACATAAGAAAAACCCTAAAACCCCCTGAAGGAAATTGAAGGGAAGATCCTCCGTCTTGAGTATAACTCCGGCTTCTTGAGATGAATCAACTGACTTTCTTCGAGCAAATTCCACAATTCTGGCCTCTCTGGCTTGGTTCTTCGGCCTCACTGGACGCCCCCTAAAGGTCGGCCTCTAGGGTGTTTATATAGGCTTTTGGAATGGCTTTCTTTGCCTCTAAGTACCCTAGTCCAAATGAAATTCAAACAGGTCACGTCAGGGACACGCCCATGGCACACGCCCGTGTGGGTCGTGACCAGGCCGTGTTCGGGTCTGTTAAGGAGGCACAGCCGTGTGGTCTTGGGCCCAGGTCGTGTCGATTTTGTAAGTTGGCCCATTTACTCTGTTTTAGGCCTATTTCTCGTTCTTTTCATCTTCCGGTGCTTTTCTAAGTATAAAACATGAAATTAAAGGATTAAGAGTACCAAATTCCACAATTCAATGCTTAAATCATCCAAAAGTATGCTAAATGTGGGATTAAAATATGTGTATATTCTGGTTTATCATTAAGCATGTTAAATCTGTTATTTCTGTATCTGTATTCTGAATCTGTGCTTGGGGTGGGATTTGTATATGCAAAAGAAGTGATCTGTAAGACGACCTTTCACCTATATTCTAGCAGCTTGACTGCACATTATTCTGTTATGTGTCGCATCGACACTACATGGTGTGTAGGGATGGGTGGGTGTCTTTAACCCCACATGGTGTGATGGGATAGTTGGAGATAGTGTGTAGAGAATGGGGGTAGGATTCTGTACATCTGTTCTGTTTATCTGGTTTTGATATCTGTATCTATTAAGGACTTAGGTCCAAATCTGTATCTGTCTACATATGAGATTCTGTGTATGTTACATGACTATCTCTGTTGGGTTACACACTGAGTTTACGAAAGCTCACATTTGTTTGTCGGTCCTGTTCAGGTAACCTTCAGACATAGGCGGGTCAGTGCGATGGAGGCTCAACGGTGTCCACTTGTCAAAAAACAGTTATTTTTCTTATCCTTATTTACTAGTTTTACTTAATTTCTGGTTTTTGAGAGAGTTTTGTAATTTTTGGACTCTCCGGGCTTTTGAGACTATTCATTTTATATTTTTGGTTTGGTTGCGTTTATGATTTTTTTAAACTATGATGATTGACAAGATTTCGATTTTATGCGAGCAAATATTTTTAAAAACATGAGCATGGTTTTGATTTAAACGATTTTCAAACTTCCGCTGCGAGATATTTGGTTAATTTTGAAAGACAACATGTAACGATTTTGGGAATGAATATATAAATGATTTATGAAGTATAATAAATTTCAAAACCCTTTTTCGTAACGCTATCAGATTTGGCCATAACGTCTAGGCCGGGTTTAAGGTGTTACATTTAGCGGTATCAGAGCTAGGTTACAAAACTCGGGCTGTGAAATTTGGGTTCCAAAATTTTATTTGTAAAAGAATTGTTTTTCTTTAAACAAAGATTGTTTGTTTTCAAGATAAGTATATGGTTCACCAAGTCTCTAGCGCCTATCCTGTAAGTAATTCTGGATTTAGAAAATACTGTAGATAGAATTCTCCAAAACTAAGTTAGTTAGAGATTAAAACTTCTGAAATATTTCTGAACTTCTGATATTTGAAGCATAAGAAATATGCTAATAAACACTGAAACTAATACATAAAATTTTATAATGTAGATAAAATTGAAACTATGATAAGCGCACGTGGTCGAGGTACTCGTGGACGCAGTAAGCACCGTAGAGGGATCGAGCTGAGTTTTTCTCTTTGGGCAATATATCGAATCTATATACAAGTGAGACACCGATTTCACCTGCTACTGAGACTTGATCTCAAAGCCGCTCGGTTGGGGACGACGCACTATCTCAAGCCATGTTGAGAGTCTTGGAGAGGGTCGCTAGACCATATTCTGGATCTAGGGGTCGTGGGTCGATAACTGAATGAATCTAGTCCAGTAGAGTTGAGCTATTTAGGGGCGTCACTGGATTCACCCCTACTGTGGCCGAGTATTGGTTAGAGGCCACCGGGAGGATAATGAATGATAATGATTACACTCCTGAGTAGAAATTGAATGGTACAGTTTCTTTGCTTCGCAATGAGGCAAATTAGTGGTGGTTATCGGTTGATAAGGGTACTCAACTAGATCGTCTAAATTGAGATTATTTCAAGACTGCCTTTCAGAGGAAGCATATGGGCTCGAGCTATGTTGATGCTCCTAGGCATGAGTTCATGAATCTCACACAGGGTAATAGGACTGTGGTCGAGTATGAAGTCAAATTTCTGAGACTAAGCCGCTACGCTCGAGGCATGGTGGCATTTGAGTATGAGAAATAGGGTTGCTTTGAGGACGGATTGAGGGACAGTCTGAGGGTATTGATAGCTCTGCAGAGGGAACAATAATTTGTTGTTCTGGTAGATAAGGCAAAGATTGCCGAACAAGTTAAGCGCATGGAGCACCAGAATAGAGACCGAGAGAGAGGCAAGAATAAGATGGATTCTGAGCCCCCTAGTTTTATTGAGAGGCCTAAGAAATGGGCCAGACATGACGGGCCTTCTAGAGTGGGAGTTCCAATTGCTCTTACTAGAGTTCAGCTGTGCAGCAACTGTGGTAGGTGCCATCCAGGTGATTGTTAGAGGAGATTAGAAGCTTGTCTACGATGTGGATCATTAGAGCATCAGATTAGAGATTGTCCATATCGTGTGATCAGATGCAAGCTATAGGATCGGGTTTTGTTCAGTCTCAGAGGGTAATACAGTAGCCACTTAGGGGTCGTGGACTCGCTAGGGGTGGTAATGGTATAGGCCGAGGACAGAGAGCACCAGTCAGAAGTGCTAATCAAATTGAGGCAAGGTAGCCTGCACTGGTTTATGCTGCTCGACGCCACAAGGACAGAGACATTCCTGATGTGAGTACGTTCTTTATTTTTGATGCCCCATATACTGTTTTGATAGACATATGTTCTACACACTCCAATGTAGCTAGTACTGTTTCTAGAAACTTGAGGATTACTGTTGAGTGTACTTCTGGTAAGATTACTGTACTAAGTCCATTAGGGCAATTTGTTCGGGTAAATAGACTTTATAGGAATGTTCGTTAGAAGTACAAGGGGTTGTGTTTCTGGCAAATCTGATGGAGCTACCGTTTAGGGAGTTTGACTTAATTCTGGGCATGAACTGGTTGGTGGAGCACCGAGTTAGTTTAGACTGCACAACTAAGAGGGTCGTTCTAAGAACTGAGGACGATAAAAAAATTGTTGTGACCGGCGAGCGTCGAGATTACTTGTCTAATGTGACCTCCGCTCTAGTGACCAAGAAATTGGTTCGGAAAGGGTGTGAGGAATATTTGGCCTACGTTAGTGTTTCAGTTTCTAGGGACTCTTCCGTAGAGGATATTAGAACAGTGAGAAAATTTTTGGATGTTTTTCCTGAGGAGTTACCGAGTTTACCCCCGAATCAGGAAGTTGAGTTTGACATTGAGCTTCTACTAGGTACAACTTTGGTGTACATCGCTTCATACCGTATGGTTTCGAAAGAGCTTACAAAGCTTAAGGCTCAACTTCAAGAGCTTTTGGATCATGGTTTCATCCGTCCTAGTGTATCTCCGTTGGGGGCACCGGTTATATTTGTAAAGAAAAATGATGGTACCATGAGGATGTGCATCGACTATCGGCAACTGAATAAGTTAATTGTGAAGAATAAATACCCACTTTCGAGGATCGATGACCTATTTAATCAGTTTCAAGGGGCTCCAGTATTCTCAAAAATAGATCTCCATTATGGGTATCATTAGCTTAGAGTTAAGGAAGTTGATATTCATAAGACAGCTTTTAGGACTAGTTATGCCCTTTGGTTTGACGAATGCTCTGGCTGCATTCATGAATCTGATGAACTAAGTTTTTTAGTCGTATCTAGATCGGTTCGTCGCAGTCTTCATCGATGATATTTTGGTGTACTCTAAGACTGAGGATGAGCATGATAAAAATCTTAGAGTAGTGCTTCAGATACTCCGAGAGAAGCATCTCTACGCTAAGTTGAGAAAATGTGAATCCTGGTTACGGGAAGTAACATTTCTAGGGCACGTGGTTTCTGCTGAGGGGATTGGTGTTGATCCTAAGAAGATTGAGGTTGTGCTTGATTGGAAACAGCCTAAGAACGTTTCTGAGATCCGCAATTTTCTGGGACTTACGGGTTAATATCGGAGGTTTGTTGAGGGGTTCTCACTGATTGCAGCACTTCTAACTAAGCTTCTATGCAAGAAGGTTCCTTTCATTTGGGTTGATACGCAACAATCGAGTTTCAAGAAGCTCAAGTTTGTTTTGACTCAGGCTCCTGCTATGATATAGCTTGAATCTGGTAAGAAGTTTGTGTTGTATAGTAATGCGTTGCACGTCGATTTGGGATGTGTATTGATGCAAGATGGTAAGGTTGTGGCTTATGCGTCCCAACAGCTTAAGTCACACGAGGGAAATTATCTGACACATGATCTCGAGTTGGCTGCTATGGTTTTTACCTTAAAGATCTAGAGGCACTATCTGTATGGTGAGAGGTATATCATCTACACCGATCACAAGAGCCTCAAGTACCCCATTACTAAAAAGGAGTTGAATCTTAGGCAGCGTCGATGGATTGAGCTGTTAAAGGATTATAACTACATGATAGAATATCATCTGAGTAAGGCCAATGTGGTGGTCGATGCTCTCAAATAAAGAGCAATGTCTAATTTGAGGGCGATGTTCGCTCGTCTCAGTTTGTTTAATTATGGGGGTTTGTTAGCCGAGTTGAAAGTTAAGCCGACTTGGATTGAACAGATTCAAGAAAAGTAGTTAGGGGATGAGTCTCTAAGTCTGCGGTTTTGTCAGGTTGAAAGTGGCAGTACATCTGATTTTGGACTGAATAAGGATGGAGTTCTGTGTTTCCGATGACGGGTTTGTGTACCAAACGATTCTGATTTGAGATAGTCAATTCTAAGAGAAGCGCATAGTAGCCCTTATGCTATACATCCCAGTGGTAATAAGATGTATCGAGATCTCCATCAATTGTACTGGTGGCCAGGTTTGAAACATAAGGTAACTGATTTCGTTTCTCATTGTCTGACATGCCAGAAATTTAAGGTTGAGCACCAGTTGCCTTCGGGTTTTCTCTAACCCATTAAAATTTCCTTATGGAAATAGGAACGTGTGACGATGGACTTTGTTAGTGGGTTGCCTTTAACACCCACTAAGAAGGATTATGTATGGGTCATCATGGATCGATTGACCAAGTCCGCCATTTTATTCTGGTTCAAAAAGACTATTCTCTGCAAATGTTAGCAAAGCTCTACATTTTTGAGATTGTAAGACTGCACAGGGTTTCAGTTTTAATAACCTCTGATAGGGATCCTCGCTTCATTTCTCGATTCTAGAAGAAACTTCACGAAGCTCTGGGTTCGAGATTAGACTTCAGTACTGCGTTCCATCCTCAAACATATGGTCAATCTCATAGGGTGATTCAGATACTGGTGGATATGCTTCGGAGCTGTGTGATTAACTTTCGAGGTAGTTGAGAGAATTTCTGCCGTTAGCTAAGTTCGCCTACAATAATAGTTTCCATTCTAGTATCTAGATGAAACCTTACGAGGCTCTGTATGGTCGTAAGTGTCGTACTCCGCTATGTTTGACTAAGTTGGGTGAACGACGGATTTTGGGTCCTGAGTTGGTTTCTGAGACTGAAGATAAGGTTAGACTGATTCGGGATTGTCTAAAGGTGACTTCTGATAGGCAGAAGTCTTATGCGAATCTGAAAAATGAGGGATATCGAGTACTCTGTGGGTGATTTCATATTCCTTAAGGTATCTTCATGGAAGAAAGTTCTATGGTTCGGTCGTAAGGACAAGTTAAGTCCTAGGTTCATTGAGCCGTATCGGATTCTGAAGCGTGTGAGACCGGTTGCTTATCAGTTAGAGCTACCGTTAGAGTTAGACCATAAACATTATGTGTTTCACGTCTCGATGTTGAGTTGGTATCAATCTGATTCATCTCACGTTGTCTCCGTTGAGGAGATCGAGGTTAGACCAGACTTGACATTTGAGGAAGAGCCGATTCAGATTTTGGAACTAGATATTAAGATTCTGAAGAGGAAGTCACACTGTTGGTAAAGGTTCTGTGGCGGAATCATGGCACTGAGGAAGTCACATGGGAACCTGAGGTCTCGATGCATCAACAGTATCCTTATCTATTCGAATCAGGTAAATTTCGAGGTCGAAATTTCTTTTAGGGGGTAGGGTTGTAACGCCCTGAATAATTTAACTTTATTTCTGTGAGCTCTGACATAAATGAGTATCTTTTTTAGTTGTTAAGTGATTTGAGTGTGTGCTTAAGGTCTTGGGTACAAGTCTCACTCTTTGGAGAGTTCTATTATTTTGATTCTAGCCTTATCTTTGGTGGGTTGGGTTATATTTTATTTTTAATAAACTTATATCAGAATGAGCCTGCTGGTTCGAGTGGTAAGGTGTTAGCTTACCCTGTGGTCTCGTGTTCGAATCCCCGTGAGCGTGGATGATATTTTTGTTTCAGTTGTCCGAGAGAGAGTTTGGGTGGAGTTAGAAGTCTATGGTGGTTGGATGTGGTTAGTGGGTAGGATTTTGGGGGGGGGGGATAAGGTTGTTAGTGGATGGAGTGGGGAGTTAACAAAATTAATCTTAATTTCTCTCTCTTCCCAAATATTTTCTAACGTCAATTCTATTTTCCTCCTCTACCTGACATTTTTCCTTTTTTCTCCTTCTCTGCAATTTTTGATTTTGTCGTTTCTCCTTCAATTTTGTTCACCTCTTTTGTATTCTCCTTGTTGCAATCTAAAATTTCAGTGTTTGACGTGTAGTTGGGTAAGTAGGGATTTCATTTATCTGTGGGTTTCAATTTCTGTAAGTTGTTGGATTTATTCTTTCCGTTTGAATTTCTAAAGGGGTGTGAAGTAAGGGAGATTGATTCTCTGTGAATGTATTGCGCAGGAGTAGTCGATAAACTTGCGGATTTCACTTTAACAGCATAAACCACAATTTGGGTTGTTCTTATCGGCAGTGAGTGTGTTTGCGCGATTCGATTTTACATTGTTAAATTTGTAATTGGTTGTTAATTAGTTGTGGTAATTTCGTTTTTAGGTTTTGGTGGTCTCGGGATTGCTATAGCATCAAAATTGAACCAGATGTGTAAAGATAACGCGAGAAATTGAGGTTCGGCAAAAGTCGAAAAAGGGGACTGTCAACTCTACACGGCTGTATGACTATCGAATGTGAGGCCATGTGAGCCTACATGGGCATACCACATAAGCATGTAGATTTTGGGCCAGGCTGTGTGGGCCACATGGGCAAGGCTAATTTGAGCGTGTGGGCCACACGGGCATGTGGGCCCAAAATTCTAAATTTTTCTCTAGGGTCGCACGGGTCATTCCGATCGACTGTGGGCCTATTGTAGGGTCACTAAGGGCTAATCAAGCCCTTATTCATGTGATCCAATATTCTGATAGTCTGATTTGAATAGGAAACTACTATGTATGTCTGACTGTATTGTTTAAGTATGTATGTTATCTGTATACGAGCATGTTAAGCATGTTAAATCTGTTATTTATGTATCTGTATTCTGAATTTGTGCCTGGGGTGGGATTTGTATATGCGAAGGAAGTGATCTGTACGACGACCTTTCACCTATATTTTTGCAACTTGACTACACATTATTCTATTATGTGTCGCATCGACACTATATGGTGTGTAAGGATGAGTGAATGTTTTTAAACCCACATGGTGTGATGAGATGGTTGGAGATGGTATGTAGAGGATAGGGGAAGGATTCTGTACATCTATTCTGTTTATCTGATTCTGATATTTGTATCTGTTAATGACATAGGTCCAAATTTGTATCTGTCTGCATATGAAATTCTATGTATATTGCATGACTATCTCTGTTGGGTTACACACTAAGTTTACGAAAGGTCACATCTGTTTGTATGTTCTAACCTTTAGACATAAGCGGGTCGGTGTGATGGAGGCTCAGTGGTGTCCACTTGTCGAAAAAATGTTATTTTTTTATCATTATTTACCGATTTTACTTAATTTCTGGTTTTTGAGAGAGTTTTGTAATTTTTGGACTCTCCGGACTTTTGGGACTATTCATTTTGGATTTTTAGTTTGGTTGCGTTTATGATTTTTTTTAAACTATGATGATTGATAAGATTCTGGATTTACGCTAACAAATATTTTTGAAAACACGAGCATGGTTTTGAATTAAACGATTTTCAAACTTCCACAGCGAGATATTTGGTTAACTTTGAATGACAACATGTAACGGTTTTGGTAATGAACATATAAATGATTTATGAAGTATCATTGGTTTCAAAAACCTTCTTCGTAACGCTCCTAGATTCAGCCATAACATCTAGGGCGGGTTTAGGATGTTACAAGTGTCAACAAGTGAAAACTCCAAGCTTACATTTGAGTGGATCTTAGATTCAGGGTGTTCTTTCCACATGTGTCCCAATAATGAATGGTTTTCCATATACAGTTCAGTTGAAAGTGGAGTTGTGCGCATGAAGAATGTGTAACACCCCAAACCCGGCCTAGAAGTTGAGACCGAATCTAGAGGTGTTACACCAGCACATTGAAAAACTGATTTCAGTAAGTATTCAGAAAACCTTCAAAAGAGTACTTGATTAGTAGCGGAAAATCTTTTCAGAGTTTTAATTTTTGAAAACCAAAATCCATTTTGTTGACCTGAGTGATTTTGTAATTTCACAGTTGAGAATATTTGTTACCGGCAAATTAATAACAAACCAAAAACGAGTTCAGAACCATATTACAAACCTAAAGTTCAAAACAAAATAATTACGAAAATCATCGCATTTTCATACTTATGAAAACAATCCGAGTTCTTACATGTCGTCCAGTCCTAAGTCAGAGGGTTACCTGAACAATCGAGAACAAATAGAAGGGTAAGGTATAACGCTCAGTGAATAACCCAAATCAAATAAAAATCAAACAAAACACAATATACAAATCAGAGTGACGTAAGGAATTCAAAATGATCATATAACCAGAGGAAAACAAAATAGAAGATTACAGATATTTCCATAACAATTATATAATAGAATAGAGGACGTATGAGTACGCCAATATAATATTTTTCAGAGAAATAGAATGCGGATTTTTCAGAAAATATTCTAACCAACTCCACTACACATCAAAGTAAAGTTTCCCCTGAACTCATCCAACTAAAACACACCAAATAGGTCACCCGGGGTTGCCCAATAATGATGACCCGCCACCCCGGATTGCCCTGCAATGATGGTGTTTCACATTGTAGTTAAATTGCCAAATTAGATACAAATGTGGTCAAGCCACTATGTTGCAGCCAAGCTGCCATAATAGATATTGTGGATAACCCACTAGATAGTGCAGATCATTAAACTACCAAAACTACCTCTTTTCACATCATCCCAAACCCCATGCAATGTGTCATGGCATGCAAATACAGAACCAGAGTGATAAACATGTAGATCATGCTATCATACAATAACAGAATTAAAAGGCATGGGAGTCTATGCTTTGTACTACAGATTTATCAAACCTCAACAGACCATATCGGATTTTCCATGAAGTCACATGCATGGTTATAAATCAGAATCAATACCCAACAATTCAACATATTCGAATATCGCATACTCTTAATCAACAGAGTAACGTAGATGCTCACCATCAAGCTTAACAGAATACGAATCATACCTGGATAAATCGCTTACCTTAAACAAGAGTACATTACGCACTAACAGATCATACTTACTTGGGTTAAAACATATCAAACATACCTACAGATAACAGGTTATTCATCACCAGATCATCAAATATCTAGTTATATTGCCTAATTCAGATCATATGGACCCTACGTTGACATGCGTTTGATTCAAACGACGAATACGACCTTAAGGAAAAATTTTGATTCTTGGCTCACATGCCCGTGTGGATTCACACGGCTGGGGTGTCTGGCCCATGTGGTCCACATGGCCTAGCACACACCTGTGTGGCCTTCTTAACATTTCACACGGCCTAGTACACGCTCGTATGACCTAAAACCTAAAATATCTCTCACATGGCCTAGACACACGTCCGTGTCTCTAGCCCGTGTGACGCTATTTCCAAAACAGCAAGTTACACGGCCTGACACAAGACCGTGTGGCTCACACGGCCCACCATACGGCCTGGCACAAGGCCGTGTGGTGTCGACAACCATGTTTTTCGGTGTTCAAAAATCACAAAAAAATCAAGTTGTCCTTACACACTTGATACGGTTTCGATGCAGAAGCAACACAGACGATTCTGAAACCTAAAATGATAATCAATTATCCAAACAATGATTAATTTGCAATCAAATCGCTAAAAGAACATCATCCCCAAAATTAAAGTTCCGTCGAAGAACTTTCGACCCAAAAACCTCAAATCGAAACTTATCGGCAAACAAATTAAACCCCAAAAGGAAAAGTCAGACTTAGTATAGCAAACTGAAAGACGATTTGAAGAGAAGAAATTCAAAACGAAGAGAAAGAAAATAGAGGAACAGAAATAAAAAATAGAAAAATAAAATGTGAAGAACCCATGATATTTTCTAGGGAAGTTTAGTCAACTTAAAAGGAAATAAAACTACCTTTCAAAGCAGAGAAAGAAAAAAAAAAAGAAAAACACATTTCCATTACTTTCATAGAGATTCAAACACAAGACCAAAGGGTATACAGAAGCTTAACTATTGAACCAACAAGCTCACTCTTGTCATCAATTGATTGAAAATAACTTATAACCTAAATTGCCCGAGATAGGGGTTTTATCAAATGGAAAAAATTCAAGAGGCATGATTTGAACCTAGAACCTCACACCCATAAGCACAACACTTAACCACTGAACCAGAATAAATTGCTTGCAAACTTTTCAAAATCGTAACTCAAAATTGAGAGACGATCACTCTTGGTTCCACTAACTCAATTTATTTTAATTCGGTTTTTGAGATGTTAGAGATTGGTTCATCTAGTAAGATTAATGGTATTGGTACTGTTCAAATCAGGATGCACGATAGGACAATTAGGACACTATCAGATGTCAGGCATGTGCCTGACTTGAAGAAAATTCTCATCTACTTGGGAATTTTGGACTCAAAGGGTTGTAGAATTAACATCGAGTCAAACATCATTAACGTATCCCCTGGGGTTCTCGTTTTGATAAAAGGTAAAAATATTGGCAGCCTTTATGCTCTAGAAGGATCAACAATGATAGATGGAATCGAATGTCCCTCGTCCGTTAAGGAGTCGAAGTAGACTTGTTTAAAGCAAAGGGAACTTGGTCATAGGAGGGAAAAAGGTATAACCATTTTGTATAAGAGATGTTCTCTTTTGGATGTATGTTTTGAAAAGATAGGGCATTGCATTCATGGAAATCAGACTCAGGTCAGTTTTGATTTGGCAGTACACAAGTCGAAGACTAGAAATCTTCTAGCTTCTAAGCACAACTTCAACTCAATTTAATATCCTACATAGTTCGAGATAAGTCCGTGGTGAGCTTTGGCAAAGAAGGCGTTATGAAAAAACGAGTCAAGATGGAGATTTGTGAAGTTATACCTCGTATTTTTTGGCTTTTCTTCTCCTAGTTAAACTCTATTTTTAGTTTACCACTTAAACTCTGATTAGCGTAGGTTATTTTAATATTAGTTTCTCACTTAAACTCTGATTAGTATAGGTTATTTTAATATTCTTTAACCTACAAATTTAGTTTGCAAATAGACCCTTTTTCCACCTTAGAAAAATAACTCATTACACATTTAGGTATTAGCTTTTACAAGCTTTAAGAGAATCTTGTGTTTACGTTTTGAGGGTTATTATTTCGGGTTTCGTGGTTTAGTTTTATCTCCATATTTTGTACTCTTAATTTTGGCCATTTTAGTGAAATTATTTTTGCTCGTGAATTTTTATCCTCTCCAGAGGGATTTTTTACGTAAATTATTTGTCTTCAATCTTTTCAATTTCTTCGTTATTTTACTTTTTCGTTGTTTTTCCGAGTTTATCCCCAACATAAACAATGATGATAAAAAATAAATTAATAAACAATATTATGTGAAAGCATAAAATTTTGATAAGTAGGTAGCTTACTTGATTGACCTATCATCATTTTATTATTACTAAAATATGCTGACCCAATTATTAAAAAATATTTAAAATATAATGTTATTTTTATTTTAAAATATATTTAAATTAGTTTTCTTTACTTGGTATTAATTAAATTGTATTTGATTATTTTTTCAAAATTCCTCATAAATTTTGTGATGATTCGTTAATAATATGTTTAAGAAAGTAAAATTTAATAATATATTAGTTTAACTTTAAAAACATAATAATTAATATTAGATTGAATTTAAATAAAAATATTGTGAAATTATTTTTAAAATATAAATATGGTAATAGTAAATTATGTGAAATTTATTTTTATATATAGTTTCTAATTTAACATAAATTATTATTAAATTTAAATTTTTTGATAAGTAAATAATTTATTGTAACATTGTTTATATTTTTAAATATCTATTTTAATTTCAATAGTGTATCTAATTTGTAAAAATTGTGATAAATTTAAAATGACTTTTTTTAAATAGTTTTAAATTGAAATATTGCATATAAGCAAATTGAAAGGAATTATTATAAAAATATAGCTTACAAAGCGCCGTTAAAAATTATATAAAACAGGACGGAGGGGTTTTGTTGCAATTTTCTCATCCACTAATGCTTACTTTCTTTCTTTGCTACTTATCAATTTTTTATAATGTAAACACATTTTTTTATAGAATACTGTAAATAGATAAGCTTATTATATATATATATATATATATATATGATAACAAATTTTAAAAAAATTCAAACTGTTAAAAATAAAATTTCAAGTCATAATTAGATTAAAATCTTTAAAAACTTGATAAATACATATTTTTTAAAAAATAGTTTCAGTTGTAAAATTTTTTTAAAATATTAATTTTTTTATTGAAATTGTTAAAAATTTACAACATTTTCCAATTACGATAACATTAAAACTATTTTCTTTTTTGGTGTAAACATTAAAACTATTTAACAATACTACTAATTGTTTTAGGTAAAAATAAAAAAAAAATGTTTCTATAATTGCTTTCAATAATAATAAAAAGTTCTCTATTCGAAATAGTAATAAAAATAAAGTGTTTTGATAAGTATGTTGACTAATTCATCATCTATTAAAATGATTTTATCGCATTTTATTTTATATATAAATTTTATAAAAATCAAAACATAGCTTTTAAAAAAATTAAAATTAAAATTTATTTAAAAAAATTAAAATTAAAAAGCCTATATTAATTAATAATTTTAAAAATGAAATATAAATCATATAAGAAACAAATATATATAATTACTGTGTACTTTAATAAATATGATGATATTTTTTTTGTAATGATATTTTAATACTGTTTAAAAATTATTTTAATATCACATATATATATTTGAACTCAATATTTCTCAAAATTTTATATTATCTATAAATTTGTTAAATAATTTTTATACAGGATTATACTGTTTGAACCGGTGTAACATTGTTTAAATATAATAAATTTAAGCAATGCAAAAATGAGACTATTTTTATTTTTATTTTGTTACATCTGGTTTAATTATAATGTAAGCATTATTAAGGGTCATTAATTAGACTTTGTCAAATTGCGTCAGCTGAGCTTTGCTAAGAGGGCAGCGCACTGTACCAAATACAAACTGTCATCAAATCAGCTTCTCATCCTTTTTTTTTTTTTTTTTTGTATTGTTTCAGTTTCGCCACCAACCCTTCCTTCATCACCATACTTGTTTTCTTCTTCTTCTTCTTCTTCTTCTTCTTCTTCTTCTTCTTCTTCTGCAACTCTGTCTTTTGATCTTTCAGTTTATCTAAACCCCTAATTTATATTCTTGGGATAGGTTTCTCCACCACAAATGGTGATGTCAAAGCGTAGCCATAGGTTTTTCAAGTTTAGAAGTCTAGTTTCTTCCCGAAATCAAACTCCCACTTACCAAAATATTCTCCGGTTTTAGAATCTTTGTTCATCCACTTAACTCAGGATTCGACAGCATTTGCTTAATCAAAAGCCTTTTTTTTTTTAATTTACTATATTGGCTGATTCCAAATATTCTCTCTTTTCCTCCTCTCTATCGATCCGAACCATTGTTTTTGGCTTTGGGTTCTTTTCTTTTTGCTCTAAAAATCTTCTTCGACAGTCTCTCTAGACTTATATATATTATTGAATCTCGTGTTTCTCTCTCCAAAAGACTAAATGGTTTCCAAGAACTACTACGACTTCTCACATGCAGTTGTGGAAATGGCTTGGATTATGCTTAGCGTCGATTACTCAAGGCTCTTTTGGTTATTATTTGGTGTTTTCTCCTACGAAAATCATGAAGGAAAGCCTCGGATCATCTAGCACACCATAAATTTTCTTTGTTTTTTTCCACTCCCCGTTAATTCTATTTGCTGCCTTGTTCTTGAGTTATTCTATAGTAGCTAGATAAAGTTTAGTATTTGTGTTCTCAATATATATATAGATATTAGAATAAGCCCCCGAGAGGTTTCGACGGTACCTGATTTCTCAGACCATGTACCAAACACGTCTAGGGGGATGTGTTGATGGAGTTAAATCCCAGCTTGGATACGTTGAAACCGATCCCTCTGGTCGGTACGGACGTGTAAGCTTTTCTTCATTCACTTTAAAATCCTTTTTACCTTTTCATTGAAGCATGAATTCCAATATCAAACTTTCAGTAGGAATAACTCTAATATCTTTTGCAATGATAATGGATAATTGCATGCCATGTTGACTTTTCTTTTTGAGATTTGGGGTTTTGGTAATTCTTTGATGTTATGTTGGGATGAATAGTCGGAGATCTCAGAATTTTATTTGATACTGTATATATAGTATATGATTAAAGATATTCTATAAGATTATTTATAAAATGGAACTTTGTTTGATCCATTCCTTTGGTCAACAGCCTTTCGATATAGTCATATGGAGATTCTTTCAAATTTCCTGTAAAATCTGGGAAATAAGTTTTGATGATCATATCAAATATTTATATGCATTGTTTAAGCTTTAAAATGATTGAAACTGTGACTGTACATGGGAATTTTGTCTGCAGTTCAGAGAGATTCTTGGTAAAGGAGCTATGAAGACAGTGTATAGGGCATTCGATGAGGCCCTTGGAATGGAGGTGGCCTGGAATCAAGTGAAGCTTAACGATGTCTTCCGTTCACCGGAGGAATTGCAGCGTCTTTATTCCGAGGTCCACCTTCTCAAGAATCTTAAACACGATTCCATTATTCGATTCTACACATCTTGGGTTGATATCAATCGTAGAACTTTCAACTTCATCACTGAGATGTTCACATCTGGCACACTTCGAGAGTAACCATACAAGACTTTACTATCTGCTGCAAAAGTTACATTCCTGTTGTTTTAGGTGTAAATTTTAACATGTTTGATGTAAATATAGGTATAGACAGAAGTACCCGCGCGTAGACATGCGAGCGGTTAAGAGCTGGGCACGCCAAATTCTGCAGGGTCTAGCTTATCTACATGGCCATGACCCTCCGGTGATCCATAGAGATCTTAAGTGTGACAACATCTTTGTCAATGGCCACCTTGGACAGGTCAAGATCGGCGATCTTGGACTAGCTGCCATCCTTCGTGGCTCACAACATGCCCATAGTGTCATAGGTATGCTCTAAATTGCTATCATCTTCCCAAGTTTATATCTTTGTATGTTAATTTCTTCTAACTTGCACACGACACTAGGGACCCCTGAATTTATGGCACCAGAACTATATGAAGAGGATTACAATGAGCTAGTAGATATATACTCCTTTGGAATGTGTGTATTAGAGATGCTTACCTCTGAATACCCGTATAGCGAGTGTTCCAATCCTGCTCAAATCTACAAGAAAGTGACTTCCGTGAGTTACATCCAGGTTCATTAATTCCAACAATCAACAGTTGAATTAATCTAAGACATGTCTGTTCTGTGTTCCTTCTTAACTCTCTAGGGAAAGTTGCCAGAGGCATTCTATAGGATTCAAGATGAGGAAGCCCGGAGGTTTATCGGAAAGTGCCTGGAGAACGTTTCTAAGAGGTTGCCTGCTCATGAACTCTTGCTTGATCCATTTTTGGCCTCTAATGAAGGGAATCTGCTGTCTGTCCCAAGAGTCCTGAGCCAAAAGCTAACTCAAAACGGCCCAGTTGCAGAGCTAGTGCCTTCTTTGCAGGCTGATCCGACAAGGAGTACTGATATGTCAATAACTGGCACAATGGATCCTGAAGATGACACAATTTTTCTCAAAGTACAGATTACAGACAAGGAAGGTACTTCTTAAGCTTCTTGTAATTATATTGGGGTACTATTGCATAGATGCTGAAGAAGTTCATCGATCCTAAGCGACTGAAATATTGAAAAA
The DNA here is from genome assembly GCA_005393395.2 of Gossypium australe. Taxonomy (NCBI): domain Eukaryota; kingdom Viridiplantae; phylum Streptophyta; class Magnoliopsida; order Malvales; family Malvaceae; genus Gossypium; species Gossypium australe. The sequence continues at coordinate 39,655,818 of CM016623.1, forward strand.
TAGCCTTCTTCCTTTAAAACATGGATCAATTTCCATTAACAGCCTGCAAAATTTCATATTCAGTGTGCCTTCAACATTCTTAATCAATAATTTCCCTTCTTCCAGGCCAAGCTCGGAATATCTATTTTCCTTTTGACATAGTGAATGACACTGCAATTGATGTTGCCTTGGAGATGGTAAAAGAATTGGATATCAATGACTGGGAGCCATTGGAGATTGCTGATATGATAGAAGAGGAAATATCTTCTCTTGTCCCAACTTGGAAAGATTGGGGCTCCTCTCAAGTCCACCATCAGCACAGCTTTAAGTACGAAGATGACGACGAAGATGATGCCCAAAATGAAATCTGCCACCCTTTCTATGCCACCTTCTCCCATTCTTCCTATGAAGCACAATTTTCTCACGGGAAATGTGTGACTTCTAAGTGCAATTGGCCACAAGGTACATATAATCTTTGTTAGAAAATATTGCATGCATATATGTATCTAGGCTGTCCTACATTTGACAAGATTTGTTCATTTTTGCAGATTTATTCAGCAATGATGATGCAAGTTCCAGTTGCTCTATGAACTCCTTCCAGTACTCTACAATGAATTATGAAGACTTTGATTCGAGTCTACATCAAGGGGAGCACCCCTGCATTCCAAAGGCTCTTAAATCTACACGATTTTGTCCATCAGAGAGCATGACTGCTCACAGCTACGAACAGTGCGATGCACAACTTGATTCATGGAGGTCTTCTCACTTAAATGGCCATCGGAAGCTAACAAAGGTTCGTTCACTTGTGGACATACGCAGCAAATTGCTGCACCAAATGGTAATGGCAGAGATAAACAAGAGGCGCTTATTCAAGACCGTTGGAGCAGTGGAGAACATTGGATATCAAGAGCTGGGAGAAGTTTCAGGCAAGATATCGTGAATATGTAGGAAACGGAAGGATTTGAAGATCATGACGAAGATTTCACGGGAGATTTAAATGGTAAAGGTCCTATTAATCTCTGTGTTAATATGCTTTTAGGCTTTCAGTGGTGATGGTGTACAAAATCTGAGTACTCAATCTGGTATAGTGTAATAACTAACGCAGGTTGCAGATATGTTGTAGAGTATGAATCAAGTATTCCCTAAAACATCACCATATTTATGGATTGAGAAAACTTTATTGTTGTTGTAGTAGAACTACTATGCTTGTATGTATACGATGCGCCTGCAATCTGCGTATGAATCTTTTACTGGATACATGAAATATACAGATTGCTTTCAACATTGTTTTTGGCTACATAAATCACTTATAATTGCCTCTTTCTTTGCTCTAAAAAAAGGGTTCAAGCGATCACCTGAAGTGGTATTATGTCAATAGATTGATTTGATATCTGAATTTCAACATTTACAGCCTCTTCTTTTAGCCAAAACTACTACAATCTACTTTGTAAGAAAAAAAAAACCGAAGCTAAAGGTGGAATTATCATTCAAGGTGGATGGTGGCATTAGGTACTTTCTCTTGATAAGATTCCAATTTCCAATACAATGTGATTTTAAGAGTGAATATTAATGTTTGTATATGTAAAAAAAAAATATATATATATATATATATATATATATATATATTAAAATGGTGAGAAGTTTGATGGTAAATTTCAAAATTATCTCCGCTAAATAAAAGTTTAAATGCAAAATTGGTTCTTGAATTATGCTACTTTGACTACTTCGATGCTTAAATTTTAATTTTTTTTCAAAAGTGGTACTTGAATTATTTAATTTTGACTTTGAACAAAAAAAATTCGTATTAATTTACCCTAAACATTATATACTTTTTGGTAAAATAAGACGAAATTGATTATGAGTAGTTTAGATACTATTTTTTGACAACAAAAACTTATAAGTACTTAAATGAGAAAATTGATACAATTTAGGGGCCAACTTTGTAATTAAACTTTAAAAAATAATATATTTTTTAAAATTTTGCAGATATATTCTTTATTAACAAGATCTAATTTATTATTAACAAGCATGTAATTTGATATATTGATTCTTATATAATAGTATATTTATTTAGTTAAATTTAAAATATTTAAAATAAATTTAAATTAAAATTTGATTCTATCGCATTTAAAATTAAATAGTAATCTTATTGATTTTGTAGTTGAAAATAATACATATAAAAACAATGAAAATAAATAAATAAGAATAAAAAGGAGACATTTGTCATTGTACCACATGGCTATGAAAAGTGTATGAAATTAAAGCTCCTTTAAATGGGTGATGAGATTGTCTTCGTTGACCATAAAAATAACGGCGACGATGAAATTAATCACTATAGTGATGAGATTAAATATTATAGTAGTGAAATTAAAATTAATGATGGATATATTTTTTGAATTCCAACGCATCTGTAAGAGTAAGATGAGATATGAAATTGATTATGAATGACATTAGATTAAAAGTTATATATAATAGAAGTTTTAACTTATTTTATTTGTATAAAAGTATTGAAAATATGTGAAATTTTAATTTTAATTAATAAAATAATAATATGTATGATAATATTTTTATAATTTGTTTTACAAATATTTTGAATTATTTATTACAATAAATGATAAATAATTTTAATTATTTCTTATAATTAATTAAGTTCTTTATAAATATTGTTTCAACATAGTTGGATAAAATTTTAAAGTATGTATTTGGATGAGGATTATTTTTAACTTTATAGTACGTTTGGTTTATTGGGATTGAATAGGGTTGTAATGGAAAAGAGCTATAATGAAATAGAGTTGTAATCAGTAATTCAATTGTTTGGTTGAATGGAATGAAATAGAACTGTAATAGTATTCTTGTGTTTGGTTGAATGGAATAGATGTTGTAATAGCATAAGGAAAAAAACTATAAAAATAATAATATATAATTCAATAACATTCTTAATATATATTTTAATATATTTTGAAATAAAATATTTTATATTAAATTAAATTAATATTTTATATTAAATTATTTCAAATATATTGTTTTTATATTTTCTGAGTCAAGTTTTAAAGAACTAATTTGGAAATTAGTCTTGTTATGTTATTTAAGGTTGCATGGAATAGTCATTCTTTGGTGATACCAAAGAATAGCTATTATGGGTGGACAAGTAATGGGGAAGTAATAGTCATTCCATTGAATGAATATTACATTCAATTAAACAAAGGAATGATTTACCATTCAATGAATAAGGGGGGAATGCTATTCCATTCCCTCCAACCAAACATAGTGTAAAAGTATAAGGAATGAGGAATAGGTCAACTTTGTCCATTTTGCCAGTAGTCTACCCAGGAGCCTTTAAAAGTGCGGTTGAAAATTTCAGCTCCAATTGCTGAAACTCAACACATTGGTGTGAGATTGAAAGGGAAAAAAGTCCAAACGGGTCTGACTCTTGCTTACTAGCCACCCAAATGAGCTAGAGACAAGATAGTAGAAAAGCCCAAAGACTCGACATCCTTTTAGTTTTAAAACAAATAACACAGCTAATTAATTGTCGGAGAAAAAGAGTTAAGGAAAAATGTTGTTTTTCTTTTTCAGAGGAATCAACAATGGTATTTTTATATTTCAACTTTAGTTCTTATCATATCTAAATTCAACCTACTTTAATAGAATTAAATTCCTGCTTATGTCACGGGCCGCAGTTTGAAGCCCGTGACTATTGCAACAAAAGTGTCCTATGGAGATCTACATATTAAATGGGGCTTATTTGACCCACAAGAGTTGACCCGATTCGAAAAACAAGCGACAAAGCTTATATATTTGAAGCCTCAGTGGCCCAGTGAGACAATTATAGGAAATTAAGGCTACCTTGGTAAATAGGAAAAGTAATCTTAGAAGACATGTAATCTGATAAGATTTGATTTTGTAATATTAGAGATTGTATAAATCCCTTAATTTTAGATATGTTTCGATTTCGTCCATCGATGTAATTCAATCCATACAGTTGGTTTTGGGGAAGCTCAACTATAAATAAAGAGCATTCCCCTCAGTTGTAAATCGCCCACTATATTCCATTATTTATTAGTGAATAATAAATTGAGAGCATTTACTCAAGCACCTCTCGTGCATTATTTTTCTGTGGTTATTATGCTCTTTTATGCTTTCTTTCGTTGTGAGTTTACTTCCGTTATAATTTGCTGCCTCAGAAAAATTCTGTGAGAATTTTCACTTTGCGAGAGTTAGGTCAACTTAGGTGCATTTGGAGCGAAAAAATTATTTAAGGTTGCACGAATTGCGAGATTTAAAGTCTAACCTTGTGACAGTTGGTATCACAGCTAGCATTGCGAAGGCACCATTCGAGATGTCGAAAGAATTTACCTATTAGATTGAGCCAATGGAAACTAGTTAAAGGGCCAGGAAAACAAGTCGATCAAGGGACATGTTTTTGACATTGGAAGGACGAGTGGTCAATCTCGAGGAGTCCATGGGGGATGTGAGGTAGACACTTGAGGAAGTCGATGGAGGACTCATTGATGGGCTGGAATAAATGAAGGAGCATCTCAAGGACTATGTGTTGAATTCACTCGGTTCTACTAAGAACATGTTGACTGGAAGGGATGGTACTCTTGAGGTTATAGTGTCTGCCTTGAAGGGAGAGATCGCATAGCTTAGGGGGAGCTCACAATTTACAAGGTTGCTTTAAGTAATGAGATGTTGGCTTTTGTGTTGAAGCAACAAAACAATAGATGTTCCCAAACCAAAAGAGTTCATGGGGATAAGGTCCGTAAGCGATGTGGAAAATTTCTTGTGTGGAATGGAGCAATACTTTCGTGCCAAAGGCATCATGGACAATTCTACTAAGGTAAACACTGTTGATATGTATTTCACTGGCGTTGCTTTATTATAATGGTGTCGTAGGTCCACAGATGTAAGACATGGTGGGACTGAAATTGGGATTTGAGTGGAGATCCAAAAGGAATTCAAGGCATAGTTTTACTCAGAATATGCCAAGGACGAGGATCGAGCAAAGTTGCGATAATTTACACAACGAGGCACAATTAGAGAGTATGTGCAGGAGTTTAATGAACTTATACTCTAGATTTCCATTTGAGTGGGAAAGAGGTATTTTTCTCCTTTATGATTGGGTTGATGCCATGGGAAAAACAAGAATTGAAACATCGAGGAGTCCAGAAACTTACCAAAGACATGACGGTAGCGGAGTCCTTAATTGAACTTGTTCTGAGGGAAGACGAGTTCAAGTCTTCCAAACCCAATAAGAAGGGAAATGGTGGGATATAGCATGAGGAAAATGAAGAGGGATATAGCGACGATGGCAATGATAGCAATGGGAAACCACGAAATGGGAAGCAGAGACCTAACAACCTGAAATAGAAGGGGAGTGAGATAAAATGCTTCCTTTGCAAAGGACCACATATGGTAAGGAACTGCCTAAAGATATCTATGTTTTCGGTTATCAAAAGGGATAATGAGCTGAAAAAGTGCCCTTGAAGCTTGGTTCGATCGTGAGTGGAGTCAAAGCCAAGTGGGCTAAAGAGAGCGAGAATAAGCCAGTGGGGTGCTTCTTGTATTATGGGCCGCATTGGTTGTGGAACTATCCAAAGCGATCTAAGCTAGTTACGACAAATGGAAAAGATGGAGTGAAGCCTAAGGTGGATAGACTATTGAAGCTTGGATCAATGATACTTGTCTTGCAAAGAGAAATCACGAGTAGGTAGGGTTGATGTTTGTAGACATCAACATCGCAACCCAAAGAAAGAGTGCTCTTGTTGACACTAGAGCATCAGACTTGTTCATATCGGAGAAAGCTATGGCTAAGCTTGATCTTTCAGTTAGGAAATTGACCAAGACAATTAAGACAGTGAATTCTAAGGCGGTCCCAACTGTAGGAGTAGCACAAGGAGGTGAGCTACAAATTGGCGAGTGGAAGGGCAAGGAAGATTTCAAGGTAATCCATTTGGATGATTACGATTTTGTGCTTGGCTTAAGCTTCCTTGATCGGATTAATGTTGTTTTGGCTTCTTTTTCCGATTGCATGCATATTTTGGATCCTCGACAACCACGATGCATTGTGCCGGTGAGTCGAGATATGAAAGTTGGGACCAAAGTGTTGTCGATAATCTAGCTAGTCGAGGATGTTTCGTATAGGAGGAATATTGACTTGGTAGATCGAAATGTCAAGGAAACCCCTTTGAAAATGCTAGTGGGGCATGAAACTGATATGAAGCCCATCAAGCTATCAGTGGAAATACGACCCATGAGAGAGGTAGGTTATGCATCAGACTTTGGGGGTAAAGTGGTGATGCAAAATAGATAGTTGGAACGAGTAAATGTTGTGGGTAAGGTACATATTACACACTTTAGTAATGTTTTCCATTTTGACTAACTTGACTTTGCAAGGACATAAGGGCCCTTTCAGAGTTCTAAAGCGGGTAAGCCAATCGACTTACAAACTGGAGTTAGTAGCAAGACTCAAGTTAATTCAGTGTTCAATGAGGGTATGCCAAAGCTGATGTGAACGGATCAAGGGGATCTTGACAGAGGCAAGTCAGAATTGGGGCAAGTAAGAACGACGAGCTCTTACGAATGGGATGTACCAATGGGTGAAACAGTTTGAGTTAGGAGATGATGGAAGTCAATGCAAAAGCTTCTTGGGGCGGGACTACCCGATAGTGAGACTAGTCGGGAAAGGGCCAATGCGTCAAGAAAGTTCCGAGGCGAATCAAACTAGTGCCATCCTGAAGATGCAACAAGGGCATTGTAAGAATGAGTGGGGGAAAATGTCACGGGCCACAGTTCGAAGCCCGTGACTATTGCAACAAAAGCATCCCATGGAGGTTTACATATTAAATGGGGCTCATTTGACCTACAAGAGGTAGCCCGATTCGAAGAACAAGTGATAAAGCTTATCTACTTGAAGCCTTAGTGGCCCAATGAGGCAATTATAGGAAATTAGGGCTACCTTGGTAAATAGGGAAAGTAATCTTAGAAGATATGTAATCTGATAAGATTTGATTTTGTAACCTTAGAGATTGTATAAGTCCCTTAATTGTAGATATGCTTCGATCTCGTCTGTCGATGTAATTCGATCTATACCGTCAGTTTTGGGGGAGCTCAACTATAAATAGAGAGCCTCCCCCTCAGTTGTAAATCACCTATTGTATTCCATTATTGAGTAGTGAATACTAAATTGAGAGCATTTACTCAAACACCTATCGTGCGTTATTTTTCTGTGGCTATTATGCTCTTTTGTGCTTTCTTTCATTCTGAGTTTGCTTCCATTATAATTTGGTACGGAGGAATTCTACAAGAATCCTCATTTTGCGAGAGTTAGACTAACTTAGGTGTGTTTGAAGCGAAGAAACCGCTTAAGGCCACATGGATTGCGAGACTGAAAGTCTAGCCCATAACAGTTACGCTAGGGTTTCTAACTTTTTAATGAAAATTTAATTAATCAGTATAAATTAATTAAAAAATAATTATTTACTTTAAAGTTTTGTGATTGAGAGAAAAGGGGAATTAGTGTGTGATTGGGTTAAGGGTTTGGTGAAAGTTGATCGGTTATAGTGAAAATAGACACAAGAGATTTGGATAGCTTCAGGGTTTTATTTGAGTTGAGTTTAGTGAAAAATTTTGGGATTTCATCCACATTACAACTGGAATTTTGAGGTGTTTAGGGATGGATGCATACACACTTTGAAAGAGAGGGCATCTAGATTTTCACTTTACCACCAAGTTTTTTAATCAGTTGGGAATCTACAATAGCATATAGGAATAACTCTTGGAACCTCCATTGTTCGATTGCAATTTCTTGTTTCTTCAATTTTTCATCTTCTCTTCTTTCTCTTTTCACTCCATGATCTTTTCTTTTCAATGCAAGAATATGAAGTTTAGCATTTATGTTTAGGGTCTTAAAGTAACTATGGGGTTTGCTTTTTATTATTATTATTATTAATCAGTTGCTTTTTATTTTGTTTAATTTGTATTCTAAAAAATGACATAAAAATTTATGTGTCAAAAAAAATTTAAAATTTCAAAATTCATGTGATCATTTTAACGGCTACATTAGCAAGGTCTGAGTGATTTATCGAAAATGAACTAAATAAAAAAAATGATAATTCAAGTGATCATTTTATAATTTTTTAAAATTGAATGACCTAACAAAAAATTTACTAATAATCGAGTGACTCTTCATGTAGTTTACCCTCTATATATAACTCTATATAAATGACCTTCCTTTATTGTCACGTGGGCACACTTGCCCCTTTTTTACATTTTAAAAAAGTGGTTGAACATTAGATTAGTACTTCTACTATACCTAAAATTAAGTTTTAATCTTTATGTTTTCATTTTAATATAATTTAATTTCTATTTTTTATAATATTATTAATTAATCCAAATGGTTAGTATCCTTAACTTTTTAATTTAAAAATTATAGGGTTATATATAATTTGAATGCCCTATGAGTCTTAGAGATCGACACGTCACATATCTTTTAAGTTTGCGTTGCTTTTTTTTTTTGGACATTATAAGACAATGGTCAAATTTTAATTTTGGCTCTTAAACTATGTTGAATATTGAGCTTAAATCTATTATTTTAAAATTTTAACATAACGTGGTCTCTCTACTTATATAATGTCATTAATTAGTCTAAATAGTTAGTATTGTTAACTATTTCAATCAAAATGTTTACGTCAAATTTTCTTAAGAACACTATTTCAGCATAAAAATGTTACTTTTATCATGAAGAGTTCAAATGAGTGTTTTTAAGAAAAAAATCCTAATAAGTATTTTAACGTTATTTTTATTGTTACATGACTACCAATTGATTTTTTTTTTTAATTTCAAAATGTCACACTAAAGATTTTAATAGAAAAAATTTAATGGTGGTAAAAAATTTTAAATTCGATAAATATAAGGATTAAATTTTTAAAAATAAATATAAATAAACTAAATTCTAAATGTATGAAATATATATCTACTTAGAGCATATTTTAATATTTAACTTTTTACTTTATAACCAGATACAAGCAAATAATCGATCTAACATGAAATAAGCTGAGGACCATACTAATCAATAATAAAAATAAGGGTATTCATAATCACCTCCATTTCTAAAAACCAATTAGCTTTATTCATAATACTTTTCATTTATTTTACCAAAAGAAATTTATGAAAGAGAAAGCTCTACCTTTTCGTCTTTCTTTTTGATTTTTGACTAATTAAACTATAAATTAAAAAGATTAATTGCACCAAACAACCTTTATTTTAAATTAGTCTTAAACTTTAAATAATTCTCATTACATCCTTAAATTACATATGTTATATCAATTTAGTCCTTTTGTTACTAAAATCGTTAATTTAATGTAAAATGATACATCAAATCTTAAAAATGAAAATTTTAAGAAGAAAAAAATCATATTATTAAAATGAATGTTGAAAAAATCTTAATTTTTTAATGTTTTCGAAGCTTTTTTCGTATGTTTAATCGTCCAATCTCTACTTTTTTTAGTTTTATTTTATTTTTAGTTTTACTTCTAAAAGTAATATTGCAACATCTTTTCTTTGAAAAAGTTTTTATTTCAAATTTAGCTACATAACATTTAACATGTCATTTAATATTTTTGATAACGAAAAGACCTTATTGATGTAACTTTTAAGTTTGAGATGTAATTAGAATTGTAATAACCAAATTTTGCCCGGGGCCCACTAAAACCCAATAATAAACAGTCCAAAACCAATGTCCAGTTACAAACCCAATTACAAGGTGACCCAACTAAACAACATCCTAGCCCAAACAAAATCGGCCCAAAACTCTAAAAATTTTCAAAACCCTAACCCTAGTGCTTGGCGCCGCAGCTCCCCATGCCTCGGTCAGCTCCCTCACGCGTCTGACCAGCCCCAGGCACCACCTTCGCACGCCACACCCATATCCTGCAAAAACGACCGACAAACAGAGAAACAAAAGAGCAGAGAAGTGTGGAACAAAAAATAATAGAATAGTGAAAAGGGCTGTACCTTTCGGCTATAAAGTCAGGAAAAACAATGTATTCGAGACCCTTTTTTACCCCTTTTTGATCAATAGAATAAAAAAAAAAACTTTCAATCAAAAAAGACAATCACTTGCAATCAGAGATTAATACGGGCAGACAACGGAGAATCGAAGAAAAATCACATTATTAAGGTTGATATTCCTTTCTTATCTCTATTTAGAAACTAAATTTATAAATCTATTTTCTTTATTTTCCTCTAAAAACGGGTTTATATATATTTTTATAACATCAAAAGTATAAAAAAAACAAGAGAAGAGAGAAAACTTACCTTCTGGCGATGGACGAGGTGGACGATCCCCAAACTTGCAGAGAAGAAAAAAACAAAAGGAGTTTTTTTAAAAAAACAAGCAACAGAAATGAAAAGAGAAAGAAAAAATAGGCTTTTATAGGGGTACTAAAACGACGCCGTTTAGGGCCTGTTTCAGTGGCCCAAAACGACGCCGTTTGGCGCGACCTGATTCGACCCAACCCGCTCCGGTCTAGGATCCGCGTGTTTTTCATCGGAGGGGCTAATTGCACTTTTAGCCCCTCCGCTCTTTTATATTCTTGTAATTAGGATTCTTAGTTTCTTTAAATTGGCCCCGAAAATTTTATTTGGTTTGTAATTTGGTCCTCACTCATGTCGCACGTTTTGCAGAAAGGGGCTATTACCTACTTTAGTCCCTCCACTTCTTAGACACATTACAACAGGGCCCTTCCCCCTTTCACTTATTTCAAATCTCGCCCTGAAACTTTGTTTTAAATCCAATTTAGTCCTTTTTAGTTATTTTGGTTATTCTATTAATTTAATATCCGTATTACCATTAATATTATTTTATTTCGTATTATTATTTTCATTATTATTATTATCTCTTGTTGTTACCATTGTCATTTATTTTTGTGTCATTCTTAAACTATTATCATTATTATTCTTACTTTTATTTTTATACTATCACTACCTTATTATTATTATCACCTTATCATCATTATTATCACTTAACATCTTCATTGTTACTATTATTATTATCGTCACTGTTATGTTATTAGCATATTATTATTTTCTTTTCATTGTAATTATCCTCACTAACACATTTTTTATGTTTATTAGTATTATTATTTTATTATTTTACTATTACTTCCATTACTATATTATTATTTCTTTACTATTATTATTGCTATTATTTTGATTATTATTACTATTATAATCATGTTTTCTGTTCGTATTTGTACTTAATTTCTTATTCACTATTCTTACTTTATTTTTCATTATCTTCATCTTGGCTTGTTTATTTTACTCTATTTCATTTTCCGTCTTTTATGTTTACCTTCATACTAACGCATTTATTTCCATTTTTGTCACGCATATCTGTATTGTAATTTGTTTTTACACTTATTATAAACTTGTGTTATATTGATTTTGCTCGATACAAAATTGCTTCTTTCCGTAAAGGTAATATTCCTTATTAAGAAATTCGAGTGATCGTGCCCTAAAGTATTGGGTTGCAATTTTCTTGTTTAATCTAAATAACCGAATATCCTTTTAAACAAATACATTTTTAAACAAAAAGCTTATTCTTGGGAATTCGAAACGTCGTGTCCTAAAGCATCGGATGTGATGTTTTGTTATTCCGAGATAAGATTTTCAAAATAAGGCAATGTTCTATGTTTGGAAACCCGAGAGATCGTGCCCTATGTGTTGGGTTTCGGTTCTTTCGCTTGGCTAAACAATCGAATATCCTTTTGATTTCTTTTAACGCATGAAACTCGGGAATTATGAGATGATCTTGAATTCGAGGATTCAAATTATCGTATCCTAACGTACTAGATGTGATATTTTATTCCTTCGGAGCGAGAAAATCTTAATATTCCGTTCGAGAAAATTCAAATGTTTCCAAAAGAGATTAAATTTTCAAATTCTTTTTAAATTTTCAAACTTTCGACATGGGGACATTAATTAATCAATTTGGTACCAATTTTGGGCGTGACGAGGGTGCTAACCCTTCCTCGCACGTAACCGACTCCCGAACCCGTTTTCTCAAATTTCGCAGGCCAAAAACACTGTTTTAGTAAATTAAAACGTTTTATTAAAACAAAGGTGATCCGATCACACCAAATAAAGGTCGGTGGCGACTCTCGTTTTATTTTCGCTTTCAAAACCAAGTCGATTCCCGTTTTACAAAAAATGGTTACGACAGCTTGGCGACTCCGCTGGGGACACTCTTCGAGAGTCAGGCCATAAATTGATTAACTTTTGTCCTTTCGTTTGAAAATTTGGAAAATTGTTGTGAAAAAAATCTTCTCTTTTGATGCATTTGTTTGTGCTACACTATTGAGTCTCATAAAATACTTTGGCATTGCACTGCATGACCGTTATGGTCACACCCTCTTAAGTGGGAGTGAGAAGCTACTCTTTCATGAGGTTTTTACCTCTGTGCAAGATAGTGGATCGCTTTCGGGATACATCCGTACCTATGTCTTCGTAAGATTTTTATCTCCGTGCAGCCATAGGGAAATATATTCCCCTGAACCGAACTCGGTCCGTATGAGCCTATAATGGGTGAGGATCGAGGAATCTACTGGTTCGGGTACCTTTACTTTAGAACCGAACATTATATAGTGAGCTTTAAGAGCCCACCTTAGGTAGAGTCATTCCAAACCCCTAGTGGTTACCTAGATATGTGTTTTGTGTTTGTTTATTTTTCCTGCGCTAACGTGTTTTCCTTTGTCTTGATTGCATTGTATTGCATCATCTTAGAAAGGAGGTGTTGATTCATATTCGGTTGCTAAATAGAAGAGTTTGTCATAAGAAAATGTGTTACTTGATAAGGTGGATCGTAATACGGTCGACAACGAGAGACGGCTAATAGCACACAGAGGAATACGAGACATTACTCAAAGATTCAAGCTGACAAAGATTATTCTGAGGTCATCATTTTTCTAAAAAAAGGCTTAGGACAAGCTAGAAGAGACACGTCTATTGAGAAAGTTCGCGGGACACGACTATAACATCCAGATACGAAGAAAAGCATTGGTGTTCTCACCTGAACTATGAGAACACGGCCGTATATACGATCCGTTTTATGTAAAGAAACGTATTTTCTAGAAAAGTTCTTCTAATGGAATTGAATTCATGACCAACGCCTCTCTTTCTTTTTTGCATTCATTCCATGCATTTACATTACATCTCATACACTCGTATCACATCCTATCATATGCATTTAAGACCATAGAGAGAGCCTAATAAGCTGAAAATATACAGAAGAAAGAGAAAAAGAAAAGAGAACCTGGAAGCTGAACATCCGTACGGCACCCGTGCTAAAACGAAGAAAATAGATCAAAGACTAGAGCAATTCCAGAAAGAGGTGTAGGACCAGGTGCAAGCACATGTGCAAGAGCAGCTAGTCAAAATCCATCAAGATATGATGGACAAGATGATGGAGTCCCAAAGAAACATGACGGCTCAAATGACTCAAATGACCCAACTGTTGAATGGACTTATAGAAAGAGGAAAAGGCCCCATGGCCATTATTGGAGGGGAGAATGAAGGTATTCCCTCAGGTTCTACCCTGCCGCATGTGCCTTCACAGCACGAAGAGTATCCCCAGAGGCCATCCGTCACGATTAGGCCTTAACAAGGACAAGCTAATATAAGATCCCTTATGAATTTCCAAGTGGGCTTAGGATCCAACCCGGGAGATGACCCTATTAACCCGATTGTGCCAGATTTTGATATGATGGAGAAAGAAGGAATGAAAGCTGAATCCTCAAGGCAGATGGAAGATCGTTATAGATGGTTGGAGGAGAAAGTCAAGGCGATAGAAAATGCTGAAATTCGTTATGGAATTGATGTCAAAGAGCTAAGTCTGGTCCCAAACTTAGTACTTCCACCAAAGTTCAAAACTCCAGATTTTGAAAAATACAATGGGACTAGCTGCCCTGAAACACACCTGAAGATGTTCTGTCGATGAATGGCGGGACACACCGATAATGAAAAATTACTGATTCACTGCTTTCAGGAAAGTCTGGCTGGATCTGCGGCTAAATGGTACGATCAGCTCTGCAGTACCCAAATCAAGACATGGAAGGACCTGACCCAATCCTTCATGAAACACTATGGCCACGTAGCGGATATAGCTCCTGACAGAATCACGCTCCAAAATATAGAGAAAAGGCCAAGCGAGAGCTTCAGGAAATATGCTCAACGAAGGAGAGAGTTAGCCACACAGGTTCAACCGCCTCTTTTGGAGAAAGAAACATCCACACTCTTCATCCACACTTTGAAAGCTCCTTTCATCAATCACATGCTGGGGAGTTCTACGAAAGATTTTTCAGAAGTCGTGAGGTGTGGAGAAATGATAGAACATGCAATTAGATGCGGCAAGATAGAAGCGGGGGAATGTCCCAGAAAGACGGTCCCGAAAAAAAGAGAGTGACGTAAATAATGTAAGTGCCCGTGACAAGCCAACCACTCTGAATCAACCCAGTACCGCAATTACCAATCGTCCGAGCTCACCCAGGCAGGAATCCAATACCAAGCCGAATACAGAGAAACTTCAATTCAGTCTGATCTACACGACATACGGGCAACTGTACCAAAAATTATACGACACACATGTTGTCGCCCCCCATTACTTACAGCCACTACAACCTCCATCCCCTAAATGGTATGATGCGAATGCACAATGCAAATACCATGCGGGGATTGTGGGACATTCAATAGAAAACTATCTCGCCTTCAAGAGGTTGGTAAAAAAACTCATTCAAATGGGTGTTGTGAAAGTTAACGATGCGAAACACCCGCTACCCAATCACGCTAACAATGGGGTAAACATGATGGGTGAGAATATAGGAAAAAGAATAAAAATGAACGTAGCAGAGATAAAAACCCCACTAAGATGGGTCTGGAAGCAAATGATAAACAGATGCTTAATCACGTAAGAATCGAGAGAAGAGCTTAAAGGAGCTGGAAGGTACTACGAGTTTCATGCTGAAATGGGTCATGATATCCAAGGATACCTCAAGTTCAGGGCCATAGTTCAAAATCTCATAGATAACAAAGAGATGGAATTCTATGAAGAGATTGGAGGACTAGAAGAAAGAGAGGTCCATGCATCGGAGGAAGGACCATCTAGGAAAGTCTATGGGGGTAATCACCCTGCGGTAATCATATCACGGCCAAGAGCGGGTGGAGTCGGAACATCAATTATACCAAAGGTCATAATTCAAAGACCTGTAGCCCCTCCTTACAGAGACAACAAAAGGGTTCCGTGGAGTTATGATTGTAAAGTAATAATCCCAGGAAAAGAGAATCCAGTCAATGCTACAGAGGAAGACCAAGACGGGGGTTTCTTCACACGTAGTGGAAGGTGTTACACCCCAAACACGAGAGCAGAAGCGGCCAAAGGAAAAGCGGTGGCAAGTGAGCAAAGGGAAGAAAGAACAATCAAACCTGAAAAATGTGTCAATGAGTCAGTGACAGAAAATGAGGCTAAGGAGTTTTTAAAATTCCTTAAACACAGCGAGTACAGTGTTGTGGAGCAATTGCACAAACAGCCAGCCCGCGTATCGATACTGGATTTGCTCAGGAGCTCAGAAACCCATCGAAATGCATTGATAAAAGCATTAAATGAAACGTATGTCGCAGGGGATATATCCGTCAACAAGCTGGACTGTCTGGTCGGTAATATAAGCGCAGTCAATTTCATTTTCTTCAACGATGATGAGATACCTTCAAGGGGTATGGGATCTACAAAAGCCCTACACATAACCACACGCTGCAAAGGGTATTTATTGCCGGGGGTGTTAGTCGATAACGGATCAGCCCTGAATATATTACCTTTATCCACGTTGAATAGGTTGCCCGTGGATAGCTCTCACATGAAAACGTGCCATAATGTTGTGAGAGCGTTCGACGGAACGGAGAGAAGGGTCATGGGGAGAATTGATATACCTCTTCAGATTGGCCCAAATACGTATGAGGTAGACTTCTTGGTGATGGACATCAAACCTTCCTACAATTGTCTGCTGGGAAGACCTTGGATCCATTCGGCAGAGGCAGTACCGTCATCACTGCACCAGAAGTTGAAATTGGTAACGGAAGGTAGATTGGTCACAATCAACGTTGAAGAGGATATCATAGCGTCCGTTACCAGTAGCACTCCGTACATTGAGGTAAACGAAGAGGCAATAGAATGTTCTTTCTGATCACTGGAATTCATCAACACAACCTTCATTGCCGAGGGCAGCAAGATCCCTATACCCAAAATATCCAAGTCTACAAATATGGGCCTATAGATGACAGTTGGGAAGGGAGCCTTACCAGGGAAAGGGCTTGGAAAGTACCTCCAAGGAAGGACTGAAGTATCGACGCGAAGAGAAAAACGAGACCGCTTTGGCTTAGGATTCAAGCCAGGTGCAGAACAAAGAAGGAGAGAGGAAGAGAAAAGAAGGGAGAGAAGAAGGGCGCGCCTAGGTGAAGAAGAGATCAAATGGGATCCAATGACCTTTCCTCATTTATCCAAAACATTTGTCTCGGGGGGAATCTTATACCCTGATCAATGCATGGCAGTAAGAGAAGAAGCAGAAGAAATGTTAGGAAACTTGAGCATCAACGCTGTATCCGAGGAAAGGGCCGAAGAAAGAGATTTATCTGGGATTCGCCCTTATGCTTCTGGAAGTGTTTTGAACAATTGGACCATGGAAGAGATTCCTGTAGCTTTTAGAAGTAATTCAGAGTAATGTTCAAAACACGCTTATTGCTCTAAGCCTGGGAGCAATGAAAGACCCTTTGTTGAATAGGCATATGTCCAAGCGTCTTTATTTCAATAAAATGCATATTTCGAGCAAATATTCTTTTTACTCTCCATTCATAGTCACTCACACAAATATTCGTTCTTAGATTTTTGTTTCTGCACCTTTCTTTGCCCTTTTAACAGGTCCCCAGATATCAATGATATGAGTGACACTGCTATTAACCCAGAATCTCCTTTTGAATAAGATACGAGCATGGAAGATTCTCAGGATTTCGAAGATGACCAAGACCGTAACATATCTCTTGATTTGTTAAGGATGGTAGAGCAAGGTGAAAAACAAATCCTACCTCACGAAGAATCAGTGGAAATGGTGAGCTTAGGAGAAGGAAAAGAGTTGAAAATTGGGGCTAGCATCACCGCGAAAACGAGGCAAGACCTCATCGAGTTACTCCAAGAATTCAGGGACGTCTTCGCTTGGTCATACCAGGACATGCCCAGGTTAAAAACGGATATAGTGGTACACCGACTCCCTATAGAGGAGGAATGTAGGCCCGTTCAACAGAACTTCGAAGAATGAGACCCGATGTCTTGTTAAAGATAAAAGAAGAAGTCAGGAAGCAGTTCAATGCCGGTTTCTTGCAAGTGGTTAAATACTCAGAATGGGTGGCAAACATAGTGCCTGTCCCTAAGAAAGATGGAAAAGTACGAATGTGCGTGGACTATAAAGATTTGAACAAGGCCAGCCCAAAAGATAACTTTCCGTTGCCTCATATTGATACCTTAGTGGATAACACGGCTGGGTATTCACTTTTCTCTTTCATGGACGGCTTTTCCAGGTACAACCAGATCAAGATGCACCATGAAGACATGGAGAAAACCACATTCGTAACCATGTGGGGAACATTCTGTTACAAGGTAATGCCGTTTGGACTCAAAAATGCGGGGGCAACGTATCAAAAAGCCATGGTGACCCTCTTCCACGACATGATGCATAAGGAGATTGAAGTTTATGTGGACGACATGATTGCAAAGTCCAGAACTGAGAAAGAGCATGTACAAGTCTTGAGAAAACTATTCTTAAGGTTGAGAAAATTCCAACTGAAACTCAATGCGGCAAAATGTACCTTTGGGGCTAGGTCGGGAAAATTGTTAGGATTCGTAGTCAGTGAAAAAGGAATTGAGGTTGATCCAGATAAGGTAAAAGCTATCCAGGAGTTGTCTCCACCACGTACCCAAAAGGCAGTGCGAGGTTTCCTAGGAAAATTAAACTACATCGCCCAGTTCATTGCCCAGCTAACGGAGAAGTGTGACCCTATATTCCGCCTTCTTAGGAAACACAACTCAGGTGTATGGAATGAGGAATGCCAGAAAGCTTTTGATAAGGTCAAACATTACTTGTCTAAACCCCAGTACTGATGCCACCTTGCCCAGATAGGCCATTGATATTGTATTTGGCAGTGTTCGAAAATTCTATGGGATGTGTGCTAGGCCAGCATGATGAGTAGGGACGAAAGGAAAGGGCGATATACTATCTCGGTAAGAAGTTTGCAGAATGCGAGGCAAGATATTTACCGATTGAGAAACTGTGTTGTGCTTTGATTTGGATGACCCGAAGACTGAGACAGTATATGCTATATCGCACCATTTGGCTTATCTCCAAGCTAGATCCTCTCAAGTACATGATGGAATCGACTGCACTGAATGGAAGAATGGCTCGGTGGCAGATTTTACTTTCTGAGTTTGATATAGTCTACACAAACCAGGCTATAAAGGGAAGTGCAATAGCTGACTTTCTAGCCAGCAGAGCTTCAGAAGATTACGAGCCACTGGACTTCTATTTCCCAAATGAGGACATAATGTATGTGGCAATCACTGAAGAAGATGTCCAAAAGGAGGGCCATCCTTGGAAACTAACTTTGACGGAGCCTCAAACGCGGTAGGAAATAGAATTGGGGCAGTTTTAGTATCCCCAAACGGAGATCACTATCCTCTCACTAGAAAATTGGATTTTGATTGTACAAATAACATGGCCGAATACGAAGCATGCATCCTGGGTATCTGTGCAGCCATTGAACGCAAAATTAAAACATTGGAGGTATACGGCGATTCTGCGCTAGTAATCTATCAACTGAAAGGTGAATGGGAAACGAGAGATCCCAAATTAATCAGTTATCGAAGGCTAGTTTTGGAATTAATCAAGGAATTTGACAACGTCGCTTTCTGTTACCTCCCACGAGAAGAGAACCAGATGGCCGACGCCCTAGCTACCTTAGCTTCTATGATTAAAGTGAATAAGCGAGAGGAAATGAAGCCTGTCCGAATGAGCATTTACGACGCCCCAGCACATTGCTGCAACATCAGCGAAGAAGAAGAAAAAGTTGATCACCCTTGGTATCACGATATATTACGATATGTGAAGAATCTGAATACCCTGACCAAGCAACTGAGAATGATAAGAGGACATTAAGGAGACTGGCAAGCGATTATGTCCTAGATTGGGAAATCCTATACAAAAGAAGGAAGGATCAGGTACTTCTAAGATGCATGGATGCTGTTGAAGCCAAGAGAATCCTCGAAGAAGTTCATAAGGGTGTCTGTGGGACGCACGCTAACGGTTTTACAATGGCAAGACAGATCATGAGATTCGGATATTATTGGTATACTATGGAAGGAGATTGTTTCAGCTATGCCAAAAAATGCCACAAGTGTCAAATTTATGGAGATAAAATTCATGTACCTCTCTCACCTCTCCATGTCATGACCTCTCCATGGCCCTTCTCTATATGGGGGATGGACGTTATTGGGCCAATCTCACCAAAAGCTTCGAATGGGCATCGATTTATATTTGTGGTAATCGACTACTTCACCAAGTGGGTAGAAGCCACTTCGTATGCAAATGTCACGAAATCAGCGGTCAGTAGGTTCTTAAAGAAAGAAATCATATGCCGATATGGGATGCCTGAAAGGATCATATCTAACAATGCACTAAACTTGAACAATAGCACGATAGCGGAGGTCTGCAGCCAATTCAAGATCAAACATCACAACTCGTCACCATATCGTCCAAAAATGAATGGTGCAGTCGAGGCAGCTAACAAGAATATCAAAAAAATCGTGGGAAAGATGACTGAGACTTACAAAGATTGGCACGAGAAGCTACCGTTCACTCTTTACACTTATCGAACATCGGTCAGAACTTCTACCGGGGCAACTCCTTTCTCTTTAGTTTATGGAATGGAGGCAGTACTTCTGATCGAAGTTGAAATCCCTTCCCTTCGGGTCTTGTCGGAACTAAAGTTGGATGAAGCAGAATGGACTCAGTCCCGGTATGATCAGCTGAACCTAATTGAGGAAAAAAGGCTAAGAGCCATTCGTCATGGACAAATGTATCAAAAGCGAATGATACGAGCTTATAACAAAAAAGTTTGCCCTAGAGAATTCTATGAATGAGACCTTGTCCTGAAAAAGATTCTTCCCATACAAAAGGACTTTAGAGGAAAATGGATGTCAAATTGGGAAGGACCTTATGTAGTAAAGAAGGCCTTCTTCGGTGGAGCTCTAATCTTGACAGAGATGGATGGAAAAAGTTTACTGAATCCTGTGACCTCAGATTCAGTCAAGAAATACTTCGCCTAAAAAAAAAGAACAAAAAACTGAAGAGGCCAAAGTGAAAACCCGCAAAGGGCGCTTTGTGACCAAAGGGGTTTCGAATTGAAAACCCAAGAATGGGCAATTCAAATTGTTGATTGAAGGAGAGGCATGTAGTAGTCTCGATGTAAACCAAATTAACAAGAAGGAGAGACGTCACGACTTGGGGCATCAATGAAGTCTTCTTATTCTGCCAGACGCCTATCAAGTATAAAAGGGATCCTCGAGAAAATTTGTGCAGAAAAGCTCATACTAGGATATCTGGACACTTATTCTTATCTTCTTCATTTCATGTTTTAGCAAAATTTACCTTGTCAAAATCTGATCTTTTGGCCAATCTATTCTTTTTGAGCTTTACTCTCAATATCCATCGTGATGACATTTTTCAAGCACTTTTCATTGAAATAACGATTAATGGACCATTAATATTCAAATTAAAAGAGTTTCGCATATTATTTTGAAAACTTCTAATTATTACAATAACCTGAAGTGAGGTTAATATTCAGAACTAACCAGGTTCAGGGGGAATTGAGACCCGAAATGGTAACCCCAAAGATACCAGCCGAAGAAGAAGGCAGGGTGATGCGTCACAAAAGAATCATCCTGCATCCATACAAATAGTTAGGAGCATTCGATTTGTTACGGTCATTGCATCTTAAATCATTGTGAAAAATCATCATTCTCATGACATTCTGCATTTAAGTAAATGTCACCCATAGCACATGTAGTTAGGGGCATCCTCATCATTTATTTAAGCATAAGCACATTCTACAGGACAAGTTCCTCAAAGAACAGTGTAGCAAGTTCAGGTTTTGTTCCCTAGAGATGATAGTGGAGCAGACTGAAGATTGAAGTCTTCCTAAAGGAAGCAAATTGAAGATCGTTCTGTTGCCACCGAACAGTGGTGGAACGGGTTGAAGATCGTCCTGTTGCCACCGAACAGCAGTGGAACGGGTTGAAGATCGTCCTGTTGCCACCGAACAGTGGTGGAACAGGTTGAAGATCGTCCTATTGCCATCGAACAGCGGTGGAACGAGCTGAAGATCATCCTGTTGCCATCGAACAGCGGTGGAACGGGTTGAAGATCGTCCTGTTGCCACCGAACAGCGGTGGAACGGGTTGAAGATCGTCCTATTTCCATCGAACAGCGGTAGAATGGGTTAAAGATTGTCCTGTTGCCATCGAACAGCGGTCGAACGTGTTGAAGATTGTCCTGTTGCCATCGAACAGCGATGGAATAGGTTGAAGATTGTCCTATTGCCATCGAACAGTGGTGGAATAGGTTGAAGATTATCCTATTGCCATTGAACAGCGGTGGAATAGGTTGAAGATTATCCAGTTACCTTGACCAGTAATGGAATAGGCTAAAAATTGCGAATGTTATCTCCCTGAGGATATAACGGAACAGTGAAGCAGATTGAATCTACAGATTCTATCTTTCTGGAATGAGCGATGGAGTGGATTAAAGCAACAAGTTACAGTAGAGTTTGAAGATACTTGAAGAAGACGAGGACCAAGAAGTCAAGACTTGGTTAAGACCGGGCAAAATTGGTTCTTCTATTGTCTTTGCTCTATTCTCGTTTCACGAAAATGAGCAAAGAGGGGCAGCTGTAATAACCAAATTTTGCCCGGGGCCCACTAAAACCTAATAATAAACAGTCCAAAACCAATGTCCAGTTACAAACCCAATTACAAGGTGACCCAACTAAACAACATCCTAGCCCAACCAAAATCGGCCCAAAACTCTAAAAATTTTCAAAACCCTAACCCTAGTGCTTGGCGCCGCAGCTCCCCATGCCTCGGTCAGCTCCCTCACGCGTCTGACCAGCCCCAGGCACCACCTTCGCACGCCACACCCATATCCTGCAAAAACGACCGACAAACAAAGAAACAAAAGAGCAGAGAAGTGTGAAACAAAAAATAATAGAATAGTGAAAAGGGCTGTACCTTTCGGCTATAAAGCCAGAAAAAACAATGTATTCAAGACCCTTTTTTACCCCTTTTTGATCAATAGAATAAAAAAAAACTTTCAATCAAAAAAGACAATCACTTGCAATCAGAGAGATTAATACGGGCAGACAACGGAGAATCGAAGAAAAATCACATTATTAAGGTTGATATTCCTTTCTTATCTCTATTTAGAAACTAAATTTATAAATCTATTTTCTTTATTTTCCTCTAAAAACGGGTTTATATATATTTTTATAACATCAAAAGTATAAAAAAAAAGAGAAGAGAGAAAACTTACCTTCTGGCGGTGGACGAGGTGGACGACCCCCAGACCTGCAGAGAAGAAAAAAATAAAAGGAGTTTTTTTTTAAAAAAACAAGCAACAGAAATGAAAAGAGAAAGAAAAAATAGGCTTTTATAGGGGTACTAAAACGACGCCGTTTAGGGCCTGTTTCAGTGGCCCAAAACGACGCCGTTTGGCACGACCTGATTCGACCCGACCCGCTCCGGTCTAGGATCCGCGTGTTTTTCATCGGAGGGGCTAATTGCACTTTTAGCCCCTCCGCTCTTTTATATTCTTGTAATTAGGATTCTTAGTTTCTTTAAATTGGCCCCGAAAATTTTATTTGGTTTGTAATTTGGTCCTCACTCATGTCGCACGTTTTGTAGAAAGGGGCTATTATCTACTTTAGTCCCTCCACTTCTTAGACGCATTACAATAGGGCCTTTCCCCCTTTCACTTATTTCAAATCTAGCCCTGAAACTTTGTTTTAAATCCAATTTAGTCCTTTTTAATTATTTTGGTTATTCTATTAATTTAATATCCGTATTACCATTAATATTGTTTTCTTTCATATTATTATTTTCATTATTATTATTATCTCTTGTTGTTACCATTTTCATTTATTTTTGTGTCATTCTTAAACTATTATCATTATTATTCTTACTTTTATTTTTATACTATCACTACCTTATTATTATTATCACCTTATCATCATTATTATCACTTAACATCTTCATTGTTACTATTATTATTATCGTCACTGTTATGTTATTAGCATATTATTATTTTCTTTTCATTGTAATTATCCTCACTAACACATTTTTTATGTTTATTAGTATTATTTTATTATTTTACTATTACTTCCATTACTATATTATTATTTCTTTACTATTATTATTGCTATTATTTTGATTATTATTACTATTATAATCATGTTTTCTGTTCGTATTTGTACTTAATTTCTTATTCACTATTCTTACTTTATTTTTCGTTATCTTCATCTTCGCTTGTTTATTTTACTCTATTTCATTTTCCGTCTTTTATGTTTACCTTCATACTAACGCATTTATTTCCATTTTTGTCACGCATATCTGTATTGTAATTTGTTTTTACACTTATTATAAACTTGTGTTATATTGATTTTGCTCGATACAAAATTGCTTCTTTTCGTAAAGGTAATATTCCTTATTTAGAAATTCGAGTGATCGTGCCCTAAAGTATTGGGTTGCAATTTTCTCGTTTAATCTAAATAATCGAATATCCTTTTAAACAAATACATTTTTAAACAAAAAGCTTATTCTTGGGAATTCGAAACGTCGTGTCCTAAAGCATCGGATGTGATGTTTTGTTATTCCGAGATAAGATTTTCAAAATAAGGCAATGTTCTATGTTTGGAAACCCGAGAGATCGTGCCCTATGTGTTGGGTTTCGGTTCTTTCGCTTGGCTAAACAATCGAATATCCTTTTGATTTCTTTTAACGCATGAAACTCGGGAATTATGAGATGATCTTGAATTCGAGGATTCAAATTATCGTATCCTAACATACTGGATGTGATATTTTATTCCTTCGGAGCGAGAAAATCTTAATATTCTATTCGAGAAAATTCAAATGTTTCCAAAAGAGATCAAATTTTCAAATTCTTTTTAAATTTTCAAACTTTCGACATAGGGACATTAATTAATCAATTTGGTACCAATTTTGGGCGTGACGAGAGTGCTAACCCTTCCTCGCACGTAACCGACTCCCGAACCCGTTTTCTCAAATTTCGCAGGCCAAAAACACTGTTTTAGTAAATTAAAACGTTTTATTAAAACAAAGGTGATCCGGTCACACCAAATAAAGGTCGGTGGCGACTCCCGTTTTATTTTCGCTTTCAAAACCAAGCCGATTCCCGTTTTACAAAAAATGGTTACGATAAGAATGTTTTGAAATTTGTGAACTAATTTAAAATGATAGTCATAGTTTAGGGGTGCTTAGTTCAACTAACTCATAAAAGATTATAGGGGAGAGATTGAAAAATGTTAAAGATCCAACCATTAAATTTATCTATATAATTGTACTTACAATATATGCAAAAATTTAAACCGATTTGATATCTCTATCATATCGATCTTAAAAAGTGTATATATTAATATTTATTGAATAATTGAATGTTTTTTAATATAAAAAAATAATTAAAAATTTTTAATTTTCATCAAATATGACATGCATAATCTATATGATTGAAATACGATGATGAAACCATTAAAAAATTAACATACAAAGGAAAACCAACTAATAATTTCTTTGTAATTTTCTGACTAATAAATTTTAAAAATTTATTTGGCAATTATTAGTGAAGTTTACAGTATAAATAAGGTTGACAAGTACCTTATTAAAATATAATAAAATATTAAAAATAAATATTCTAAAAAGTACTTATTAATTTTTTAAAATTGCTTAAGAAATAGACTTAAGGTAGGTTTGGATGGGTGGTGCATTTACCTGCGGTTAGTGTAAAAACAGCAATAGCGGTGATATTAGATACTGTAACATGAGATAAAAATAAGCTAAACACACCGCACCGCACTCAATTACCCATCCAAACACAATCTTAGACTTTTAATTTTTATTACTGGAAAAGGAATTCTTGCTTTACCTTTTTCTGGTTTATAAATCCATTCAACAATTTGTTGTCCTTTTTACTTTTAAATAGCCATTTTATTTTATTTTTAAAATTCGGAAAGAACACAGATTACAAGTCCCAACTAATATTGGGGCCCAGGTAGGGCCTTTCTAATGAACGACGTGGCGAAATCTAGTGCATTTGGATCCAGGATTTGAAGTCAAAGAGTTACAGGTGGCGATAGGACAAAAGAGAAGAAGAGAAAGCAAAGCGAAAGGAAGATGATCAAGTGGCGTGGACCTCCACTTCCACCTCCTTTTTTAATACCCCTCTCAACCGAACCCTCCTTTCTCCTTTCTTTCTTATTGTACGACTCCATGGCTGTACCTGTAATGCGCTCTATGAGCAAGCTTAACATCAAGGCCCCACCTCCATCACCCATCCCAACCGCCACCGGCTCACGATCCGCTGCCAGCGAGATCTTAACCGACTTTCTCGAGAAGTCGTTACAGATCCCCGACCTAACGCTACCCGAGTGCCAGACACTCCGTCACCACGGCCTACCCGATAAGGTCGATTTCCAATCCCTTGGTTTAAGGGAGGTGGGGTCGGTGGAGCGGTTTATGCGATCGGCACGGAAGTATGGAGTGGTGGCGATAGGGCGGCATGGGATTGATGCGGGGGAGGAGGTAAGGGCGACGGTGAAAGAGGCGGCGAGAGTGTTCGGGGTGTTGGAAGAGAGAGATACGGGATACAGGAGGAATTCGGCGGGAAAGAGGGAGGAGATTGTGTGGGTTGATTGCAAAGACGAGAGGATGGAGTGGGCTCGCCAATATATCGGCGTTCACTTGTATCACAGCTTCAGGTATTCTAACCGTCCCTCCCGCCACCTTCCACCGAAATATGAGTAAATTTCTTTAAATTACTTGGGCTTTTTGGGCCCTATTCACTACCTAATTTTGATTTTTGTGTACCTATTTTTATACTCTTTTAGCTTGGGCCAGAGGTTAAAATTAAAATTTACGTAAAATAATAATTTTGTTAACCCTCCAGTTTAACAATATACTTGATCGCTTGTGTATATATATAATCGAGATATATTTCAAAATTATAGCTTAATGTGTAATGTGCATGCACGTTTATACATGATTAGTATGCATATTAAACACTTAAAGTGAATTAAAATACAATTATGGCTAAATGTTTTTATTTGTAAATTAAAATTTTATTTTAAAACAAGTTGAAGCATTATTATAAAAAATTTAGCCTTCGAAAACATTGATACATTAAAAGAAAAAAAGGCCAAATAAATCTATAAGTGTTTATGTTAGGTAAATATAAATAGTTGTGTCTGTTATAAACATATAAAATGATGATATGTAGATGCAGGGGCGAAGTCAGGAAAATTTTTTAGGGTGTCGGATGAAATTTTAGTTTTTTATAAGGATTAAATCGAATTTTTATAATTTTAGTAGGGCCAAAGTATAATTTTACTTTTACTAATTTAAAATTTTTAAAAAATTATAAAGGCCTAAATATAATTTTACATTTTAAGGGGGCCGGGCCCGTGCCAGCCCTAGATTCGCCCCTGTGTAGATGTAGTAGGTAAATGAAATTTGAATTGCATGTATAAAATCCAAGTTTTGGTGTAAATTTTAGATTTATCTGTATCTAATTTTAACTAATTTGATATGCTTATGATCTATATATATTGTTTAAGTGTTTTTTTTCTTTGGTTTATAAAACATCAAAATAAGCCAAATAATAGGGGAAAATGTCACAATTATGAGAGTTGATCTTCTATGGAATAATTCATTAATTTTATATAAGAAAATTTACATGCAGTACAAAAAAAACCTAAGGGAAAGCGACGGAGTTTCATAAGGAAACCCTAGATAGCCTGCTAACACTTGAATCCACACTACAAGTTGTCACTAGACCAGTAGCTTGTTGGCCATTATGAAAATTGATCTTCCATGGAATAATTCATTTACTTTATATAAATTTTACTTGGAAACCTTACATGCATGATAACATGACTAAATTATTTGATTTAGAAGTGGAACTGTTAAATATTGATAGAGATAAAAATGTGTGAAAATAGATATACATTATAGCTATGTAAGTTGATACAGTATTACTGTATGTATGTAAATATGGTGAAAAGTGGGTTGTTTGGTTTGAAATAGTGAAAAAGTAGAGAAAGTAGCAAGTAAACTGGAGGAAGTAGCGGAAGAATTGGGGAAGATATTGGTAGAAAATGCAAGGCAGGCAGGCAGGAAGGGATTTCGAAGAGGAGAGTCAGTTGTGAGCATATACAAGTACAATAATAATAGTAATGAGGATAATTTGGCTGACCAAGATCCAAAAGTAAACGAAGAAGAAAACGGCCATTGTTGTGATTATACATTAAGCCTCCACCTTCCAACCAAGCACTGCCAATTTTCTCTCAAAACTGGGCCTCGACTTTTGACTTTTGATGTTGCTCCTGACACCCTTATTCTCACCTTTGGACATCAACTCGAGGCAAGTCTCTTCTCTTTCCATTTTTTTAACTTCAACTCAGGGTTCGCGTTGCATTTACCTTCGTTATTCATGTTGTAATCTAGTATATAGTTAAATCTTTCATAAAATGGTCAGTAGTAAAAAACACATCTAATTAATTAGTACCCTTTATTGTCTTTTAGATAAGGTAGTAAAAGGACTCTTTAAATCATAGTAAAAACCACTATAACTTGGTTATTCTTCCTAACACCAACTGTGACATGGTTAGTCAACT
Organism: Gossypium australe; assembly: GCA_005393395.2. Taxonomy (NCBI): domain Eukaryota; kingdom Viridiplantae; phylum Streptophyta; class Magnoliopsida; order Malvales; family Malvaceae; genus Gossypium; species Gossypium australe. The sequence continues at coordinate 39,683,844 of CM016623.1, forward strand.
GTGTCACTGGGTTAGTGGCAAAACTTGCTTGGGTTTTAAGCTGATTGGCATAAGGTCCAGGTTTTAATCTCTGTATTTGTGAACTTATTCCCTTTTCCATTGTAATGTAATTGCTTGCTTATACCAAAATAAAATTCAGAAAAAAGAAAATCTTTGATTTGCTCAATAACAACTGAAGTGGTATATTTATTTTACCCAAATGAATACAAATACATATATGTTTTACCCAAAAAAGGAAGAAGAAAAAAGAACAATTATGCATAAAACTAACCTAATTATATATTGTGGGTGTGCAAAATAAAGGAAGTTGCCCATTACATGATGAAATAAAAAGTACATGTCATGCAATTTTCTATATCTCATGAGCCAAAAAAAAAGTGAAATCAAAGCCTGAAACATACACTTTTAACAATCTTATTTTCCTTTTTCTGGCAATAGGAATGGAGCATGGGAGAATTCAAATGTGTTAGGGGGCGAATTATTTATCCACCAGAAGTGGGTGGATCCAAATGCTCTTTCTCCACGGAGCTTAAGTGTTCATCTATAAACATAACTCACTCTTACAAAAAATCAACTTACAAAATGATCTCCTTAGCTGATCAATTCTTTGTTGCAGTCCTTATTTTTTCCCTTTATTCTATTTTTATGTTCAAAACCTCTCCATGATTTAGATCAAGTTGCATGTTTTCTTTACATTCAATCTCAAAGGCATGGAAATGCTTTATCTTATGAAGTATTGGTTTGGGTAATATTTTTCCCCTCATTTTTATTTTCACATGGCTTGATTGATCAATATACAGTTTGAGGATTTGAGAAATGGATTGAAGAGTGCAGTGTTTGAAGGTGAAAAAGACTGACAAAATAGTTTGATCATACATCCAAGGTTTTGTGCAAGAAAAAGAAAATAAAGATCTTGTACTACTATATTGTATGTATTTGCTTTATTTTTGAATAAAATCTTATTAAGCGATGTTATTGTTGGCAGGGATGGATCCAGGATTTTACTCTAAAAGGGCGAAACTTTTAAATTCGAAAGAACTTTTTTTTTAACTTAAAAAAGTGTCTTCTTTGATTTTTTTTTTCTTATCAAACGGAACAATTTATTTTTTTTCAAAAAGCATGAATGATTTAATTGTAAAAAAATTAAAAGAAAAAAAATACACTACATAAAATTAAACATTTTTTCAAAAAAAAAAGAAAAAGAATAACTAATAGTATACTGAAAATTTCATAAATATCATTATAATTCTAAAAATTAAATTAGATAAATTTGGTTGTAGTCCTATTTCTCAATACTAGGCATCCTAAATTGCATTCTCCGCTTTTTCATAAGATTGAACTCATCATTGATATTTACTGAGAGGTCTTTTGCGTAAGGAGTCGAGAGGAAGATAATTTGTATTTTTTTACTCTGTGCTCTCAATCTCAACATCAAACTCTTTTCTTTTTCTCTCGGCAGTGTCTGCACCTTACAAGAAGAAGATAATTTATTAGCAAGACATACAAATCAAAATACAAGAAAGTCACTAACCTAATATGTATGGATACAAGCCAAATCAATTCATTCTGGAATTTGGCTTTAAAGTCCATATTGGACCTTTAAGTTTAGACTTTCAAAGTTCATCATACATTAATATTTGATTATTATTATTATTATTAAAGTTATATAATTAAAAACTGAAAAATACATTGTTAATACAAAGTATAACCTTATGGCTCAAAGGAGTTTATTATATGAAATACAATTTGACTAAAGGGGCGAATGTTATATAATGTGAACACCAAATCAACAACACTAGATAATTTATATATAAAATTCAAAAATCTGAAAATTTTAAAGGGACGATCACCCCGTGCCTCTGAATTTATCCCTGATTAGTAGGTTTGGGGATTTTTTTTTTGTTTGTGCCCTTGAAAAGTAAAGAACAGAGAAACATTGAGATATAATTTTAGTTAAGATGTCAATGTTTGGAGGCCCCGTAATGATTTAAGAATGAAAGATTTGGAAATTATAGATTAGGTTAAAATGCATGCATGCATTATCAACCAATCATTCACATCAGCTATACAAAAATATGTATATACGATGTTAAGTTGGAGAATGGGGTAAAGAGAAAATCCCACCAAATAATCTTAGAGAAGATTTTGTTAGTCACATTGCGATCAATATCTAATTGTCCACGGATCCGTTTTTACTTTTGCCAAAATGTCTACCTCATTTGATACATGCACATCGCAGTTGGATACAATAATCACATTATTATTATTGTTAAGGGAGAAATAAATAGGGGTTAGATATATGTGGCTGGATTATGATAGTTTACATCCACCAGAAAACACACATTTCATTGTATATATTTTATATATTTGTCTTTGTGTAGTGTGTACAACAGCGGTTCATTTAAAATAAAAGATTATTATTAATCAATTAAAAATATTAAGGATATCATACTAAATTTGTATTGCAATCTAATTACATTTATTACTTTATTTATAATCATTGTAAGTCAATTAATCAGCCGACAAATTAGCTCCACAGATATGACTGAAATATATGTATGACCAACTCTCTAGTATGAACAAGAAACAATTATGCGATACATAGTTCATTATCTCACGTTTCCTTTTTCTTCCGTATTTTAGCAAAATAATTTTGTATTATTTATTATTTGTTATGATCTAAGAGAATTATATAAAGAGAGAAAAGTAAAAAAATTAAAAGATTATTCTATTTTAATTTTAGGATACTAAAAAGTTTATATATGCTCCTCTCTATTTATAGAGTCTCAATACTATAGCTTAAAAGTTATAATAAAGATAATTAAGGTATTTGCCCTTTCCGTTCCCCTTGAAAACCAAGAGTGCTCTCAATAGAGTCCTAGAGAGAACAGCTACTTCTGTTGCTTGGGATGGATGAGGGTGGTGGCGTGGAGAGGGAGAACAGCAACGAGATTTCACTTCTAGCAGATGAATTAATTCAGTTATCAATCAAGAAATCGTTAGTGATACCGACTGACAAACCCACCTTGATTTGCTCAGTCTGGACGAAAAAATTCTTCAATACAGAGAGTTTTAGGGCGCAATTAAAGAGTATATGGAAAACAAAAAGGAAATTTGAAATTAAGATGGTGGGGCAGAATCTTTTTTCAATCATTTTTGATCTAGAAGAGGATTTGGAGTTTATTATGGAGGGGCGACCGTGGTTATTTCGAAAGTTTCTTATTTTGTTTGATAGATTGATTAATCCTATGGAAAGAGACCAGATCTGTCTTACTACGTCGCCATATTGGATTCATATTGGTCAGTGTCCACCAGAATTGGATAAGAAGGATTTGATGCATGCAATTGGAAGTACTTTTGGAGGAGTACTCAGATCTGAGATTAGTGGGGATTCATGCAGACTCAAGGTCAATTTGGATGTTCAAAAACCCTTGAGGAAAGGAATTTTTGTTTCCAGCGAGAATAGTGTAAAATCCTGAATTCCTTTTAAATTTGAGAAATTGCCAGTCTTCTATTTTGGGTGTGGCAGATTAGATCACGGTCTGCAAGATTGTAAATTGTCAGATCCTGTAGAAAAGATCAAAATTAGAGAAGATCCCCCTTATTCAATTGCATTAAAAGCATAATCGAAAGTGCTGGGTAAAGAGAGCATGAAATTTAATGCATTTGTTAAAAAGTGTGGATCGCAGTGTAATTATACAGGAAAAGCTAAGGTGGGGGAGGGCCAGAAGATGGAGGAGATAACGATTTTCAAAAGTGGATTTGTTCCAGGGGGAAAATTTTAGAAAGTTGGGAGGATGGTTTGCAGGATCAGGAGGAAACGTCTATTATGAGGGGGATTGACGATCCGAAGGGGAGAAGTTCACAATAGTTTCAAAGAAGTCAAGTTGGAGAAGACTGAATGCGAAGGCCTCTTCAGATTCTAATAAACAAACATGCGCTGGGGCCAAGAGGAAATTCACAGAAGAAGGGGATGACAAGGGCTGTTTGGGGCAGGATAGTAAAGAAGAATTGAAGAGGTGCAAATTTGATGTCAAGAATGATATTGAGGTTGATTGTATGGAGGTTACGTTAGACAACTTGGAGCATGTTAATGTTTCGAACAAAATAGGATCGACAGCTGCCTTAGTACAAGCCGACCGGGCACAATGAAAATCATATGCTGGAATGTCCGTGGGTTGGGGAGCCTACGGGCTGTGAGAAGACTGCGGCATTTATGCAAGCAGTACAATCCCCAGATAGTCTTCTTGATGGAGACTAAACTAGATAATAATCGCATGGAGAAAGTTCGAAGAAGTTGTGGTTTTGTCAGTGGTATCGACGTGGCAGCAGAGGGTTCTCGAGGAGGACTTTGTTTAGCTTGGAAAGGAGGTAATGTGATTACGTTGAGGAGTTATTCAAAATGGCACATTGATGTAATAGTTAAGGAAAATATGGTGCAAGAGGAATGGAGGTTCACGGGTTTTTATGGTTCGCCATATATGAAAGACAAAGACTTTGCATGGAATTTGTTCAAAAGACTAGGTCAAGAAAGTAATTTCCCATGGTTAGTAGCAGGAGATTTTAACGAAATTATGTACTCGTTTGAGAAAAAAAGTGGAGTGCCTCGAGATCATCGAAGAATGGAAGCATTTAGAGATGCATTAGATGAATGTCAGTTGATGGATATCGAGTATTCGGGAACATGGTTTACGTGGGAGAGGGGTAACCTTCCAGAGACAAACATTAGAGAGCGTTTGGATCGAGGGGTGGCTAACGATCGATGGTTGGTTCTTTTCCCAAAAGGTATTGTGCAACATCTTTCCTATTCTACTTCTGATCATTGTCCCCTCCTTATAAACACAAATAATGTGGTCAGCCCCCCAAGAAGTCGTAGGTTTCATTTTGAATCATGGTGGATTCTCGAGGAATCTATTGTGGGTATTGTCAGCGATTGTTGGACTTCATCCTCAGCACTGTTGGTTGGGAAATTGGAACTGCTGCAATTTCGTTTGAGGAGATAGGCTTGTGGTATTAAGAAGACCAATAGGGAACTTAAAAGGAAGCTAAATGATGATTTTGATGTTTTGTTGTGGAAAGAAAGGGATGGTGATACACTGGCTCAGATCATTGATACAAAAATCCATCTGAATATGGAGATCAAGAATGATGAGATGTGTTGGGAACAGAGAGCCAGATCGAATTGGCTCAAGCTGGGGGATAGAAACACGACCTACTTTCACAAGTGTGCATCTATTCGAAGACGGGGTAATGCTATTAGCAAATTGCTTTTGGATGATGGTAAGGAGATTACTGATTGTTCTGAAATTACAGAGGCTGCAACAGGTTTTTTTTGAAGATCTTTTCAAGTCAAAGGGTTGTGGTGATCCGCATAAAGTGCTGGAAGGCATAGGTACACATATTTCAAGAGAGATAAATGACAGAATTTTAACTCCGTTTAGGAGAGAAGAAGTGTGGCGTGCATTAAAAGATATGGGACCAACAAAGGCTCCGGGCTCGGACGGGTTTCCAGCAATATTCTTTCAAAAATTTTGGCATCTTGTTGGTGATGAGGTATCGAAGTTCTATTTGAGTATATTGAATAGTAATAGAGGGGCTGAACAAATAAATGTTACGGAAATCGTGTTGATCCCAAAAACCACAAACCCTGCATCTCTGGTTAATTTCAGACTTATTAGTCTCTGTTCAGTTCTTTATAAGATTGTCGCAAAAGCAATTGTTAATAGACTTCAAGATGTTATGGGGTTATGCATTGATGAAGTTCAAAGTGCTTTCGTTCCAGGACGTCTAATAACAGATAATATTCTCATAGCATATGAAATTCTGCATACTTTTCAGAAAAAGAGGACTGGAAAAAAGGGATTTATGGCCTTGAAATTGGATATGAGTAAAGCATATGACAGGGTGGAGTGGGATTTTGTAAGGAATGTGATGATCCGAATGGGGTTTGCAGAGGGATGGGTTAACTTGATCATGAAATGCGTTACTTCAGTTTCCTATGCTATTAACATTAATGGTTGTAGAGGCAGGATTTTTCAGTCATCTAGGGGATTGAGGCAGGGTGATCCATTAAGCCCTTTTCTTTTTCTTTTTGTAGTGAAGGTCTTTCGTCTCTACTACGAATAGCTAAGGATAATGGGACGGTTAAAGGTGCAAGGGCTAGTGGAGGAGGGCCAGAAATTTCTCATCTCTTGTTTGCAGATGATTGTATGCTGTTTGGTGAAGCAACAGAACTGGGGGCTAGGAACATAAAGAATATTCTTCAGGAATATGAAAACTGTTCGGGGCAGTGTGTTAACTATAGCAAATCGACAATCTTTTATAGCTCAAATACAATAGAAGCGGCAAAAGAAGTGGTGTCATCGTTGCTAAGTGTCAATAATAGTTCTAACCTAGAAAAATACCTAGGTTTTCCAAATATGGTGGGTAAACGAAAGAAGGAAGCTTTTCAGAATTTGGTAGACCGGATTAATTCAAGAATTGATGGCTGGAGCAGCAGATTGTTATCTCAAGGTGGAAAAGAGGTTTTTATAAAATTAGTTTTACAGGCTATTCCCACTTACGCCATGTCTTGTTTTCTTCTTCCCAAATCATTATGCGAGAAGATTGAAAGTAGATTTGCAAGGTTTTGGTGGCAAAAAGGTGCAGGCAAAAGAGGAATTCATTGGAGTCAATGGAGGTATTTATGTCGACCAAAGGAGGAAGGTGGTTTGGGGTTCAGAAATTTGGCTCAATTTAACATTGCCCTTCTTTCAAAACAAGGGTGGAGATTGCTTCAACATCCGGAGTCCCTAGTCACAAAAGTTTTTAAAGCCAAATACTTTTCTGATGGAGATTTTTACAATTCACAGTTGGGGAATTCTAGTTCGTATGTGTGGCAAAGTATTTGGCTACTAAAAAGTCTTTGGCGGAAGGGTTAAGTTGGAGAGTTGGTACGGGTACAAACATTTCCATTTTTGCAGATGCATGGGTTCCAAACTATGCTAATCGATTATTAGTGCCCGATGTTGTTAATGCTCATTTTGTTAAAGTTGCGGAGTAAATCAGTACTACTGAACGAAATTGGAATGAAGATCTAATAAAGAATACCTTCCCAGATGCAGAAGAAGAATTGATCCTTCAAATCCCCTTGGCGCTGGAAGCTCACGACGATCTGCTTGTTTGGAATGGTGAGCCGACTGGAGAGTTCTCAGTACGTAGTTCCTAAAAACTATTACAAGACTCTGATCCTACAGCTTATGCTTTACAAAACATCTATAAGGAATTTTACAAGAAATTATGGCGCATCGACATTCCATCAAAGATTAAAATTTTTGTGTGGAAAGCCTCCTGGAATTTTCTCTCTACTCGAGTAAATCTAAGTTTCAGAAAGCTAGTTTCGAACAGTGTGTGTCCTCGATGTCTGAATGGGGAAGAGACAATGATGCACATCTTTAGAGATTGTCCTGTTTCACAGGCAGTATGGAAAGAGTTAGATGATTTGACTCCTACTCTGTTACCATGTTCAGAGTTTTTGGAATGGCTTACCAAAGTCATGGGCTTCCTCTCTGCTAATCAGTGTCGGATCTTTTGTACAGCGCTCTGGGTCATCTGGGGAGATAGAAACTTGAGGGTCCATGAAAAAGCAAACAGATCTAGCAAAGAAATTGTTAGCTTTATTCGCAACTACTTAAAGGAATTAGATGGAGTTAAAGAAGTTTCTCGGATTACCTCTACAGTGAAGGCGAAATGGAGGACCCCATTTGGTCAGAAAGTTAAAATCAATTTTGATGGGGCTTTTGACGAGTGATCTAAACAGCCGGCATCTGGCATAGTGATTAGAGATCGCAGCGGACATGTTCTCATCTCATGCGTTGTTCTACACAAAGGAGTGGCCTCCGCCTTTGCTGCGGAAGCAATAGCTTGCCGAAAAGCATCTCAGATGGCCATAGAAATGTAGAAAAGGGACGTTACTATAGAAGGTGATTCGCTAACCATAATAAAGAAGTGCAACAAAGAAGAACTTGACAGATCATTTGTTGGATCTTAGATAAATGATATTCACAGACTCAAATCTAAAGGTACAGGGTTAAGTTTTGAGTTCGTTCCAAGATCTGCGAATAACCTAGCACACATCTTAGCGACTGAAGCTTTGAAAAGGAAGGAAGAGTGTTACCTGAACGACGGAGTTCCAAGCTACGCCGAAACTCAGATGAAGGAGGATAACGAGCGAGAACTAGACTAGATGGAGAAAGATCTGGAATGAGGAGAGTTTTTTCCAAATGAATTTTCAAAAGATGGATTGGTATTAACTCCCCTCGGTATTAGAAGTCCCCATTAATGGAGAACTGATGGATGTGATCTGAAAGGACGGGCGAAATGATCTGATTGGGTGAAAAATCGGTGCTGCTTTCCTTTTTTTAATTCTTTAATTTTTATCCGTTTTGCTGCTTTCTTTTCTTTGATTTTTCAAGTCTTCTAGAGTAGTCTTTTTACGAGCCTTTTTGTTTATGGGCCTGGTTATATTTTTATGCTTTTGTCATTTGTAACCTGCTACTGTTGTTCTTTAATTTAATCAAAGCCCAATCTGATTTCTTCAAAAAAAAAAAGATAATTAAGGTATTTTATAAAATTTTAGGGGTTACAAGAGTTACAAGAAAATAAATTATTGGAGGTTGTGGGAGTTATATGGACATATATTTTACAAAACTTCTCATTGGATGTCGATCAATGAAAAATATATCTCGTTAAAACCTTATTAGGAAAAATTCAATGGGATAAAAACCTAATAAAGAAAAAAGAGTATTCAACCTCCTATTACAAACTATTTCCTTAAAAAATTTTACTAGAAAAACTCAGTGGGACAAAATCTTCATTAAAGAAAAAGAGTTCAATGTGTTTTAGACACCCCTTAGTGGCAACATCATAGTACATCTTTGAGTCGACACATTCCAATCTTCTATACTAGTCTTTCAAACGTTGTGGTTGGCAATGCCTTGGTAAAAGGATCAGCCAAATTATCACTAGAACGAATTTGTGGTTGTACCTCCATATGAATACGGTGATGTGGTTGTACCTCCATATGAAAATAAATATCCCATTTGAGATTGACCTTTATGTGGATATGGTAAATATCCAGCATCAGCATATCCAACTAATAAAGATCTTGAATCACTTTAATAAAATAATCCCATACCAGCGATGCCTCTGAGATATCTAAATACATGTTTAATTCCATTCTAATGTCTATGTGTTGGAGAAGAACTAAATCTTGCTAACAGGTTCATAGCAAATGTTATATCAGGTCATGTGTTGTTTGCAAGATAAATCAATGCCTGTATGACATTTAGATATGATACTTCAAGACCAAGAAACTCTTCACCATTTTCACAAGGACCAAATGGGTCGTTATTCACATCTAGTGATTTTACAAACTGGGGTACTTAATGGATGTACTTTACCGTTGTAGAATTTTTTTAAGATATTTTCTGTATAAGTTGGCTGATGGACATGAATTCCATCCTTTAAATGTTCGATCTACAGGTCGAGATAAAACTTTATTTTTTTGAGATCTATCATCTCAAATTCTTTCTTTAAGTAATTTTTTGTATTTTGAAGTTGTTCAGGAATTCCAATAATATTTAAATTGTCAACATAAATAACAATTATCACAAAATTTGATCCAGACCTTTTAATAAAACACATGGACAAATTGGATCATTTTTATGACATTCTTTCAACAAAAATTCACTAAGACGATTATACAACATATATCTAGATTATTTAATCCATATAAGGATTTCTTTAATCTAATTGAGAAACTTTTTTGGGGAACTCTATATCCTTTTGGGATTTTCAATCCTCCAGGGACTTTCATATAAATTTCACTATCAAGTGAGCCATATAAATAGGTTGTAACAACATCCATGAGACACATGCCAAGTTTTTCATGTACTGTTAGACTAATAAGATATCTAAACATGATTGCATCCACCACATGGGAGTATGTCTTTTCATAATTAATGTCGGGCCTTTCCAAAAATCCTTGTGCTACAAGTTGTGCTTTATATTTTATGACTTCATTTTCCCATTTCATTTTCGCACAAATACCTATTTGTATCCTACCAGCTTTACATCTCCAGATATTTGAACTATAGGTCCAAAAACCTCACATTTAGCAAGTGAATTCAGTTTTGCTTGAATTGCGTCTTTCCAATTTGGTCAATCTTTTCTATGTCAAAATTCTCAACATATTTATTGTAACACCCCTAACCCGTGTCCGTCACTGGAACAGGGTTACAGAGTATTATCAGAACTTTCAGAACATTTTCAAATAATTTACGTCAATTACTATTTATTTACCGAGATTATTCATAACGTCCCTTAAACAGACACTCGAGGCCCAATATGAGCTTTGGAATCGAGTCGGGACTTAATTGGAAACTCTAAGAATTTTTTGCGACATTTCAAAAAAATTTCAAGTTACAGGGCTCACACGCCCATGTGGTCCAAGGGACACGCCCGTGTGACCCTGGGACACGTCCGTGCTACAGGCCGTGTTTGACCTTGTGTAACTCTCTGACTTGTACATACGACCATGCCACACGCCCGTGTGCTAGGCCGTGTGGTCAATTGATTCATTTCAAAATTAGGTGCAGGTTTCACACAGCCGAGACACACGTGTTCTAGGCCGTGTAGCACACATGGCTGAGACACACACCTATCTCTTAGCCCGTGTGCTCAATTTTGAGCATTTTGTTTTCTCGAATTTAAGGTGCAGGGGACACACGGCCTAACTACACGCCCATGTACCTGGCCGTGTGTCACACACGGTCTAGAAACATGCCTGTGTGGACAATGTAAAGCCATTTCCTAGCCTCATTTGTCACCCAACATCACACTCATAACTTGCACTTGAATCACACATCCAAATACCAACCATTTCAAGCATTCAAATCAAGCAAATTCCCTCATTCATCATGGCATATCATTTCATGCATACATGTCTATAATCTTACCTTAGTTAAGTCCTCAAGTTAGACATAATTTGATCAACTACTTAACATATATGTAGCTACTAAAGCATGAAATTATAAGTATATCAAAACAAACCATTACTAGCCATTCCAATGGCTAGATTACAAGCATCATTTACATTTACATGCCAATATGGCTAATATAACCTATACATGCCATTATAACCATAATTGATTTACCATACTATATCGTCATGAGATGATGGATAGTGTGATTGATCTTCGCCAAGCTTCCAATCCAACGAGCTTCCGATTTAGTATAAAATAGGGAAATAAAACTAAGTAAGCATAAAATGCTTAGTGAGTTCATATAACATGGTACTTAACTTACCATTCATTTTTTTTTGAGGTAACCATGTAAGGCACATTCATTCAATTTGACCTCAAGCCCTACACATATCCTCAATGCCCTTGTTAGTCATATATTCCATAATAACATCAAAAACATGTATGAGCTCAATAACAATCAAGTTTCCATGCACATATGCTTTCCACAACATGTATAAATCACATTGCTATGTCTCAAGTATATTTTCATATAACACATCTAGAGTTCCGATTATTTCATATCAAAACTTTACACATTTTACTCGAAATGTCAATGTCACACGAGTAGTAGTACACTCAAAGTGTACAAGTCTATGACCAAGGATGAACATATTCATCAAATGAATCCCGTGTACAAATATCATCATCTAATGTTTTCATCTGTCAATTGTCATGTAGTATCATTTTCATGGATTTCAGATAACTACGTTTAATAACTCATTTCTTATTCATATCTTCTCATGTCAAGAACTTTTACCCGTTGAATTTATCTGAAATATCGATGGATACACAAGTAGTACACTCGTGGTGTACAAATCAGGGTTCGTCAATTCGTATTCAATGGTACCCATAAGGTACTATTTCAGGGAGTACGCTCTCAAGCCACACGTGTATATGCTCTAAGGATTACCAGTCCAGGCTAAATCCTTTTTATGACATATGCTCTAAGGAGCTTGATTTGGATTATCCGTCCGGGCTAAATCCAATCCATAACATATGCTCGAGAGGACTTATATCAGGATTACCCGTCTGGGCTAAATCCTTTCTATAATGAGGTCAATAGTATTTCTCATCCGAGCTAAATCCCGTCAGCAACAAATGCAAGACCTCATTCATTTCGAGAAATCACATATCCATCGATTTTCCATTTTATTCAACCGAGATTTAAACATTTTTCTCAAGCATTATCGGGCTTGTGGTTATTTCATACACCCACAACATTCGTTTAATTCAAATAAACACATTCCACATTCATTTCAAGCATATAAGTAACATTTTTATCGTTTATCCTTTTTCGGGCATTATCATTTAATTTAAACATTTTCATTTATCGGGCTTGATCGGATATGTAATCAATTCACATATTTATGACATTTATACAATTTATATAAACACAATTAATGCAAGCATGTAAATAAACACAATTTAGTTACACGAACTTATCTCGACAATGTTCGTGTACGTAAAATCTACTAATCTGATATTTTTCCTCTTTCCTTATTCTAACTCCGAATTTGGTCTATCCAGATCTATACGAGTAAATTTAACACCAATTTATCATATTCCTTATTCAAGTGGACTCAATTTTCATCCTAGGCAAAATTACCATTTTGCCTCTAACTTTTCTATAAATTCCCATTTCGTCCCTAGGCTCAAAAAATGAAACTAGTGCAATTTACTCCCTATTCCAAGCCTAACCAAAATCCCATTACAAAATTTACAGCACATGTATTCATAAAAATTTAGAATTTTTCATCAAATTTCATAACTTTGCATTTTAGTCCCTAAATCATATTTTCATCAAAAATCACTTTGTAAAAGTTGTTTGTCTATCAACCTTTCATTTTCTACCATAAATTTCTAATTTTCAGCATATTCATCCATGACCCAAATTTCATACCTTGATAACTTTTCAAATTACCCCAAATAGATAGATTAAGCTATCCCGGTTTCGAAAATATTAAAATTATTAAAAACGGGGCTTGATTACTTACCAAAATAAGCTTGATAAATCTTCTTCCTCTCTCCTAGGGTTTCCATGAAAATATTTGGGGAAGATGATATGAAATTGTTTTCTTTTTCATTTAATTAAATTGTCATTTAATAACTTTTCATCTTTCCAATTTAGTCCTTGGCCTTTTTTTATTTTTCCATGGATGAATCATACCAAAATATCAACATACTTCTCTTTAATGGTCTAATTACCATATAAGGACCTCTAGTTTTGAATTCCATAGCTATTTAATCCTTATAGCTACTAGAATTCAACTTTTTCATTTTGTGCGATTTAGTCCTTCCCGTAATTAAACACATAATCGGTTAAATTTTTGTATCAAAATTGTCACATGAATTTTCTAACATAATACAATCCATATAATAAAATAAAAATAATTTTTATTTTCGGCTCAGATTTGTGGTCCCGAAACCACTGTTCTGATTTCACTAAATTGGGCTATTACATTTATGCTTAAGATCCTCATTTTCTTTTGCTATTTCAATAGTATCATTATAAGAAAAAACTTTGTCGAAAACTATATTATTTCGGTTCCATCCTTTTCTTGAAGTGACATTATTTATCGAGATTTCTTTATTATCACTATTTTTAGGTATCTAAACCTCTTATAGGTTTTTTTTATCAGTTATGTTCTTGGCCTCTTCTTGGGCACTTGTCTCCATAATATGACTATCTTAAATGTTTGCTCCTCTCTTTTCACAAGGATTTTTATATTTGAAATAGATTGGTCTTCCACGCTTCAGGCATGCATTACTTTATTTGGCACTAATATTTTGTCTTACCAGGACATCAATTCAGATTGGAGCATTTTCAGCTGGTATGTGAGATTTTGTAACTCGCTTTAGGTTAGTGAATGCATTTATTGATTGACAATGTTTTGCAAATGTATTATCCTTTGAATTTCATTTTCACATTGACTTGTACGAAAATCATATTGAGATAATGGTAACTCATTCCACGTAATTTCTTTTACTAGCTATTTTTGTCTCCCCCTAACGTTGGTCATGTTGTTTCATCAAAGTTACAATGAACAAATTGTGTAGTAAATAAATCTCCAGTTTAATGGCTCAAGATGTTTAATTATAAAAGAAGATTCATAACCAACATATATTCTCAACCTCCTTTGGGGGCCCATCTTTGTGCGTTATGGTGGATTAATTAGAACATATACCGCACATCAAAAAAATTCTAAGATGAGAAATATTTGGCTTGTAACACCTTCAACCTGATTCGATTCACCGGGTTTGAATATTGGGTGTTACAACTCTATTACAGACTTACTCAAAAATAAAACGTACAATTTTTCAACATTTACATATTATTTAAGAATGTTGTTCCAACTTACTTACAACTGGATGTACCGTAGATAATTACAATCATCGTACAAGTCTTCAAATAACAAGGACTTACAAGCGAATATCATAACTTGATTACAATTTTCTATTTGTTTTAATCATTTAGTGATAATACTGATTACAATTGTGCTACCAACACGTTCTATATGCATAATAGTCCGTCTTGCCACCTCTGGCATAACCTTGGTGTCGTCTCTCATGGCGTAAAACCAATTAGCTTACCTGTAACAAAATACACAAAGGTAAGTTCATGAGAACTTAATGAGTTAAACTCCATTTACCTGTGTTGTCTCAATATAATGCATATGGGAATTTCATTATCATCTCATTATTCTTCGTTCTTCAACTTGACTTTGGCGAATACCTTTCTCCTTTATACCATAAATGCCATACCTTACTTTGTGACCATGTCTAACCCTTAGCATTTTCAGTACATTACTAACGCTCTTCACCCAGCCTTTTCATAATTCCTTAACTATTTCCATTCTGAAACACATACCTATAAAACACTGTTGATCAAGTTGTTCTTCTAGTCTACTTGGCTCATACTATGAATTCACCATATTCCCTAACACATTCCATCTTCTCTGTACATATCTTAAGACTATACAAGATATGCCACAACATTTCCTACAAAATCGTTTCTCTTAGAGATCGCCATATATATTATTCTTTTAGAGTTCGCCATATGTACTATACTTTCAGAGTTTACCATACCTACCAGTCCTTCAGAGCTAGCCACACATATCGTTCCTTCAGAGGTTTTCATACTTATCATTCTTCTCTTTCAAGGTCCGCCACAAAAGTGTTTCCTTCAGATGATTGCCACAAGGGCTTCCTTTTTCTGGCGTGTTCACAATAATGATTCGCCTAGACTTACATTACATGAGGTTTGCCCTTCATCATCTTGGGTCACGCAGAGAACTCCATTAGGTAATAATCTTTCTTTAGTTCTTTTCATATGATGCCATAACCCATCAATTATGGTCTTATACGACATGGTCTTTCCATATGATGCCGTAACCCACCAGCTATGGTCTTACACAATATGGTGCCATGGATTTTCCTTTTAGAGATTCATGTTTAAAGTCCTGATGGACTCTTTTAGACAATTCCGTGAAGATAGACACGGGCTCACTTCCATATGACACCGTACCGATAAATGCTTGTAATGCTTAGCTGTCAGGACAAAGAAGGCTCTGACATTTGGACAAGCTAAGCTATTAAGGATAAATGAAGCAAGGTAAGTTTCTATACTTTTCCTTCTGGATGATTGTTATGTGATTTGCATGTATCACGTTGATGATGTTCTAAGTTATAGTGTGCATGTGGTTGAAGAAAGAGTAGGCTGTGTGTGAGTTTTTCCAATTTTTTGTTGGTTGTTTTACGGTAAATAGTTGATGATAGGTAAATTGGTGTGATGTATGTTTGATGATAAATTGTATGATATGCTTGAGTATTATATGTGTAGTAGGAGGGAAATTATCGACAGGTTAGACAAAGTTAGGATCTGGAAAAAAGAATTTCTGTTAGATTTCGTTATCCAAGATTTGCTGAGTGCAAACCGTAATGTGCGAATCTCTAAGATTTGTGAAGGGAACACTACGGTGTTCGAGCTTCAAGGTTAGAAATGGCAAAATAGAGGAATGAACAGATGGATAGGGAAATGAAATTCCGTTAAAATTCTGCCAAACAGTGTTACTGAGTGCAAATCGTGATGTGTGAAGCTTCGGGCCTTTCCGGGGGGACACTTTGATGTTCAGGTATCAAGGTTAAATGAGAAATAGAATGAAATCGACTGGTCCTAAGGGCAACATCGTGACGAAGATATTTAGGTTCCATAAGGCAACACCGCGATGGTAGTCAGAAGGTTCTATAGGATGACATCATGACAACTATAAGGTCCTTCGGGGCGACGCCTCAAAGAGATATAAGGTGTAAGATTATAGCTCGGCTATGGCATCCAAGGGAGTCCGTGAAGACAAAAAAGATGGGAAATAATGTGTAAAACCATGACTTGGCCATGACAACATAGGTAGTTCACCAAGACACTAAACATGGGGTAGTCCGTCGGGACATAAAACACGGGCAAGTCCTTCATAACATAAACTATAGGGATTAAATATGGAAAGTCCACGAATCAGTAGGCCAGGAGAAATGCCAAGGTACAAAGTAGAATTCACAGTGTGACTGGTGTGATAAGTCACCATAACAAATGAGGTTGGTTCGTCTAAGGGAACAAGACCATCGAGATAATGAGGGAATTCGCCAAAGGCGATGACGAGTGAGACCAAAGTAACATCTCAACCAGTTAGGGTGAAAGGAGGAAGGGGCTCCTAGATAATGAGGTATACATATTATGCAACAAAATGAGTTTGCCAGGAAAGCTATGGATACAATTTTAAATTGTAAGTCAATAAAGAGGTAGCTGAAAGATTGAATGGACCAATCAAAGTCTTAATGAGAGGAAATGCAAGCTTAATTCTAGATGGCCTGTAAAGTCCACTAGAGGACAATGGAAAATAGAGGTCCGATCGGACCATGAAACATGATAAAGATCTTATTTATCTACCAAAGGTAGGAACTGCAAGTCTAATGTAGCCTATTTAAGGAATGGATTTCAAAGAGTGGTTGCTATGTGGGTTGCATTGTGGACAATAGTTATCCAAGAGAAAGAGAATGTTAGGAAGATATTGTATTCTAGTAAGGACCTGCGTTGTCAGCAATTATTTGAGTAAACATTGAGTGCCGCCAGTTAGGAGTAATCAAAACAAGTATTATAGATGTAGATCAACGATAAGTGGCGTGGGACCCAAATGCGAAACCATGGTTATGGCCAGATTAAGAACCATGTCCACCAATGAACGATTCAAAGCGGCTAGGGCATTGGTCATGCCAATTGAGTTTACAAACTCTCCTACGAAAATCAGGGAGTTTTACTTTTGAGCCAGACACCTTAATTTTCCAAAAATAATGCAGTTTACATAAAGTTATGTGCAGATCTCACTAAGTTCTCCGAAACTTATAAAATTGTTGTTTGAATGCAGGTTGGATAAAAAGTTGGGCATTAAGAGGGATCAAACCAAACTCTGTCAAAGCTAAGTGATGCGTGGTAGCTGATCATGTATATAGAGGGGAACCTGTAGAAGCTTCGCCTTGGGGGTGAAATTGATCATATCTGTTATCAAGTTTTATCCAAAAATTTGTAAATATTTATTGGAATTAAGGTCCTAAGAATTTATCACCAGCTTTGTACGAGTTTTAATAGCAGTTGAATTTTCAAAAGAATTTAAGTTGTTTAAGTATGTAGTTAAGCCAGAAATGGAAATATCGTTAATTTAATTGGGTTATGTAACATCCAGTACCCGGACCTGGTGTTTGGGTCGGGTATAGGGTGTTACATTCTAATCACCCATTCATTTAACTACTTAAACTAGTTTGATTTTCTCACTTTGTATTAGGTTGAACTTTTTTATCAAATTATGAAGTACAAATTAGAAGGTAAATTATAATTTAATCCTAATTTTAGTTTTGGAAATTTAAACCATCTATTTTTTAAATTTAAAAATCTAGGTTCAATTATCACCATAGTTAAAAATTTTCTATTCAATTCACTGATATTTCATAATAAAAGTAGAGCGACCAAATTGCATTAGAAATTAAAGTCTAGTAGTTACATATCAAATTTAGTCATAATAGAGGGGCCAAAATGAAATTTAATCAATTTTCTAAAACTACAAAAAAGAAAAGAAAAGAGTAAGACCGATACAAACCTAAAGAAATCAAAAACCACATGTCAGTCTTAAAGATTGTTAGGTTATTCAAATTATATATAACCATGTAATATTTTAACCAAAAATTTAATGATATTAACTATTTGGACTAATTAATAATAATATAAAAATAGAAGAACCAATTTATTTTAAAAATTAAGTATAAATATTAAATCTCAAATGTAGACATATTAGAAGGACCAAAATTGAAATTTAACCAGTTTAATAAAATAAAAAAGAGCATGGTTTGTGTAACAACCAGTTTTTTAGTGGTATCAGAAACGATGATTTCAAAACCCTGTTTCTGATTTTTGAGATATTAATATTTACAAGGTCAGTATAAATGTTAATTAAAGTTTGGTCCCTTAATTTTGTCAAATTTATAATTAATTAACCAAATGATCAATTGAGCAATATGACCATTTTTAAATGGTCAAACGGTGGTGGATGAGAAGGAATTCCTCTAACTTTGGTTAATCATGATTGAAGCTTAAGTAATTAAATTTTAATTATGCTTAATTAAGGCCAAAACATGTATATATAAAGAAAATGTTGCTTGTCATGTTTTTATTTATTTCTTTCTTCCATGAAACAACAACCAAGAAAACCTAGAAGCCATTTTTTAATTCTTCAAACTTTTGTTCAACAAATTGTAAGTTCAATCAAGTCTTTTTCTTGTAATTTTTATGTTTTTAAGGTCGTAAGAGCTTGATTTAGCTAGCCCATGTACCAATTTACAAAACTGTTGAAGTTTCTAAAAGTTGCCATTGATGAATTCTTGAAGAAATTGGTACTAAATTGTTAGATTTTAAGCTTAGAAGTGAAGAAGGACTAGTTTGTAAAGTTTAATTACTAGTTTTTGAACATAAGGACTAATGTGTGTAAATTTTGAAATTTAAGCTCAAATTTCTATAATTATAGAAAATAGAGGGTTAAAGAAGAATGTAATTGAGGTCAATTTCGAAATCAAAGCTCAAATTTGAAAGATATGGAAATTTTAGTTTTAGGGACTAAATTGAATAAAATAAAAAACTTTATAGGAATTCAAAAAGTGAAATTGAACTGATCCATGCATAAAATAGGATGCTATAAAATGATTGGTATTAATAAATTGAATTGAATTATTTTATAGACCGAGAATTGAACCGAACCGAGGATAATCAAGGAACATGTAAAATGGTGGAATAGTCCTTAAGAATACAACTTAATTGCTGATTTTGTTAGGTAAGTTCATATGGTATGGTTGTATTTAATTTTTCATGTATTTGAATGATGCATTCGTGTATTTTTTTATTGTAATTTAAACTGTTTGCGATTTGGTACAAAAGGTAAGATGTGGGCTAAATTGTAAAGAAATGATTATACGTGTTAAAGATGCCCGAATGAACTTAATAATGATAGGATATAATTGACATGTCAATAGAATCCAACGTATGTGATCTTATGGATATATGTAATTGTATGAAGTTCATTACAAACTATATCGAGATCCAACATTTGTTGTGGATCATCGAGCATTGTATGTCTCTACGAAGACCCTGGTGTGGTGGAGGGACGTATCGGTATATGAATATAGGTATGATAGCCTATGGGCTTTGTAACAGTCCGATTTTGGGCCTAGTCGAAATAGTGGTTTTGGGGCCACAAATCCGTTGAGGAAAATTTTATTTTTATTATATTTTTATGGTCTACGATTTCACGGAAAGATTCCGTGAAAATTTCGTTTGAAAATTTCAATGTTTGGGCACCCAATTTAGTCAAAAGGACTAAATTGTAAATAGTGTAAAAGTTGAGTTCTAAATGCTAGAAGTGTCCAATTTCTATGAAATTTTAAATTGGAGGTCCTTAAATGGCAATTAGACCATTAGTTAAATTGTTGGACAAAAATGGACATTAGATAAGTGAAATAGGATATTGTTCAAGTTAGGGGCATTTTGGTAATTTGGTAAATAACTGGACTAAAAGACAAAATAAAAGCCAAAAACCTTGTCCATCTTCTTCCTTGGCTGAATTTAGCATGGAGGAAGCCATGGCTAGGGTTTTCAAGCTTTCAAGCTCAATAGTAAGTGCATCCAAGCCCCGTTTTTAATGTTATTTACATTTTTGAGATTCCCGTAACTCAATTTAACTATTTCTACCATTATTTTGAGCTAGGGTTTGTGTTCAAAAATTTACCCATGTATGACATGCATGTGTTTTGATGATTTATGGAAGAATATGGAAGTTTGATGTATGATAAACATCTTTTTTTAAGTGATTTTTATGAAAAATGCATAAAAGGACCAAAGTGCAAAAAGGTCATACATGAGTGAAATAGTGAAAATTAGGGGCTGTTGTAGTTAAGAAAATGATTCGGCTAGGCTTGAAATACAATAAAGTTGAATGAAAAGCATTTTACGAGCCTTGGGGCAAAAGTGTAATTATGTGAAAGTTTAGGGGTAAAATCATAATTTTGTCAAAGTATGAATTATGAGTCAATTTAATTAATGTGAGTATTAAACAAGTACAATTGTTATAATAGATCAAGAAAAATGAAGCCCGGACCGAAACCAAGGCAAGGATAAAGTGTTGGACTAAATCGAGCATCCACACACATTCTTTATAAGTATTTTCATTAACTTACTTATTATGTTATTTATTGTACATATTCCCATGAGGTTGTTAAGTAATGTTTAAACAAGGAATTAATGAGAATAAGTAAAAAGAAAGTCCTGGTTGAAGTTTGGAATACTGAGGATGCCTAATTCACAACATGAGACAAGGAAAGCCCGTATAAGACCATGTCAAGACATGGCATCGGCATTAAGGCAAGGAAATCATGTAAGTCCATGTCAAGACATGGCATTGATAAGATATTATAAGGCAAAGATCCCATGTAAGTCTAAGCCAAGGCATGACATTGGTGAGTTCCTAAGGCAAAGATATCATGTAAGTCCATGTCAAGACATGGCATTGACAAGTTTCATGAGGCAAGGATACCACGTAAGACCATGTCAAGACATGGAAATGGTAAGTTTCCAAAGGAAACACACAAGGAAGGTCTCGTGTAAGACTATGTTTGGGACATGGCATCGACACCGAGTTAAGAGATCCTGTGTAAGACCATATCTGGGATATGGCATCGGCATCATGAGGCAATCCCATTTAAGACCATGTCTGGGACATGGTATTAGCATCGAGACCCATGCTTGATGAGATTGAGCATCCTCTGTTATTCCGACTAATTCATCGGGCAAAAGAGTAAAGCATGAAAAAGGTACAAGAAAGTTAATCAAGTAATGATATTAGCAAGTTAAGTTACTCAAAGTTGATTAAGAGCATTATTCAAGTTTGCATTAGCAAAATGTACTAATCTACGTGATTAAGTGATACAGGTACCATGATTATAATACAAGTATGAAATTATTATGTAACATGTGATGAGTATGAACAAGTATGAGTAAGTAAGCCCAAGCATTTGAGACTTATATTGTTGTTGATGTGTGAGTTGAATGGGCCAATGAATGACTTGTAAATATTTGATGAAGACTAGCTATTGGCATGGCTAACTATGGATGTACTTTAGTATTATAAGTGTGTAAATGAGAATTAATACAAAGAAAACATGATAGAGTAAAGCTAGCAACAAAACAGTTTGGACAGCAGTAGTTGTATCATTTTGAAAATTCACCAAAAATGGTGGAAAATGAATTAGAAGTTTAATAAGATATGAGATTAAATCTTATTGAGTCTATTTTTTCACAAAACAAACAAAAAAAGCAAAAGAATTTCATATGATGAGAGATTTGGATTTTAGTGAGACCGGATCAAAATGATTTTGGAATCCCCTGTTCTGGCTGTACAAAAATAATAAAGGAGTAAAATTTATATTCTTGAATTTCTTAATGAGTCTGTTTTCAAGAGAAACAAACGGGAACATTATGCAAGTCCCGTACCATGAAAAAATGTATTTTTAGTGAAGAGAGGTCAAGACTGTCTGACAGCGAAACATGGGAGACTTTAAAGAATAAACTGTACTAATTGACTAAACCAAAAATTCTGGAAATTTTATGGTAAGAAGATATGTGAGTCTAGTTTTAAGGAAAATTAGCGGATCTTAATTTGGAGGTCTGTAGCTCTAGATAAAAATAATTTAGTGACTGTAACTTGAGTAGACAGCTTAAGATGAATATAAGTGAATTGAGAAAGATTATGCAATAATGATGGCATTATCTTGAGAATTCAAAATAAGGAATTTTTTTTAAAATCATGGTGATAAATTGTTTATTATTTACATACATACTTACTAAGCTTTATAGCTTACTCCCCTTCCTTTCTCATATCATGTAGGGTTTTATACTAGCTCGGGTTGGAGATCGCCGGAGATGCTATCACACTATCAAGCTATCATGTTAGGTATAAATGAATGCAAAACCTTTTGAGTCTATGGCATGTATAGGTGTTTGATCATTTTGGTCATGTCATATTGTAAGCTAAAGGCTTGGTTAGAAAGATTATGCATTCTTTTGTATATGGCCATTAGAAATTGGTCAATATTTGTTAAGTTATATACCTTTTCATGATGATAAGTTTATGCATTTAAGTTATTGTAATGGATAGAATAATTGAGTTGTTTGAGATAATATAAGTGTGTTTATGTTTCAGGGTGGCAATTGGCTTGGAAAATAGCCTTATAATTGTCCACACGGTCAGCCCCATGGGTGTGTTGATAGGCCGTGTGTCCCCTGCATTAAATTACGAAAAGACGATTCGTCACACGGGCCAGCACACGGGCGTGTGCCATTAAGGGTTTGATGACGTCATAAACAGAGAGCTCCATGGGTAGGAGACACGGGCGTGTCTAGGCCGTGTGAAGGGCATGGGTTATAGACACGAGCGTGTGCTCAGCCGTGTGAAATAAGTCAGTGTCGACCATGGGTGTTGAACACGGGCATGTCTTAGGGGCACACGGGCGTGTCCCTTGGACAACACGGGCGTGTGGCCCCTGTTTAGGCAAAAAATTTTTAAGGAGCGCAAAAGTTTCTGGTTGAATCCTGAAACCTTCCGGAAGTATGTTTAAGGCCTCGTAGGCCCATGAAATGTATGTTATTAGTAAGAAAGAAAAGTTTTAAGATGGAATGAAATTTTATAGCCCGATAATACAAGTTCAAGTAAAGTTAAGTACAGTAACGCCTTGTATCCTATTCCGGCGTCGGACATGGGTAAGGGGTGTTACAGGCTTTGCACGTCAATACCCTGGTGTGGTGTAGTTACTACTCAGACAAGCAATCTGCTGTGGTGTAGTTACCTGTGTATCCGAACCTGTTCACCAAAGTTCATCGGGCTGAATGATTAAAGAAAAGTGAAAGATGGAAATGAATTTATATGAACTTGATTTTAAAATGGCTAAATCATGGATTGTTTATAGAATAGTGTTGAAATGTTGACTATAAATGGATTGAAATGCTATATGTTTGAATTATTATATGATATGTTAATACGTTGAACTCACCTTTTTTATATGTGGTTGTCATGTTTAGGCAAACTTGTCAACTTGAATAACTTGTTGTATTAATTTGTAATTTGAGGTAATTTGTTGTTTAATGCCTATGAACTTACTAGGCATTCAAAATGCTTACCCCGTTGTTTTCCCTTTTCATTTAGATTGCCAACTTGCGAAACATGTCGATCCGATCTTCGAGAAGTTCACATTATCCTGTCATTAATTCGAAAGTCTTTTAATCATTTTAAAGCTTGGTTTTGTGGCACGTACATAGGTGTTTTGTTTTGGTTAATTATAACAACCCGTTTTTCAGTGTGGTTGAAAACAATGATTTCGGAACCATAATTCTGACATGTGAGTCTATAAATTTAATATAATATTTATGAGTTAAATATAAAATTATAGTAAATTCCAATCCGGTAAGTTTTTCTAATAGAATGATTAATTATAGTACATGTCGTTTTCAAAATGAGGTATTAGGACCTTGTTTCTGTAAATCGAGCTCGTAAATACTTCTATTGAATATTTACGAAGCTATTATATAGGTGAATTCAAGTTTGGTTTAGAAATTTTAGTGATTTGATAGTTAATTGAGGAAAAAAAGACTAAACCGTAAAAATAGTAAAATTTAATTGGTATTTATTTTTATTTGCTAAAATGCATAATTAATAATTTTTGAGGATTTAAATGGTAATTTGACCATCATAGAAATTAGTGGATGGTTAGTGATTGTTTTTTTAATAAAATTATTAAAGTAAAATATGTTAAAACATAAAATAATGTTTGTGTTCATCACTTTTTCTTCTTCTCATCGTCGAACCAAAGAAAAAGAAAAGGGAGAGTAGCCATTATTATGTGCTTGATAATCGGTCTTGTATGATCAAGTTATTGATAATCGAGGAAAATGAAAAATTGCACAATACTCCCTACATTTCAGTTCGTTAGCTGATTGTGTTAGGTAAGTTCATACAACTTATAATCATTATAAATGTTGATTAATTGCGTTATAATGATTGTGTTAGGTAAGGGCATACAATAGTCCATATATTTCACTTTGGGCTCAATTGAAAGGTAATTAGATGTGTATGTGAGAATTAGACTCTGTGTAGAGCATTGCACGATATTGAGATGAATCTAGTACATGTTTTAGTTATTTAAAGTATTGTGATAACATGAATGTCCTAAATCCTGAATAAGTGCTCATAGTGGTACTTTCATACTTTTTAGCACTACGGTGCTTTTGACGGCACATTCGTGCTCCTATTAGCACTACAATGCTCTTGATAGCATATTCATGTTCCTGTTTCCTTTATGATGCCCTAACTGCATATTTGTGCCCTGTTATGCACTCTGGTGCCCTGACAAGCACTTCGGTGCTCCTATATGCAATTTCGTACCCTGTTTAACACCTCAGTGTTTCTTGATATTATGATCTGTGGAACCAAACTCTTTTATTATTGCCCATTGGGCGAATATGATTAAATAAAAGAGGTGAGTGATTTATTAACATGAATGAGTGTTGAGTACTTGGACCAAATTGATTGAAATGTTATATTGATTAACATGTTATATAGTTTTACTAAAGACTCACTTGTTTCTTGTGAAGTGAATTATCAGGATTGATAATGCCATGAAAAAAACTTAATTATATAATTGTATTTCTTATTGTCAAAGTAAGTTATTCTTCATGTTATTCTATGAACTTACTAAGCTTTCATAAAGCTTACTCTATTTTATTTCCTGTTTCTATAGTTGAGATTTTATGGAACAAGGCTGTCAGATATAAGCTATTTTGAAATCGTTTTAATTTCTATTTTGAGATTATGTCTTGAGCTTAAAGTTTATGTGGTAAAGTGTAGTGTTGATATGTAAGATTGAATTTTAATATTTCTATGGCATGTTATATGGTAAATGGTGAATATGTATGTACTAAAGGTATGCTTGATCTTGAATCATGAAATGCATGGGAATTGAATGTTTGGCATATGTGCCAAAACATAGTTGTATATTGGAGACCTAACTAGTCAAGTTGGTTTGTGACTTGATGAACCTATGCAATATTGACCATGATGAAATGTGAATGATACCTTAGGTAATATGTGTAACACCCCTTACCCGTATCCTTCGCCGGAATAGGGTATGAGGCATTACCGGACTTAATCACCTATAACCGATCATTTCCTAGTAACAAATTTCAATCCAAATTTAAAACTTTTCGTATTCAAGCATAGAGTCCCTAATATGGACCTACGAGGCCCAAGAATGCTTTGGAAGCGGTTCGGGACTAAACCGAGAACTTTGGAAAATTTCACAACACTTAGAAATTTTTTCTTCAAAACAGGGTCACACTCAATATGCATCCTTAACAACTCTTATACATGCATAATTATATCTAAATATCATACCATACCATTGAGCCAAACTTAGCCATTCGACATCAAGACTACTAGCACATTCAACCATTAGGTATTTAGGCCATAACCCACAACTCATCATGTATCATGCAAACACAGCTCACATCACAAGACATTGGCATATAAATAATATATATAGGCTTACAATTAATTAGCCAATATAAGCCAATTAGCATGGCTACATACTACAATAACCTTTAACCATTACAAGCCAATACATTTGGCCAAAACATAATAACACATACACAAAATGACTAAGTCCCTATACATGCCATAGACTTAAATTACTTGAAGGCATTGATACCAGTCAAAAGCTTGATAGTGTGATAGAATCTCCGACGATCTCCAACCCGAGCCTCTATGACACTATAGGAAAAAAGAAAGGAAGGGGGTAAGCTATATAGCTCAGGAAGCCCATATGAAAATAATAAGCAATTTATTAACATGTTTTCACCAATTCTCACAATATGTTCTCAAGGTAATACAATCATAATTGCACAAAATTTCACTATTTACTTATATTCATCTCAAGCTGTCTACTCGAGTCATAGTCACTAAATTATTTATATCTTAAGATATGGAACTCCAAATTAAAATCTATTAATTTTCCCTAAAACTAGACTCACATATCTTATTACTATAAAATTTTTAGAATTTTTGGTTTATCCAATAAGTACAGTTTATTCATTAAAATCACCCATGTTCCGCTGTCCGACAGTTCCGATCCCTCTATAATAAAAATTAATTATCTCTTCGTACGGGATTCGGATGGTGTTTCCATTTGTTTCTTTTGAAAATAGACCCATTCATGTAAATTATAACCATAATTATTTTTATACAATTTTTAATGATTTTCCCAAGTAAGAACAGGGGATTCCGAAATCATTCTAACTCTGTTTCACAAAAATTTAAATATCTCTGAATATGAAATTCTTTTGCTTACATCGTTTCTTTTATGTGAAAATAGACTCAATAAGATTTAATTTAATATCTTATTCAATATCTAATTCGATTTTCACCATTTTTCGTGATTTTTCAAAGTGATACAACTGTTGCTGTCCAAATTGTTTTATTGTTAATTTTACTCTATCATATTTTCTTTGTATTAATTCTCATTTACACACATATAACACTAAAGTATATCCATAGTTAGCCATGCCAATGGCTAGTCATCATCAAATATTTACAAGTCTTCATTGTAACACTTACTTCATATCAACCTTACCAAAGTTCGATCACATATCGAGCACATTGCTCTTGAATATATATACACATGTACCT
Source organism: Gossypium australe (assembly GCA_005393395.2). Lineage (NCBI taxonomy): Eukaryota > Viridiplantae > Streptophyta > Magnoliopsida > Malvales > Malvaceae > Gossypium > Gossypium australe. Next base: position 39,711,226 of record CM016623.1, read on the forward strand.
GTACTTGTTCATCACATAATCACATTCAATTACACTTAGTCATTTTCCCATTGAATACATCGGAATATTATTGGATACATCGGAAGTTTGCAAATAAGTGCCACACTTGTAGCCAAAGCTACTTCACATCACTTTTCACATAGAGGCTCGTTCTCGAGCTGTTCACTTTCACGGGTCTGCTCACACAAGCTGCCAGTCATTCGTTACTACTCAGTGCTGCTTACACAAGCTGTCAGGTATCCGCAACACATGCCAGTATACCCAACCATTGGTAGAACTTAAGACCAGCACCCGGATCCACTTAGTCACAATTTCACATAGATTTCACATAAGTCCCTATTGACATGTCACATGTATCCTATTCTATTCCTAAGGTTCAACCAGGAAATTTCTCACGTTTCGATACTTTGTCAATTTCGTTCAATATTCAGCCACATCTCATAAAACATATCAAAACATAAAAACGTAAGTAAAAATAATGCATTATTTACATACAAACTTACCTCGAAAGCAAAGTCGGTGAAAGTGACTTATTCGTCAATTACTTGTTTTTTCCCGATCTAGATCTAAACCTTGTTTTTCTTGATAATCGAGCTTGGAAGCTTGAAAAACCCTAGACATGGTTTCTCCATGCAAGTTTCGGCCAAGGGGTTGAAGTTGGACAAAAATTGGCTTTTAATTTTGTTTTTAATTCATTTTAATAACAAAATGATCAAAATGCCCTTAATGAAAAACTTTGGAAACATGCCTAATCATGTCCATTTTTGTCCACCAACTTAAAAAATGATCTAATTACCATATAAGGACCTCCAATTTAAAATTTCATAACAATTGGACACCTCTAGCATGTATAACTCAACTTTTGCACTTTTTACAATTTAGTCCTTTTGACTAAATTGAGTGCCCAAACATCAAAATTTTCGAACGAAATTTTCACAAAATCATTTTGTGAAATTGTAGACCATAAATATATAATAAAAATAAATTTTCTTATGTCGAATTTGTGGTCTTGAAACCACTGTTCTGACTAAGCCCAAAATTAGGATGTTACAATATGCATTTTGACGTGGTTGTATGTATGATAATATAGTAGCTTGGTTGTAATGGCGCCAAATTGGAATATTGATTAAAAGACTAGGAATTGTAAATATGGTATGTTTTGAGTTGAGTTAGAATGCATATAATGAATTAGGTGAATTGTTGAATAGATGTTGATTATTTGAATTGTTATGCTTAGAAATGAATAAAAAAATATATGACATGGATGAATGGTTTGTTACATGAGCTACATGAATATTAGTTTATTGTTGTGTAAGATATTTGGCCATTTAGGTACTGTTTGGAAAATAGGGTTGTTTGGTTCAAGATAACTTTTAAAATGACACAATTGTCCTACACGGCCTAGCACACGGGCTGGCCACACACCCATGTGGATACTGCAAGTATAGTAATATTTGGATCACACGGTTACAATTAGTTACACAGCCTGGACACATGGCCGGGTGACGTATGCACACAAGAGCACAACCTTTCACACGGCCTGACCACACAGCCATGTGATCCTGAACTTGTTTTAGAGCTTTCAAAAGCTTAATTGCGACCTAAATTAGTTTGTTAATCATGATTTGTATAGAATATGAATTGATAAGCTGATTTTTAAGCTAGAATGGTATACGATGAACTTTGTTTACTGTAGTGACATTTTGTGGCTTGGGTCTGGTGACCGGATCAAGTATGGGGTGTTACATTAATCTTGAATAATGACATAGCTTGAAAACCATTTTATACATGAATTTGTATATTGACAATACTTGTTGATTTGTTATGTTTTTGGTTAATGGTATGAGTTGTGTAAATGGCACTTAAAATGGCATGATTAAATAAGTTGAATTTGAATAAATTGAATTGATATGTTTTGATGTCAAATTAAGGTGTGTTGGATTAGATGATTTGAAATGATTAAATGTAATGATTTGGTATGTGTTTGGGATGATTTGGTATAAGTATAGTTGTTCAATTATGCAAAAAAAAAAAAAAAACTTGAAGTTTGAAAGATAGGCATGAAATAGATACTAAATGGCCTAAAATTTTCCAAAAACAGAGTCCATGTCCAAACGAGCAACCTTTCTCTTTGCAATGCCGACTAATAGTGAGTCATATCGTGATGCTGAGTTGCCTGAGGCCACGACGTGACAAACTATTTGGCAACGTCAAGATGTGGAGGAGGTGATGTCACGACATCAGCCCTGAACTTTTGAAACTTTATAATTTGGTCCTAAATTCATACTCGGGTTAGAAAAAGAGCTTTCATAAGCTTGATTAAAACTCAAAAAAGTTTGTTTCATATTATGTATGTATGTTTGAATTATATATTTACTTTATTTTGACGGTAGTTGCTCCAGAAATAGATGTGTCATCCTGTAGTTTGGACTCGACAACCAAGTGGGGAAGAGGTGTTACATTTAGTGGTATTAGAGCTATTCTTCAATTGATTATTGGACTATAACATAGCATGTGTGAGTCTAGATATACATGCCATAATAACTTGTAATAGTGTGATGCCTTCTGAGCCGAATTGACCCATTTTTCATATAGATAAACCATGTCGGTTGAATCAAATAGTTTCGTACCTAATGAAGTTGATAATAATGTTCTCGCTTTTGATCAAGGAGCTATTCATAATGTGCCTATTTCGCAAGGGTCTAGAAATGAGGCGAGAGATGCCTTTTTCTAGATGATGAACCAAATGTTCACCCAGTTTATGGGAGCTACCCCTTCAGCTGGACAACCATAAATGCAACCTCCACCCCCAATTGGTCCTTTTGTGGAACCTTTTCATCCTCAAAACCCTAATGCGGTAAATGTTAACTGACCCCCGATTGAAAAAATTCATAAATGTGGGACAGAAAAGTTTCGAGGTAAGAAAGATAATGATCCAAAGAGAGCTGAATATTGGCTAAAAAATAATCAAAGGATTCTTGACGAATTATTCTGCACTCTTGAAGACAATTTAAGATATGATGTGCCTTTGTTAAAGGAAGAAGCTTATCAGTGGTGGGTAACCCTGACATCGGCGACTCCGAAAGACTAAGTGAATTGGGACTTCTTTCAAACTGAGTTCAAAAAGAAATATATCAGTCGATTATATTTAGAAAAGAAAAAAAAAGAGAGTTTATGAAATTAAGATAGAGGGATATGATAGTGGTTGAATACAAGCATGAATTTATTCGTCTAACCAAGTATGCCCGAGAACTTGTATCTACTGAGGCCGAGATGTGCACACAATTCAAGTGGGGTCTGAATGAAGACATTTGAATGCTTGTGGGTGCGGTAGAGTTGGAAGGAATATGTTGTAGTATCAGAGTAAGCTCAGAAGATGGAAGTAATGCAAAATGAAAAGAAATGAGCCAAGTGTAAAAGCCGAGACGCCGAAAAATACAGTGCGGCAAGATCTTTCCTAACTCCTCCATCTAAGTGGACAAGAGATTTCATAATTCAATCATTCGCCTCTACTGAGATAGTACGTCTTTATGAGATTCCTTCTTCTATCGTGTCAGATAGAGATCCAAGATTCACATCCAAATTTTGGAAACAATTACAAGAATCTCTTGGAACTAAGCTTTGTTTGAGCATAGCATGTTCCATCTTCAAACTGAGGGTCAGCCAGAGCCGGTGATACAAGTTTTGGAAGATATATTGCAGAGTTGCGTTCTTGATTTCAGTTTAGGGTGGGATAAATATCTTCCTTTGACAGAGTTTGCATACAACAATAGCTATCATTCTAGCCTTGGTGTCACGCCCTAAATTTTATTTATTAAATGTCGCAAGTTTGTATCACAAGGTAATTAGTAGTCAAGTGGTTAAGGGTGTTAATTAAATCTTAAAGGTCCTTTGTTCGAATCCCTCTACACTCCATTTTATTTATTTTTCTCATCCTAGCCGCAATTGTTGACTATTTTAGCTGATCAATACTCCCCCTTGTCGTCCAAGTCTTTCCACAAATGGGGAGACTCTCTTTCCTTTTGTTTAAGTCAAACTTTCCTTCCAAAACCCCATTTTCACTCACTTTTTCCTCAAGATCCACTTTTCACTCCCTTTGTCCCCAAAATTACCCAAAGTAATCCTTTGACTACTCATGGTCTGCCTTAGCACTCCTATAACCCTATTTTTCATTTTGATACTCCCATTTTTCCTCTCCTCCCCTCTATTGCCATCCACCACCCTTTTTCCACTAGTTTTCGACTGTTTTCTTCATTTTCACCACCTTTCAAGCCAATTCTCCTCTAATCTCTTCCTCTCCTCCACTGCTCATGGCAGCTGTACCACCACCTAACCTCCACTATCATCGTCGCCATGCCACTGTCGCGTCGCCGCCGTGTTGCCGCCATCGGCCACCGCCAATTTTTCTCTTTTTTCTCCGTTTCTTCTCCTCTTTTAAAAAATCCTCTCGTAAACTCTTGAATCTGATTTTTAAATATTAAGGAGTATCTTTCATATTATTTTTATCTCTAAACTTTTTTATTTTTCGTTTATAGTGCCTAATCCCCCTCTTTGATTGATTTTTCGAGATTTTGTTGTCGAGTCTTTTGTTCTCCATTTAATCGTAAGTGTGAAGGACTATTGTTCTCGTTACACTTTCGTAATATTATTTTTGATTTAGAAAGGTTCTAACTATTTGATTTTGCACATTATTGAATAGTATTCAAAACTCCCGGAATTTGCACATCAATTGTAGAAAGGGTGATAGTTGACGACTTTTTTGCTTAAGTAGTGCTGAATCAGTGTTGTACTAGCATTCCACAGATTTCACCCACAACAGACTATTTAGAAAAATTCAGGATATGCAGATCAAGTAGAAAGGTGCAACTATATGCACAAGTAAACGGAGAGGACTAAAGCGCTAATACAGAGAGCACATGCATGCTAAATAGAGAGCACTTCCGTGCTTAGAAATCAGAGAGCGCGCTAAGATCCTTAATGACATGTCACTAATATCCTAATAGTTCTAATTTTTCTACTTGGCCATAAAAGCTGAATTACATATTTTATATACTTTACATAAGTATTTCAGAAAAGATTTCGCATTTCTCCATCATCTACAATTTAGTCCCCATTTCACAAATCACAAACATCACACCTTTTTTACACACACACACACACACACACATACACACACACACACACACATATATATATATATATATTTCTTTTACAACATCTTTACTTAGTGTTCAAACAAATATACCATTTCATATTCTTCACCTATAATTCTCTTTACAAATCTCATGATTTCATAATATAACCCTTAGGGGTGTTCAATCGGTTAACCGATCCGAACTACCATTAATTGAATTAACTCACCATTTTAAACCCTTAATTGTTAACCGAATTGAAATTTTTTCAAAAAAATTAACTGAACCGAACTTTTTCGGTTAACCGAATTAACCAGAATAAATATATATGGTTAAAATAAGTATAAAACATATAAAAAATTAACCGACTTAACCGACATATTAATTTATATTTCTAAAAAATTAACCGAACTGACCGAATACTTATATATTATAATATTATTTATTAAATTTGGTTAATTCAATAATGTGATAATTGTAATTCTTTGAAATTAAAATTTGATTAAATCTTGAAAAGGAAAATAATTCAAAACTCAAATTTTAAAAATTTGGAGAAACTTTTAAACTTTGGATAAACGAGTTTTGATTTCTGAAATGGGTATTTCAAGTCGAGCCTTTCATTCTAAATTCGATAGCCTTTTATAGAGGGCTATTGTCTACAAACAAAGTTCACAAAAATTTAATCGTTAACTCGTTTTTCTTCAAAACGTTTTCCTTCGTGGCATGCCAGATTCGGTCATGGCGTATTGACCGGGTTTGGGGTGTTACAATAGTCGACTATAAGGAGGAGAGCTTCGGGATTTCAAAGATCTAAGGTAAGCCACAAGTATTCAGCCAAGGGCCATTTATTATGACTTAATGTTAGAAATTAATCTAACATGTGTCTAGGTGATTTTGACAGATACCTAGGGGAATTAGCAATTTCGGGATTTCAAATCGCAAGGTAAAGTATATATGTACAATATGTCAAGGCTATATTTGGTGTTTTAGATCTAGTTCATATTTATTCAAAAGTCGGAACTAACCAAGTTAAGTGATTTAACATTGGCCGATTGAAGGAAGGTCGCAGATTTTCGGAATTTGTTTAAGGATCAAATCGGCACTAAGGTAAGTTTTGGGTTACAATAATTCTAATGGGATTTGGTTTCATAGCCGAATGGCTTTTTACTAATACGATTGGGGTTGGCCGAATATAGGCATTAAAGATCTTAAGCAGTAGATTGGAATTTCGAGATTTGCAGTAAACTTGCTAAGTGAATCAGGTGTGTACCACACACTATTTCTTAATAAGTTTTATGGCAATGTAATATATATATATATATATATATATATATGTGTGTTAATAAGAATGTGGAAAAATATGGCTAAGTACCATGCTATGGTACAAAGTACTAAGGTACGTTTCCTACTCCTACTATGAGTATGATATGATTTGTTATGCCATATATGTGAATATGATAAGAATGTGAAATAAGGCATTGTATTGCATGATATTTATGACATGGGCATATGGGATATTATAAAAAGGGGGAAGTGAATGTGGTGACTACGGTCACATTATCTGAATGTGGTGACTTCGGTCACATTATCTGAATGTAGGGTCACATGACCCGAAATACTTTATCTGGTGGCTATGCCACGAATTTTATAAGGGCGATGAGCACGTCGATTGCAGTGACTGCCTTCGATGGTGTGTAGCGGATGGAGGGTTGACTTAGTAGTCCCCACGGTGTGCAGGATGGTACGGGTGATGTGTAGTGGATGGCATATGGGTTTGGGTTCGGGTTGCATCATTATTTCCTATCTGTTATATGAATATGTATGTGATGTGATAATGTATGCCTGAATTGTTAAATTTTATTGTTGGTTACACATTGAGTCTGTTTGGCTCACCCCGTTGGGGAACATTTTCTTCCAGGTGACGATCAGTGATGGACCGGGTCGGCAGGAGCTTAGTGGTGGCCATGTGAAGTTCAGATTTTTTCTTTGTTTTGGACTCTTATTATTTTTAGTACTTTGAATTTAATTTTGGGATTTATTTGATGTAATAAGGCCATAGTTGAACTACTTTATTTTACTTTTATTTATTATTTTACAAATTTTTATCAATTAAAAGGTTAAGTAAATTTATTTTAAAATAAACTCTAAGTGTTTTGTCACCTAAAATAAAGGGTTTCCAATATAAGATAAACTTGTTTTCAATTCGAGCCCAACTCAAAAAAAAAAAGAAAAAATAATCTTTCTTTCAAAGCACACAACTTTTCCAAAGTAACAAAAGAATTTTGAATCAGTTTACATCGAGTAACATACCAGATCCGGTCAAGGCTCGTGGGCTGGGTGTGGGGTGTTTCAGTTTGGTATCAGAGCCCAGTTTTAAACTCTCGGCCTTGGGTTTAAGGTCCAAAAACATTTTTAAAATTAAGCCCAAAAGAAATTTTATGAAAATTTTGTGAAAAGCAGGTTTTTCTGGCATGGCACCTAAGTCTCCGACCCGAAGTCCACCAGGTAAGTACCCCTATCTCTTGTGTGGATTATATTGTGATGTATAGAAGGGTAGAAATGGAACGGAACGTAGATTAGCATGATAAGTATTTGAACCCTAGGACTAGTTACCTCAATAATTACATAAGACTTAAATGTCTAATAAAACAAACCTGTGACTAAGTCGCCGAGTTAGGGTGTGGTAACCATTGTGCGCATGTCTAGGATTGGTATTTAGTGGGAGCCTGGTACTTAAGCAGTCCGCGTGACTCACCTCCTCTCCACTCGAATCCTACCTGGTGCGTAGCTTCGGTTCACCCTAACCAAGAGGACTTATTAATGGGCTAAACCCCTAACTAAAACCCGAAAGGGAACTAGCTGTATTTTCATAAAAACCTAGTTTTAAAACTCTTAAATTACCCTTTTGACTTGCAACCACGATCCTATAAAATTTTCTGAAATATTCTTGATTTATGAAAATTACTAAAATACCCCTAGTGGTAAAATTACAAAAATGCCCTTGGTTTTAAAATTTCCTTATTACCTTTAATTTCAATAAAATTTCCTTACTTTGTAAAAGTATTTAAAAATCCTATTTTGCGAAAATCCAAAATACCCCGATTTGGAAAAAATTACGAAATTACCCCTGGTTTACCAAAATTACCAAAATGACCCTGCTTCCTGGAATTTTGACCATACCTTTGATTTGGAAAATCTTCTTCCAAAATACCCATGAGTTTGGAAAATTTTGAAATGACTTTTGTAATTTTCAAATTGACCCTGAATTATTACCAAAATACCCTTATAGGACAAATGACGAAAATACCCTTGGGATAGGAACGGACAGAAATGTCTGAAGAGTGAATGTGTATGGGAGATACTATGGAATGGATGTGCTTTTCTGTGAATTAGGATAGAAAACTTGAAACTTTGACTGATCGAAAGAACCCCTAATAAGCTCTCTTCATAAAATTCTTCGCGAATAATCAGTGGAACAAGGACTAATTTATAAAACTTTCTTAAATCAGATTAAAGCGTGACGTTAGATATGAGTTCTAGAGGACGCGATCGTCATGGACGTGGTCGAGGCAGAATGACTGTGTCGGAACCCGTTAGATCGGGTCAAGGGTCTGACAATGAGTTACCACTGCCACCACCACCAGCTGTTGGTGTTGAGCGACAAGATCAGATGGGGGGTGATGCTGTATCGCAGGCTGTGCTGCGAGTTCTTGAGATGGTGGCTGGAGCAGGTGGGAATAGGGGAGCTCGGAAATCTGTACCCGAGCGACTCTGAGCCAATGGGGCTGAAATGTTTCGTGGAGTATCTGGTGTGGCACCCAGTACAGCTGAATATTGGTTCGAAACAACCGAGCGAATTATGGATGAGCTCGATTTGACCCCTGAGGAGAAAATGAAAGGAATGGTGGCACTGCTACGCGATGAAGCGTATCAATGGTGGTTAACAGTTAGGGATGGTGCCACAGCTGAGGATCTGACCTGGGAATATGTTAAGGCGGCATATCAGAAGAAGTATGTCGGCACACGTTATACTGATAAGTAGAGGAAGGCTTTTCTGAGGCTGGTTTAAGGGAACAAGTCAGTGGCAGAGTATGAAGCTGAATTTTTGAGGTTGAGCCGATATGCTCGAGGAGTGGTGGCAACGGAGCATGAGCGATGTGTCCGGTTTGAGGACGGACTAAGGGATGATCTGAGGTTGTTGATAGCCCCACATCAGGAGCGGGAGTTTGCCGCATTAGTGGAAAAGGCTAAGGTAGCCGAGGGAATTAAGGATTCTTCAAGGCAGAACACTGATCGGAACAGGCAGAAAAGAGGTTTTGGATCGTCAGGGTCAGCTGGGAATATTCAGAAGAGGCCTAGAGTTGATGGGCCGCGAGGTTAGCAAGCTGGTACTGGAGGGCAATATCGTACTTGTGATCAATGTGGGAAGAAGCACTTAGGGGAATGTTGGAAAAAGATAGGAGGATGTTTTAAGTGTGGGTCAAAGGAACATATGATTAAGGACTGTCCTATGAGGCCAGAGGGGAATCGACCAGTAGCTCAGAATGTTAATCAGGCTGGTAGAGGTGGACAGCAGCCTCAGCGAGGCCGTGGTCCGAATGGTCGAGGTAATGGCGCTGGAGGAGGATGTAGAACACCTGGCAGAGGTACTAATAATACTGAGGCAAGGCAACCGGGCTTGGTATATGCAGTTCGCTATAGGGAAGATGGAGACGCGCCGGACGTCATAACCGGTACGTTCCTTATTTGTGGCAAGCCTTACTTTGCTTTGATTGATGTGGGCTCGACCCATTCTTATGTTGCATGTAGAGTAGTTAAAACTCTAGGCATAGTCTCTGAACTTTCGGATAGGGAGATGACTGTAGTAAGCCCACTAGGTCAAACTGTAGTGGTGAATAAGATCTTTCGGAGGGAACCTTTAGAAATTCAAGGCGTAGTATTTTCTGCCGATTTGATGGAACTTCCCTTAGGAGAATTTGACCTCATACTTGGTATGGACTGGCTAGTGGAACATCGGGCTGTGTTGGACTGTGCAGCTAAGCGAATGGAATTAAGGACCCCGGAGGATGAGGTGGTCATTATGATAGGAGAAAGAAGAAACTACTTGTCTAATGTAGTTTCGGCACTAAAGGCTGAAAAGATGGTTCGTAAAGGGTGCAAGGCGTTCTTAGCCTTCGTAAGTGCGTTAGATGGAAAGGAAGAAGGTGCTAGTGGAGTTAGAACGGTAAGGGATTTTGCGGATGTCTTTCCAGAGAAATTACCTGGAATACCCCCGGACATGGAATTGGAGTTTGGAATTGATCTGCTGCCGGGAACAGCTCCTGTGTCAATAGCTCCATACAGAATGGCACCAAAGGAGTTGGTTGAGCTCAAGGCTCAAATCCAAGAACTACTTGATCGTGGGTTTATCCGACCCAGTGTGTCTCCATGGGGAGCACTAGTCTTGTTCGTGAAGAAGAAGGACGGAACTATGCGTATGTGCATAGATTATCGTCAGTTGAATAAGCTGACCATCAAGAACAAGTATCCTTTACCGAGGATTGACGACTTGTTCGATCAGCTTAAGGGGGCAGCGGTGTTTTCGAAGATAGATCTAAGGTCGGGATATCATCAGCTGAAGGTGAAGGAAGTGGATATCCATAAGACGGCTTTCCGGACAAGGTATGGGCATTTTGAGTTCGTTGTAATGCCGTTTGGTTTGACGAACACCCCAGCTGCATTCATGGATATGATGAACCGGGTTTTTCAACCATACCTGGATAGATTCATCGTGGTGTTTATCGATGATATCTTGGTGTATTCCAAGTCGGAAGAGGAGCATGATGAGCATCTCCAAATTGTGCTGCAAGTGTTAAGGGAGAAGAAGCTCTATGCCAAATTCAGCAAGTGTGAATTTTGGCTTAAGGAGGTTGCATTTTTAGGACATGTGGTGTCTGCAGAAGGAATAAGGATGGATCCTAGGAAGATTGAGGCGGTGTTGGATTGGAAACCACCCAGGTCTGTGGCTGAAATTCGTAGTTTCTTGGGATTGGCAGGCTACTACAGAAGGTTTGTGGAAGGGTTTTCGTCGATTGCTGCACCTTTGACGAAGTTATTGAGGAAGGAAGTACCTTTCGTGTGGGGAGATAAGCAACAAGAGAGTTTTGAGAAGCTTAAGAGGGTTTTGACTGAAGCTCCGATTTTGATTCAGCCGGAGGCAGGAAAGGATTTCGTGGTGTATTGTGATGCTTCCCATACAGGATTGGGATGCGTACTGATGCAAGATGGGAAAGTAGTCGCTTATGCGTCTCGACAGTTAAGGCCACACGAGGTTAACTACCCAACTCACAATTTGGAATTGGCAGCAGTGGTATTTGCTCTTAAGGTGTGGAGGCACTATCTCTATGGAGAAAGGTCGGTAATCTACACAGACCACAAGAGTCTTAAGTATTTGCTGACTCAGAAGGAGTTGAACTTAAGACAGCGAAGGTGGGTGGAATTACTAAAGGACTATGATTGTTCGATAGAGTATGATCCGGGCAAGGCGAATGTAGTGGCGGATGCCCTAAGTCGGAAGGTTGTGTCGGATTTGAGGGCGATGTTCGCACACTTGAGTTTATATGACGATGGAAGTCTGTTGGCGGAGTTGCAAGTTAAGCCGACGTGGTTGAACGAAGTGAAAGAGGGACAGTTGGTTGATGATGAGTTAAGTGCTAAGCTGCAGCAAGTACAGAATGAGGAGTTAGAGGATTATGGTATTAATGAAGAGGGAGTATTGTGCTTCAAGGATAAAGTCTGTATGCCTAAGGATCAAGAGTTAAGACAGAGGATTCTTCAGGAATCGCATAGTAGCCCTTATGCTATGAATCCTGGAGGTAGTAAGTTGTACCGATATTTAAGGAACAGTTTTGGTGGCTTGGTCTTAAGAAGGAAGTTACTGAATTTGTAGGCAAGTGCTTGACGTGTCAGCAAGTTAAGGCAGAACACCAAGTTCCATCAGGATTGCTTCAACCGATAATGATTCCGCAGTGGAAGTGGGAAAGAATCACCATGGACTTCGTTAGTGGGTTTCCCCTTACGCCTACTAAAAAGGACTCGGTGTGGGTGATAGTGGATCGTTTGACAAAGTCCGCGCATTTTATTCCAGTAAGAGTTGACTATTCTCTGCAAAAGTTGGCGAAGTTATATGTGGCAGAAATTGTAAGGCTGCATGGAGTTCCACTATCGATTATTTCGGATAGGGACCCAAGGTTTACTTCTCGATTTTGGAAGGCGCTACATCAAGCTTTAGGCACTAAGTTGGATTTTACTACGGCTTTTCATCCACAGTCAGACGGGCAATCTGAGCGAGTGATTCAAGTGTTAGAGGATACGTTGAGAGGATGTGTGATGGATTTTAGAGGAAGTTGGGAAGAATAATTGCCTTTAGCTGAATTTGCGTACAACAACAGTTATCAAGCTAGTATTCGGATGGCACCGTATGAAGCATTGTATGGACGAAAGTGTCGAACCCGTACGTGTTGGACGGAATTAGGGGAACGTCGAGTTTTGTGTCCAGAGTTAGTGGCAAAATCGGAGGAAAAGGTTGAAATAATTTGAGCTCGGTTAAAGGAAGCATCTGATAGACAGAAGTCGTACGCGGATCTCAAGCGAAAGGAAATAGAATTTGATGTGGGAGATCAAGTGTTTCTCAAAGTGTCACCTTAGAAGAAGGTGATGAGATTTGGTCGAAAAGGGAAGTTAAGTCCAAGGTTTATAGGACCTTATCGGGTTCTGAAGCGAGTTGGACCAGTGGCATATCAGTTGGAGTTGCCACCGGAATTGAAGCAGATGCACGACGTATTCCATGTGTCCATGCTACGTCGTTATCGATCGGATCCATCTCATGTGGTACCAGTTGAAAAGGTGGAATTAAGGCCAGATCTGTCCTACGAGGAGGAGCCGATTCAGATCTTGGAACGAGATGTGAAAGTATTACGGAGGAAGTCAGTTCCTCTAGTCAAAGTATTATGGAGAAATCATGGATCGGAGGAAGCTTCGTGGGAGCCAGAAGAGGCAATGCGATAGCAATACCCTCACTTATTTCAGTCAGGTAATTTCGAGGACGAAATTATTTTAAGGGGGTAGAACTGTAATATCCTGAAAATGGGCTTATGCATTTATGCTTAAATATATGAAATAGCATGCTTGAGTATGTTGTGAATATGTATAATGAATTTTGTGAACTTTAGAAAATAGGAGTGTGCCTTAGAAATTATTTAATTTTAAGTCTAAAAGAAGAAGCTAAGTTGAAAGGGCCTTAAAAGAAAATGTATGTGAAATATGACATACAAATAGGCTTGGAAGAATGGCTACAAGGCGCCACTTAAGGGCCTAGCATGTGACGCCACATACATGTGCAATCGGGCCAGGGTTCGAGCAACGTGGGAAGCATTAGAGACTTTTATTTTTGCGCCAAAAAGAGGAACTGGGCTAAGGAGGCTTTAAAGGAAATTTTAGGGGATTAATGCCACAAGAAATCATGTGGTAAAGTGGCAACAGACGCCATGTGCAGTGGGGATAAGGGCCTTGGTTCGAGTTACGAAGGAAGCAGGAAGGAGCATTTATTTTTGCGTCAAGAAGGCGCTTGGCTAAGGAGGGCTTAAAGGAAATTCTGGGTGGATTATATCAGAAACAGCGCCTTGGCAAAGTGGCTTGAGGCGTTACCTGCAGCTTGCATTCAAGGGCTCCAGCAGGTCTCGGGTTCGAGGCTTGTGAGCAGCAAGGGGAGTGTTTTTATTTTGCTTTTGCGTCAAGGTAGAAGAAAGTGGACGGCATTAAGGCACTAAAGGAAAGAGTTTAATTCCTTTTAAAATTCGGCTAAATAGATAGATAAATATGGATTTATTTTATTTATTTTGAATAAATGGAGATAAAGGATAAATGATGGATAATTGAAGGATTATTTCTATTAAGTTTTAAACGAAGTGATAAGGATATGAGAGTGATGGCCAAGTAAGGGAGTCTTGGCCTAGTAATTTCGGCAATAGGAGGAAAAGAGAGGCCATTCTGCATTATTTTCTTTTTCTTGAAAGCCTCTGCCGAATTCTCTCTGCCATTATTCTTTTTTTTTCTTTTCAATTCTCCACAAAGCCAAAAACAGAATCCCCTGGTCTTGCCGAATTTCTCTAAGTTTTATATCTTCCTTTTCTTTCCTTGTAAAACCGAAATCCTCTAGTGTTCAACAAAAGCCGAAATCAAGCGATCAACATTTAGGCCATAGCCGAATAAGCCCTGTGGATTCAAGAAAAGGTGCTGCCGATTTCAATATAAGGGGTAAGGATCTATAGTTATCATCTTTTTCTTTCTTTTAGCAGAAAGTTAAGAATTAATCTCATCAATATTCTTGGTTGCCGAAACTACATAGGATCTTTCGGGAATTGTTTATAGTTGTAATATCCTAGATTTAGGGGTTATGCATTCGTGCATAATTCATGTGTTAGTATAGTCTAGTGAAGGCTTGGGGTTATTAGCTAAGCTAGAATAATTTTTTTTAGTATTAAAATTTAATGAAGTGGATTAAGTGAACTTGACACTTAAGTTAATTTAAGTGTTAAATTAAAGCACATGAGGAGTTAGTGGCATAGTGGATAAGGAGCTTGAAAGGTTGCTTGAGGGAAGTGGTTCGAGTAGCATGGAAAGCATATTGAGGATTTTATTTTTATGTACATTCTAGCATTGATGGACGGTCAAACTTTATGATAGGTTGGACTATTAATTTTGGTAAGTTGAATATTGGTTTAAGGAAAGCATGAAATTGGGGATAAGAATCTTAAGGTTATGGAAGGTTGGGGAGACATAAGGCTAGGCTTTAGGATGATGTTTTGGAAAGTATTCCAAGGCCTTTAGTGGTTGAATGCGGACGGCATGTGTGGCTAGGGGGAGTGGCCGAATGTGATAGGTAGTTTGGGGGGGGAATAGTTGGCCAATTTTTGTTTGTGAGCATCTTTTTGCATTTGTTTTTCCTCTCCAAAAACTCCCTCTTTGGCCGAATGTGTCTTGTGCTTTTGGTGCAATTTTGTTTTTGGTTTTTAGCCTCATTTCGTGTGAACCAAATACCATTTCTTTTCTTTCATTTGTCCTTTTGAAACCGAAACAACATTGGAACTTTTGTGCACTTTTCTTCTTTGGTAATTTAGGTGTTGGCCGAATCTCGTACTCCCTTTTCTCTCTTTTTCTTTCTTTCAATATTGTTCAAACCATATTTCTTTTCACTTCTCTTGGCCGAATCTTCCTTCTTCCCTTTTCATTTTCTTTTCTTTGCCATACTAATTCTTCATCTCTTTCGAGCCGTATATCAATTGTTTTCTTCATTCAAAAACCATAGCCGAAATTTCTTATATCCTTTTGGTTTGCTTTGGCCGAATATTCAAGGGTAGGACTTCTTTTGATTTATTCAATCGGTTTTGAAAGATAGACTCTTTGGGACTTTGGAAGCATTTGATTTAAGCCCTATCTCTCTAGCAATCAAAGGTTGGTAAGTCAAGGGGTAAAGATTCTTGTCGATTTATCATTCTTTTGAAAAGACTAAAGTTTTTGGGATAAAAGTGTTGTGGTTTGGCGGAATGGCCTTTGTTTATAATTTTAGTATTGGCCGATTGTAGGACAAGGTGATCTAGTGCGATAGATCAGATCTTTGGAAGATAATTCTTGCGTTGGTGAAAGGTGTGTATCTTACACACTTTATAACTTGGTTCATATATGTTTATATGTGTGTTAAATAACTATTCATGTTGTTAAAGCCGAAATGATGAGATCTTGATATGATACCATGATGGTATGAATGAGGATTCGGGTAAGTCCGTTTCGATATGTTGTTAATACATGAGGATTGAAATCATGATCTACGATTTATGGTATTTTTGTTATGTGATTCATATCAAAGTATATTGACATGATTTGTATATATATATTGCATTGGTATGGGCAACATGGGAGGAGGGGGAAGATTGATATTGTGACTTTGGTCACCAGTGATTTGGTATCACATTTGTGTCTTTGGGACACCAGAGGTTTGGCACCTCATAGCGACTCATCCCTGTGATCTAGCATCACCGTGGGTTGGCCCCACTTTTGAGATATGGGATTGTCGCCAGTGATTTGGTATCACACGTGGGTTGGCCCCATAGATGGATTATTCGTGACTTTGGTCACCAGTGATTTGGTATCACAGTATTGAATATCGTGACTTCGGTCACCAGTGGTTTGGTACCACACGGGGTAGAAAAGGAGTTATGGATGGCTAGGTTGGGTGCATTATACATATATGTTGCTTTGTTATAATTTGTGTAAGTATGTGGCATTTACCCGGGAGAGGGAATATGCACTGAGTCTTGGTGACTCACCTTCTCCCTTATCTTTTCAGGTGATTCGTGAGAGCGCGGATGAGGAGCCGGATGAACTCGAGGAGGCCATGCAATAAAATTGGGTTTTACATGAACTATCATTTGGGTACTTTATTTTAATTTGGTTTTTCATATTTTTATGGATTTGTAATAAGGCCTGTTTAATTATGTTTTGGATTATTTATATGTTTTGGATTTGATTTAAATTTGGCTTACAAATTACATGTTTGATATAATAATTTGAGTATAAAGATTTCTAAATTACAAAATGCGAGGATTTTTAAAACGTTACCATCGGGTAACATAAATCATTTGATAATTTTAACATCTTAATTATTTTCGATAACTCATACTATTTTCAAAAACTCAACTTTTCCAAATTTCTTTTAGATACAGATTTCAACCTAATCACTTTGGTTTCTTTTAAAATATTAAAAGGTTTTCTAATCTATGGATTTGCAACTAAGTTTTTTTTTAAAACTTATTTTGAGGTTTTCAAAAGTAAATTATCAGCTTTCAATTTATTATACACTTGTTTTCTACAAACAAAGTTCAACAAAGAGTTTTTCACAAAAATTTAACCGTTAACTCGTTTTTCTTCAAAACGTTTTCCTTCGTGGCATGCCAGATTCGGTCATGGCATATTGACCGGGTTTGGGGTGTTACAAATTGGTATCAGAGCTAAGTTCAAAAGCTCGGCTGTGGGCCCGAGGTCCAAAATGGTTTAAAGTATGGTTTTAAAATGTTATTGTTGAAAATTTTATGATTGGAAAGGCATGGTCCCGAGTCTCCGGCATCAATCCGCCCTGGTAAGTACATCAAAACTGTTGATTTTGATAATATGATTACAGTGATGTTGATATGACTATATAGTAGTAGGAACTACTTTAGAGACCCAAAACTATAGGTTTGGTGTACTCGCGAAATCTTTTATTAAAACTTTTCATAAAACTGTACTTTAAAGAAAGTGGAATATTGATTAATTCATAAACTTTTAAATCAGATAAGTCGAGATCTTAGATATGAGTACTCGAGGTCGAGGTCGTGTTATGCGTGGACGTGGTCGAGGTAGGATGGTTGTGTCTGAGCCAGTGAGGTCTGGTCAAGGATCCGAGAATGAAGTACCACCAGTTCCACCACCAGTGGTTGGAGTTGAGCATCAGGATCAAACGGGGGATGACGCGGTGTCTCAGGCGATGCTGCGAGTTCTTGAGAGGGTAGCTGGAGTAGGTGGAGGCGCGGGAGCTCGAAAGTCAGTACCTGAGCGACTCCGAGCCAACGAAGCCGAGGTATTTGGAGGTGTTTCGGGTGTAGCTCCCAGTTCGGCTGAATATTGGCTAAAGGCGACTGAGCGAATCATGGATGATCTGGATCTGAATGCCGAGGAAAAGCTGAAAGGAATAGTATCGCTTCTTCGGGATGAGTCATATCAGTGGTGGCTCACGGTACGGAATGGTGCTGCGGCGGAGGATCTCACTTGGGATTATTTTAAGGCAGCGTATCAGAAGAAGTATATTGGGTCCAGTTACGTTGATGCGCAGCGTAAGGCATTTCTGAGTTTGGTCCAAGGAAGTAAGTCCGTATCAGAGTATGAGGCTGAGTTCTTAAGATTGAGCCGGTATGCTGGAGGTATTGTGGCTTCGGAGCACGAGCGATGTGTTCGATTCGAGGATGGTTTGAGAGATGAGCTGAGGTTGCTGATTGCTCCACATCAGGAGCGAGAATTTGCTGCGTTGGTTTAAAAGTCTAAGATTGCTGAAGGGATAAAGGAATCTGGAAGGCAGAGTTACGATCGGAATAAGCATAAGAGAGGATATGGATCATCTGGGTCAGCCGGTAATTCTCAGAAGAGGGTTAGGCAGAGTGGGCCGAATCAATCTGGAAGGCCTGTTACTGCTAATCAGAGACCAGCACAGTATAACAGATGCGGAAAATTTCATTGGGGCGAATGTTGGACCGGTGAGAAAGGATGTTTTGAGTGTGGCTCGCTGGATCATCGTGTGAGAGACTGTCCACGTAAGCTAGCCAGGAATCAATCTGAAGGTCAAGATCGTGCTCAGTTCAGAAATGAGGGACCGTCACCGCAGAGAGGTCGTGATAACGGTAGAGGAGGTAATGGTTCTGGTCGAGGCCGCGGAGCATCGGGCAGAGGTGCAGGCAACACTGAGGCAAGACAACCTGGGTTGGTGTATGCAGCGAGACGTCGAGAGGAGGGCGACGCACCGGACGTCATCACCAGTATATTCTTAATCATGGGATTTCCATATACTGCTTTGATTGATGTGGGTTGACGTATTCAAATGTCGTTAGTAGTATAGTAGTGTTATTAAGATCAGAGTGCACAGCAAGAGCGTAGTGCGGTGAGTTAGACTGTACGATTGATCGTTAGTAAGTAATTTCGAGGACAAAATTATTTTTAAGGAGGGTAGAATTGTAATATCCTAGATTTAGGGGTTATGCATTCGTGCATAATTCATGTGTTAGTATAGTCTAGTGAAGGCTTGGGGTTATTAGCTAAGCTAGAATAATTTTTTTTTAGTATTAAAATTTAATGAAGTGGATTAAGTGAACTTGACACTTAAGTTAATTTAAGTGTTAAATTAAAGCACATGAGGAGTTAGTGGCATAGTGGATAAGGAGCTTGAAAGGTTGCTTGAGGGAAGTGGTTCGAGTAGCATGGAAAGCATATTGAGGATTTTATTTTTATGTACATTCTAGCATTGATGGACGGTCAAACTTTATGATAGGTTGGACTATTAATTTTGGTAAGTTGAATATTGGTTTAAGGAAAGCATGAAATTGGGGATAAGAATCTTAAGGTTATGGAAGGTTGGGGAGACATAAGGCTAGGCTTTAGGATGATGTTTTGGAAAGTATTCCAAGGCCTTTAGTGGTTGAATGTGGACAGCATGTGTGGCTAGGGGGGTGGCCGAATGTGATAGGTAGTTTGGGGGGAATAGTTGGCCAATTTTTGTTTGTGAGCATCTTTTTGCATTTGTTTTTCCTCTCCAAAAACTCCCTCTTTGGCCGAATGTGTCTTGTGCTTTTGGTGCAATTTTGTTTTTGGTTTTTAGCCTCATTTCGTGTGAACCAAATACCATTTCTTTTCTTTCATTTGTCCTTTTGAAACCGAAACAACATTGGAACTTTTGTGCACTTTTCTTCTTTGGTAATTTAGGTGTTGGTCGAATCTCTTACTCCCTTTTCTCTCTTTTTCTTTCTTTCAATATTGTTCAAACCACATTTCTTTTCACTTCTCTTGGTCGAATCTTCCTTCTTCCCTTTTCATTTTCTTTTCTTTGCCATACTAATTCTTCATCTCTTTCGAGCCGTATATCAATTGTTTTCTTCATTCAAAAACCATAGCCGAAATTTCTTATATCCTTTTGGTTTGCTTTGGCCGAATATTCAAGGGTAGGACTTCTTTTGATTTATTCAATCGGTTTTGAAAGATAGACTCTTTGGGACTTTGGAAGCATTTGATTTAAGCCCTATCTCTAGAGCAATCAAAGGTTGGTAAGTCAAGGGGTAAGTATTCTTGTCGATTCATCATTCTTTTGAAAAGAATAAAGTTTTTGGGATAAAAGTGTTGTGGTTTGGCCGAATGGCCTTTTTTTATAATTTTAGTATTGGCCGATTGTAGGACAAGGTGATCTAGTGCGATAGATCAGATCTTTGGAAGATAATTCTTGCGTTGGTGAAAGGTTTGTATCTTACACACTTTATAACTTGGTTCATATATGTTTATATGTGTGTTAAATAACTATTCATGTTGTTAAAGCCGAAATGATGAGACCTTGATATGATACCATGATGGTATGAATGAGGATTCGGGTAAGTCCGTTTCGATATGTTGTTAATACATGAGGATTGAAATCATGATCTACGATTTATGGTATTTTGACATGATTTGTATATATATATTGCATTGCTATGGGCAACATGAGAGGAGGGGGAAGATTGATATTGTGACTTCGGTCACCAGTGATTTGGTATCACATTTGTGTCTTCGGACACCAGAGGTTTGGTACCTCCAGTGATTTGGTATCACATTTGTGTCTTCGGACACCAGAGGTTTGGCACCTCATAGCGTCTCGTCCCTGTGGTTAACACCACCGTGGGTTGGCCCCACTTTTGAGATATGGGATCGTCACCAGTGATTTGGTATCACACGTGGGTTGGCCCCACAATTCGATTATTCGTGACTTCGGTCACCAGTGATTTGGTATCACATTTGTGTCTTTGGGACACCAGAGGTTTGGCACCTCATAGCGACTCATCCCTGTGATCTAGCATCACCGTGGGTTGGCCCCACTTTTGAGATATGGGATTGTCGCCAGTGATTTGGTATCACACGTGGGTTGGCCCCACAGATGGATTATTCGTGACTTTGGTCACCAGTGATTTGGTATCACAATATTAAATATCGTGACTTCGGTCACCAGTGGTTTGGCACCACCAGTGGTTTGGTACCACACGGGGTAGAAAAGGAGTTATGGATGGCTAGGTTGGGTGCATTATACATATATGTTGCTTTGTTATAATTTATGTAAGTATGTGGCATTTACCCAGGAGAGGGAATATGCACTGAGTCTTGGTGACTCACCTTCTCCCTTATCTTTTCAGGTGATTCGTGAGAGCGCGGATGAGGAGCCGGATGAACTCGAGGAGGCCATGCAATAAAATTGGGTTTTACATGAACTATCATTTGGGTACTTTATTTTAATTTGGTTTTTCATATTTTTATGGATTTGTAATAAGGCCTGTTTAATTATGTTTTGGATTATTTATATGTTTTGGATTTGATTTAAATTTGGCTTACAAATTACATGTTTGATATAATAATTTGAGTATAAAGATTTCTAAATTACAAAATGTGAGGATTTTTAAAACGTTACCATCGGGTAACATAATTCATTTGATAATTTTAACATCTTAAGTATTTTCGATAACTCATACTATTTTCAAAAACTCAACTTTTCCAAATTTCTTTTAGATACAGATTTCAACCAAATCACTTTGGTTTCTTTTAAAATATTAAAAGGTTTTCTAATCTATGGATTTGCAACTAAGTTTTTTTTTAAAACTTATTTTGAGGTTTTCAAAAGTAAATTATCAGCTTTCAATTTATTATACACTTGTTTTCTACAAACAAAGTTCAACAAAGAGTTTTTCACAAAAATTTAATCGTTAACTCGTTTTTCTTCAAAACGTTTTCCTTCGTGGCATGCCAGATTCGGTCATGGCGTATTGACCGGGTTTGGGGTGTTACAATAGTCGACTATAAGGATGAGAGCTTCGGGATTTCAAAGATCTAAGGTAAGCCACAAGTATTTGGCCAAGGGCCATTTATTATGACTTAATGTTAGAAATTAATCTAACATGTGTCTAGGTGATTTTGACAGATACCTAGGGGAATTAGCAATTTCGGGATTTCAAATCGCAAGGTAAAGTATATATGTACAATCGGTGAAGGCTATATTTGGTGTTTAGATCTAGTTCATATTTATTCAAAAGTCGGAACTAACCAAGTTAAGTGATTTAAAATTGGCCGATTGAAGGAAGGTCGCAGATTTTCGGGATTTGTTTAAGGATCAAATCGGCACTAAGGTAAGTTTGGGTTACAATAATTCTAATGGGATTTGGTTTCATAGCCGAATGGCTTTTTACTAATATGATTAGGGTTGGCCGAATATAGGCATTAAAGATCTTAAGCAGTAGATTGGAATTTCGGGATTTGCAGTAAACTTGCTAAGTGAATCAGGTGTGTACCCTACACTATTTCTTAATAAGTTTTATGGCAATGTAATATATATATATGTGTTAATAAGAATGTGGAAAAATATGGCTAAGTACCATGCTATGGTACAAAGTACTAAGGTATATTTCCTACTCCTACTATGAGTATGATATGATTTGTTATGCCATATATGTGAATAGGATAAGAATGTGAAATAAGGCATTATATTACATGATATTTATGACATGGGCATATGGGATATTATAAAAAGGGGGAAGTGAATGTGGTGACTACGGTCACATTATCTAAATGTGGTGACTTCGGTCACATTATCTGAATGTGGGGTCACATGACTCAAAATATTTTATCTGGTGGCTATGCCACGAATTTTATAAGGGCGATGAGCACGTCGACTGCAGCGACTGCCTTCGATGGTGTGTAGCGGATGGAGGGTTGACTTAGTAGTCCCCACGGTGTGCAGGATGGTACGGGTGATGTGTAGCGGATGGCATATAGGTTTGGGTTCGGGTTGCATCATTATTTCCTATCTGTTATATGAATATGTATGTGATATGATAATGTATGCCTGAATTGTTAAATTTTAGTGTTGGTTACACATTGAGTCTGTTTGACTCACCCCGTTGGGGAACATTTTCTTCCAGGTGACGATCAGTGATGGACCGGGTCGGCAGGAGCTTAGTGGTGGCCATGTGAAGTTCAGATTTTTTCTTTGTTTTGGACTCTTATTATTTTTAGTACTTTGAATTTAATTTTGGGATTTATTTGATGTAATAAGGCCATAGTTGAACTACTTTATTTTACTTTTATTTATTATTTTACAAATTTTTATCAATTAAAAGGTTAAGTAAATTTATTTTAAAATAAACTCTAAGTGTTTTGTCACCTAAAATAAAGGGTTTCCAATATAAGATAAACTTGTTTTCAATTCGAGCCCAACTCAAAAAAAAAAAAGAAAAAAAAATCTTTCTTTCAAAGCACACAGATTTTCCAAAGTAACAAAAGAATTTTGAATCAGTTTACATCGAGGAACATACCAGATCCGGTCAAGGCTCGTGGGCCGAGTGTGGGGTGTTTCATTTCCTAATTAAACTTTTATTAAGATGGTCTTGTATTTCTTTTTTACAAAATTCTTCCATTTTTTTGTTCATTTGTGTAGGTCTTGCTTTTGTGGGTATTTGTCTTTCATCAAAATTGTTTTCATATGGTAATGTTACTTCATGTTTTTCCTATTCTAAAAAGCATTAGGAATGTCAGAACAAATTGTTGATTCTATTTCTTCTCTAATTTGATTTATCCTTTTTTGTACTTCTCTTTTATCTAATTGTTCAGTCAGTTTTTTAAAACATATTTCTTCTTTTAGAAAAGAGATTTGTTTTTGTTTATGATTAATTAAATTATTGATTTGCCCATTATGGATGGATAAAGATTTTAGTAAGTTGAGATTTCTTATCTTTGGTTTTTCTACAAAAAGAAATTCTATTTTAGTGTTTAAAACGTTGGTGAAGATAGAATTATTTATTACTTTATAAGGTTTGAGTAGAGATATGAATGGGGTTCCTAATATGACATCTTGGGTAATATCTTTTACCATTAAAAAACATGTTTGATAATTTATACCTTTGTTGGATATTTTTGCATTGGGAATTTTGTAAGTAATTTTTAGTTTTTTACCATTTGCAGCTTTAAGAGATTCTGATGTTTTGTCATAATATTTTGTTGGAATTATCCCTTTTCTAATGCAGTTTTGGTCCGCTCCTGTATCAAAAAGGGCTATTGTTTCTAATTGAAATTCATTATTTATGACAATATTTATTTTTATTAAATATTTTTGAATAGATACTTCAGTTAGAACCATCATATATTCATGTGTAGTTTCTTCAAGTTCGGGTTCAGTTTCTGACGAACTTTTTTCTGGGATTTCATGTTTTAAGGTTGGTATTTATTTTTTTATTTCTTGTTGTTCCATTTTAAGCTGAAAAAGTTCTAATTTAATTTGTTTTATTTCTAACTGTAATTCAAAAATTGTAATTTTTCTTGGTTATATTTTTTCATATTTATCAAATATTCTATCTTGTATATTATACATTTGTGATTGACTAGAAATAATTACTTTTTCTTTTTCTGGTTTACCTTTTAATGATTGACTAGAAATAATTTCTTTTTCTTTTTCTGGTTTATCTTTTAATGAGGATTTAATTTCAAAAGGTATTCTCTTTTAAGTTCCAGGTCTTGAATTTTATCAATAACTTCAATCATAAATACTTGGTCTTTGGTTAACATATTAATTGAGGGTTCATTTTCATCATCAGAAGATTGAGATGTTGTATGTAATTCGTCTATTTGTAATTCATCTGTTTCGGAAGATGTATCATTTTCAGAAGAAGTTGTTTCTAAGAGAATCTCATTTAATTTTTGTTCTATTTCTTCATCTAGATTTAAATTATTAATTTTCTTTTAATTTTACAATATTTTGAGATGTGTCCTGGTTTTCACATCTATAACATTTTATTGTTTTATCAATTTTGTTTTTTATTTTTTGTTGTTTCTTTTCTTTCCTATATTTTCTATATTTGGGTTTTTTTTATAATATTCTGAAATATTCTTTTTCCTATTTTTTGGTTTTACAGGGCAGCATGTTTTTAAAGAAGAAGGTTCATTCCTAATGTCAAATTGGTGGCAGAATGATCCTAATTCTTTTCTACATTGATATCTTTCTTTCTTAAGTTGTTTTTGTAATTTTAAATCTTGATAGATTTTTAATCCTTCTTTTTGGGTGAAACTAATTAGTTCACCATATGTAAGCTTTTCATATGGAATAATACCTCTATAATTTTCTCTTATTTGATTTCTAACTTTTTCTCCTAACAAAGTAGGAAGTCCTGCTAGAAACTTTTCTTTCCAAAACGGTTGTTGGTTGTTAGATCTTTGCATAACTCTGGTCATAAAGACATCTTTATACCATTTAAAATCGGTTAATTTTTTGCATTTTAGATTTGATAATAATTCTGAATTTCTATCTTTAAGATGAGAAGGATCTCTTATAAAGTATTTAGAGATTGAGAAAATTAAAGTTGCTACTGCATCTTGGATTTCTCTTCCTTGTTCATCTAAAATAATTCTTCCTTGATCATCTTTTTTTATTACTTTTAAAATTTCTTCCTGTTGGGTTTTAGTGAGTGCATGATCCCACCATCCTTTTAATTGACCAGTAAATCCAGCAACTAAAAGATTGGCTATAGCATGATTACTGATTAATCCATTTTGGTTTTGGGTTTTATAAACATTTGAAACCATCGTCATTTGTTGTAATAAACTAAGAATATTGTATTCAGACATTCCATCTATATTCCATTCATAAATTGTATTAGCATTGTATTTATTTTGGAAAACAGGTTTTTCTTCTATATTAAGATTAGGTGCAGTGGTTTTTGGATAACATAATCTTTTTGGTTCTTTCCAAGCCATCTTGTTATTTTTTTTGTTCATCTGACTGGTCAGAGTCAGATTGGAAGGACTGGTGTAATGTATTTACTGAATGTTGGGCTTGCATTAGGGTATCAGGTGCAATTAATTCAGACTTGTAACTTTCCAAAGCATCAAGTCTATTTTGGATTCTGTTAAGAAATCATTTTGGGGTTTTTGGAAAGGTTTTGGAATCTCATAAGGTGTGAATATTGGTTCTTTAGAACTTTTTTCTGTTACCTCTTTTACTGGTTCTTTTTTAATCGGTTGACTTTCCATCAAATTCTCAATATAATCTAATTGTTTTCCTATTGTATGAAGACTGATATTTGCATAGTTGTTTTGTTCTACTATCATTTTAATATCTTTTGATGAGATTTGTTCTCTTGCATCAGGAGCTCTCATTCTTAAAGGATTTGCTTTTATTCCAGTATTTTTGTGAATATATTGGACCTCCATTAAAGAGGGATGTTGAGATTCAACTTCTCCTTTATTAGTTTGCCATCTAGTATTATGTTTTATTGTATTAACAGATTCTGAATAATATTCTTCAAACCATTCAAAGAATTTTATATGAATTTTATGGGTATTCATAAATTCATAATATTCTTGAAGAATGCTTTCTTTTTTACCATTATAACTTTTAAAGTAGTCTTCTCTTTTTTGCTTATTTTTGTTGGAATAGAAGTGCTTTCTACACCATTCTTTGTTTATCTCAAAAGTTTTTTCTAAAACAAATATTTCTGAATTTTCTCCTTGTCTTGCATTATTAGTCATTGATGAATATGCTGGTAACATATTAGGTGGATTTTGGGGACTCTCTTCCTGTCAGGCATAGATATGTTGAGCTATATTTGAGGAATTATCTATTCCTCGTAAATTGGTTCTAAATGTTGTTGGGATAGAAGAGACAGAGGCTCTAGCTTTCCTAAAATCTGCCCTTTGTGTTTCTGGATTTGACTCTCCTTCTAAATTTAACCTCCTAAAAGTTGTGCTGATACTTCTTATTTCGAAGGAATGTCTTGGAGGCATTCTTCGTGGCCTGTTGAATATTAATTCAACTGTTCCATCTTAGTGTTAAGAGATTTCACTCAATGAAGTGTTTCTTATGGGAGTTGCTGCCACAGGGTTTGTAGCACCTTCAAGTTTCCACCTATCAGGAAGGTTTATTTCATGCCATTGTATTGTTCTTGGGATTGTTGTATGAGATCTTGAAGTATCTGTTTCTATTAAGAGTGTAACAGTTCGGTTTATACCCTAGTCGAAACAGTGATTTTGGG
Source organism: Gossypium australe (assembly GCA_005393395.2). Lineage (NCBI taxonomy): Eukaryota > Viridiplantae > Streptophyta > Magnoliopsida > Malvales > Malvaceae > Gossypium > Gossypium australe. Next base: position 39,738,224 of record CM016623.1, read on the forward strand.
ACCACAAATCCGAGTCTGTATAATATTTTAATATTATTTTCTGTGCTATTGATGAGTGTTTAAGCATGTGTAAAATTTTCGTGAGCTAATTTGTCTGTCTGTGTGTTTAATTTGACAAAAGGATTAAATTGCATAAAATGTGAAAGTTTCATGATATTTGTTAAAGTGCCTATGTGTTATGGCTAATTAAGATGGAGGCCATATGTTGTTATTATGCAAATTTATAGATAGTGGATGGATAAAGGTCTTAAATGCCCATATAGTATAATTGTTTTAAATGTTCATTAAATGGCTAATTTGGTAAAATGCATATTATTATGTTTGTAATAAAATAACTAATGGAAATATGAATGTTATCATCTTTTATGAGTGTCGAAAATTTCAAAGAAAAGAACAGAGAAAGAAGCTAGGTTATTCGGCCATTGTAAGCTCAAATTAAGGAATGATTTTGAATTGGATTTTGATGATTTTTATGTTTTTGAGATCGTTGCTTAGTCTACTATCAAGCCCATGTCTCAATTTTGTGCATTAATGTTGTTCATGAGAAATGTCATTGATGATATGTTGAGTTTTGTAATGAATTTAGTTGTTAAATGAAAGATTTGAGCTAGATGAACATACTTTGTTCTTGAATTTTTGATGAATTTAGCTAATTAGGGCTAAATTGAGAAAATAGCAATTTGAGGGACTAAATTACAAATATGATGGAAAATATGGGCTTGTATGTGATGTATGAACATTCAGCTAAGCATGAGTATGAAGTGATTTTGTGAATTTGATGTTGAGAAAAATGGATTAAATTGATAAATTGTGCAAATGTGAGGGTTAAATTGTAAATAGCCCTAAATGTGTGTCCTTGGATTGAATTGAATGAACTAGTGAATAAAAGGGTTAATTCTGAATATGTATAGATCAAGAACCAAGGAAAATGGACTTAGACCACGGGAAAGCGAAAGTAACTGAGTAGTCGTTCCCGTTTCTGTTAAATCGAATCCGAGGTAAGTCATTATGCAAATAAATGTATTTGTATTAAACTGTGTATGCTCATATGATTATTGTTAACTATGAATCCTTATGAGATGATTTGTTCATGAATTATGAGATAAGATCGATATAGTGACAATGTCCGTGAAGTCCCGTACGAACCTAAGAATAGATAGGATTAACCATGTCATGACATCGGTATCTATTCTGTTTTATCATGTAAGACCACGTCTAGGACGTTGGCATTGATTTGAGATTTTGTGTAAGACCTCGTCTGGGATGTTGGCATCGATATGATCTTTACGTATAAGACCATGTCTGGGACATCGACATCATATTGATTTGTGTAAGACCCTGTCTGGGACAGTGGCATCGATATCTGAGTGCATATCAGACCTCGTCTGGGACGTTGGCATTGTACGACTATTCCGAGCTTCTAAGTATCCTACTAGATTCCTTACGGTTCAACGGGCAAGTCTGTGATACGAATTGCAATTCCGAGCTAAGAACAAATACGTGAATGTATGTTCGATTCAGGTACGTTTCGTATGTACACTAAGTGTGAATAAAAGGTAGGTACCTAGGTGATTTTTTACTTGAGGAAATGTATAATCAAATAAGAGAATGTGAATAAGATACAAGAATAGTTATGTGAGAAGTTATGTGTATACATGTGATTATTGAGTTGATGAATGTGACAAATATGGCCAAGGATATGGTTTAATGTATGTATGTGAGAAATACAATATGAATATGAATTGTGCCAATGTTTTATATGCTTAAATGTTATACATGTTAAGTTTATTTGTATAATGATTTACTAAGCTTTTGGAAAGCTTACTCTGTGTGTGTGATTTCTCTGTTTTATAGGTCGTCAAAGCTACTGAAGGCTCGGGACCGTCAAGGATAGTCATCACACTACTAAACTCATTTCGATACATTTTGGAAATGTATATAGTTAGATATGGCATGTATAGGCTAGTATTTGGTATAAGTTTGTCATTTGAGCTTAGCCATCTGGTTTGGCCATTTATGAGTTGAGAATTTGCTTCTATGAATGTGATAAGTGAAGTATGTTTTTGGCATGGTTATGTGATCTATGAATTGGTCAAGTTTTTGGGTAAGCATTTGGATGAATTATACTTGAAATACATATGTTTTGGTTTTGGAAGTTGGCATGATTGAAATGGATATTGAATGTTTAGATTGAATGGTTATTTTAGTTGTTTAGTATGCATGAAATGTGTTGGTGAATATGGCTTGTAGGTAAGACCCAAGTGGGTGGCATTTCGGCCTTGAAAATGGCCTATAATGTCACACGGTTATGGCACGTGACCGTGGGCGTAAGTCAGTATATGGCCTAAGAGCACATGGCCACGGCATACGGACGTGCCTGGTAGCTGTGTGGCTTTGACAGGATCGACAACGGCCAAAGTACATGGGCGTACTTGGTGGCCGTGGAGCTATAGTCAGTTTTGACCATGGTGAGGACACAGGTGTGTCTAGCAGCCGTGGGAGGCACACGGCCTATCCCCACGGGCGTGTAACCCTAAAACTTAGAAAAGTTTTAAATTTTCGTGAAATTTTGTATGTGTTTCGGTTTAGTCCCGACCCGATTTATAAGCATGTTTTAGGTCTCGTTGACCGTATTAAGGGACAGTATGTTTGAGATTGATAGATGAATGTATGAACTTCTGAAAATGTTTCCGATCTATCTAGTAACGCTCTTAACCCATTCTAGCGACGGATACGGGTTAGGGTTGTTACATTTGGTTGGTATCAGAGCCAGGTTTAGCCGATTCTCGGACTAACGTAGCATGTTAGAGTCTAGCTATACATGTCGTATATCTGAATTGTGATAGCGTGATGAATCCTGACGTATAAAATGTGATTTTCGTATAGTAATGGATCCCGAAAGAGCCGTAGCTGACGACGTAGAGAGTAATGCGCCTGCTCCTGAGTAAGGGACAGCGCCTTCTGATTCAAAATCGGCTACGAGCAGTCAAGAGGGAGAAGCTAAACAAGCTTTCTTCCAGATGATGAGTGAGTGGTTCACTCAATTTGTAAAGAATAACCCGACTGTTTCGCAACCCCCGCCCCCGGTTAATCCCCCTCAAACATCTGATATACCTCTGACTGCAAATCTGAATCCGTGGAATAAGCCTCCGGTTGACAAGATCCATAAGTATGAGACCGAAGAGTTTCGGGCTACTAGTGATGATGATGCTGAAAGGGCTGAGTTCTGGTTAGAAAATACTATACGGGTATTCGACAAAATGTCTTTGACTCCGGAAGAATGCATAAAATGCGTTGTGTCATTACTCCGTGATGCAGCTTATCAATGGTGGAAAACTTTGATTTCTGTTGTTCCGAAAGAGCGAGTTACATGGGAATTCTTTCAGAGTGAATTCTGGAAGAAATATATCAGTGAAAGATTCATCGATTAGAAATGGAAGGAATTTCTGGAACTAAAATAGGGCCGGATGACTGTTTCAGAATATGAACGAGAGTTCGTGAGACTGAGTCAGTATGCTCGGGAATGTGTATCATTTGAAGCTATAATGTGCAAAATATTCGAAGATGGTCTTAATGAAGATATTCGTTTGTTAGTCGGGATATTAGAAATAAAAGAGTTCGTTATACTCGTTGATCGAGCATGCAAAGTTGAGGCTCTCGGGAAAGATAAAAGAAAAGCTGAGTCTGAAGCTCGAGATATGAGAAAGAGATTTCAAAGTAAATCTTTCCAGACTACTCCGAAAAGATTCAGAGATAATCAAAGTCGTTCTAGAGATAATGTGGGACATTCGAACAGAAATCAATCTAGACCACAAATGAGTTCCAAAACCCCAGCAACTTTAGTGTCCAGTGTTGGTAATGTCCGGACTGAGAGACCTGAATGTAAACATTATGGAAAAAGGCATCTGGGAAGTTGTAGACTTAATGACAAAGCTTGTTTTAGATGTGGATCACTTAATCATTTTATCCGTAATTGCTCTGAGTCTGTCGAGCCAGAGACTGTTTAGAATCTGAGATCTGATAATGCACCTGTGAGAGGTAGACCTTCGAAGAATGTGAGAAATGTCAGTGGTAGTCAGAGAACTACGAGAGACAATGTTGCCAGATCTGAAGCTAGAGCGCCTGGCAGAGCATATGCTATCCGAGCTCGTGAAGAAGCTTCATCACCAGATGTTATAACGGGTACTTTTACACTTTATGATACTTCTGTGATTGCATTGATAGACACTGGTTCTACACATTTGTATATATGTATGAATTTAGTATTCAGCAAGACTTTGCCTGTAGATTTTACTAAGTTTGCTATAAAAGTATCGAACCCCTTAGGTAAAAGTGTCATTGTTGACAAAGTATGCAAGAACTGTCCGTTAATGTTTCGAGATACTTGTTTCCCCGCTGATCTGATGCTTTTGCCATTTGATGAGTTTGATATTATTCTGGGTATGGATTGGTTGTCTTTGCATGATGCTGTTGTGAACTGTAAAAGAAAAACTATTGATTTGAGATGTCCGAATGATGAGATTGTGCGAGTTGAGTCGAATGATTTGAATGGATTGCCTGCCATGATATCTGTTTTGAAAGCTCAAAGTTATGTGAAAAGAGGTTATGAGGCATATTTTGCTTATGTGATTCATTCGAAAGCATCTGAGAAGAAAGTTCAATCAGTGCCTATTGTTTGTGAGTTTTCTGATGTGTTCACTGAAGAGTTATCAGGTTTACCTCCGATTCGTGAAGTCGAATTTGGTATTGATCTATTGACTGGTACAACACCTATTTCGATATCTCCGTATAGAATGGCACTAACAGAGTTAAAAGCGTTAAAATCACAGTTACAAGAATTGACAGATAGAGGGTTTGCTAGACCGAGTTTCTTGCCTTGGGGTGCTCCTGTTCTGTTTGTGAAAAAGAAAGATGGCACGATGAGAATGTGTATTGATTACCGTCAGTTGAATAAGGTGACAATAAAGAATAGATATTCGTTGCCCCGAATAGACGATTTATTTGATTAGTTAAAAGGAGCTACTATATTTTCTAAGATTGATCCGAGATCGGGATACTAGCAGTTGAGAGTTAAAGATTCAAACATTTCGAAGACAGCTTTCAGAACGAGGTACGAGCATTATGAATTTTTAGTTATGCCATTTGGACTAACCAATGCTCCTGCTGTTTTTATGGACCTGATGAACAGAATTTTCAGGCCGTACCTAGATCGATTTGTTCTGGTTTTCATTGACGAAATTTTAATTTATTCACGGGATGAAACTGAGCATGCTGAACATTTGAAAATCATGTTGCAAACTTTAAGAGAAAAGCAATTGTATGCGAAATTCAACAAATGTGAATTCTGGTTGTACGAGGTTAGTTTTTTGGGGCATATTGTGTCAGCTTCTGGAATTCGTGTTGATCCGAGTAAGATTTCTACTATTCTGAATTGGAAACCTCCGATAAATGTATCTGAAGTCCTTAGTTTTTTGGGTTTAGCTGGTTATTATCGTCGATTTGTAAAAGGATTTTCAGTGATAGCTACTCCATTGACTAGATTACTTCAGAAAGATGCTAGATTTGAATGGTCGGATAAATGCCAGAAAAGTTTTGATCAGTGTAAAACTCTGTTAACAGAAGCTCCAGTGTTAGTATAGCCAGAATCGGGTAAAGAATTTGTTATATATAGTGATGCTTCGTTAAATGTTTTGGGATGTGTATTGATGCAGGAAGGCAAAGTTGTAGCTTATGCCTCGAGACAGTTGAAGCCTCTTGAAAAGAATTATCTGACACATGATTTTGAGCTTGCTGCGATTGTGTTTGCACTTAAAATTTGGTGCCATTATCTGTACGGTGAGAAATGTCATGTGTTTTCAGATCATGAAAGTCTAAAATATCTGATGACTCAGAAAGTTTTGAACCTACGTCAAAGAAGATGGTTAGAGCTATTAAAAGATTATGAGCTCGTGATAGATTATCATCCGGGTAAAGTGAACGTTGTTGCTGATGCGTTGAGTAGAAAATCATTGTTTGCACTACGTGCTTTGAATGCTCAGTTAGATTTGTCTAATGATAGTTCTGTGTTAGCTGAGTTAAAAGCGAAACCATTGTTTATACAGCAGATATGTGATGCTCAAAAATCTGATAATGAGTTATTAGTGAAACGAGCTCAGTGCGATTCAAATTCTGAATCTGAATTTCAGGTTGTTGATGATTGCTTGAGTTTCCGAGGTCGTATCTGTGTTCCGAGAAATTTGGAGTTGATTCAGCTGATTTTAAGTGAAGCACATAACAGTCATCTGTCGGTTCATCTGGGGAGTACGAAAATGTATCATGATTTGAAACGACACTATTGGTGGTCTGGTATGAAACGAGACATTTCTGACTTTGTTTCAAAATGCTTAATCTGTCAACAAGTGAAAGCTGAACATCAAGTTTCGTCTAGTTTTCTACAACCGATTCTAATTCCTGAATGGAAATGGGATAGAGTGACAATGGATTTTGTTTTTGGTTTGCCTCAGACTCCAAGGAAGAAAGATGCGATTTGGATCATAGTTGACCAATTAACGAAATCTGACAATTTTTTTCGGTAAGATCTGACTATTCACTTGATAGATTAGCTGAGCTATATATTTCTGAGATTGTGAGATTACAAGGGGTACCACTATCCATTGTGTCAATAGGGATCTGAGGTTTACATCGAGGTTTTGGAAGAAATTGCAAGAAGCTTTAGGCACCAAATTACATTTCAGTACAGCTTTTCATCCACAAACCGATGGTCAATCTGAGCGGATCATTCAGATTCTCGAAGATATGTTAAGATTTTGTATACTTGAGTTTAACGGTACGTGGGAATAGTATTTGCCATTGATTGAATTTGCGTACAATAACATTTTTCAGTCAAGTATCAAAATGGCACCTTATGAAGCTTTGTACGGATGTAAATGTCGTACACTTCTGTATTGGACTGAGCTCAATGAAAATAAGCTACATGGGGTTAATTTGATAAAAGACTCAGAACAAAAAGTGAAACTGATCCGAGATTGTTTGAAAGTAGCATCTGACCGTCAGAAGTCTTATGCAGACTTGAAACAAAAAGATATAGAATTTGAAATCGGCAACAAAGTATTTCTGAAAGTGTCTCCGTGGAAGAAAGTATTCCGATTCGGACGTAAAGGCAAATTAAGTCTAAGGTTCATCAGACCGTACGAGATCATTGAACGAGTTGGACCTGTTGCATATAGATTAAGGTTGCCCTCTGAGCTAGAAAAGATACACAATGTATTTCATGTTTCGATGCTCCATAGATATCGATCCGATCTGTCACATGTGATTGCCCCATCTGAAATTGAAATTCGATCTGATATGACATATGAAGAAGAACCAATTCGTATCTTAGCTCGTGAAGTAAAAGAGTTGAGAAACAAGAAAATTCCGTTAGTGAAAATATTGTGGAATCGACACGGAATAGAAGAGGCTACGTAGGAGCCTGAAGATTCAATGAGACAGCAATATCTGAATCTGTTTAACGGTAAGATTTTTGGGGGACGAAAATCCCTAAGGGGGGAGAATTGTAACAGTCTGGTTTATACCCTAGTCGGAACGGTAGTTTCGGGACCACAAATCCGAGTATGTATAATATTTTAATATTATTTTCTGTGCTATTGATGAGTGTTTAAGCATGTGTAAAATTTTCGTAAACTAATTTGTCTGTCTGTGTGTTTAATTTGACAAAAGGATTAAATTGCATAAAATGTGAAAGTTGCATGATATTTGTTAAAGTGCCTATGTGTTATGGCTTATTAAGATGGAGGTCTTATGTTGTTATTATGCAAATTTGTAGATAGTGGATGGATAAAGGTCTTAAATGCCCATATTGTATAATTGTTTTAAATGTTCATTAAAAGGCTAATTTGGTGAATGATCGCTGAAATCAGAGTTTTAAAATTTATAAAGAGAATGATCGAACCTGGAAACCAACTCTGACAACGATTAAAGGCAAGTGTACCTATCGAACAGTAGTATAGCTTAGGCAAGACCGGATTGTCGAACCCAAAGGAACTAAAAGTACTAATACTAACTTTCTTTTTATTATTTATCCTAAAATAAAGTGAAGTTTCTTTAATCTAAATTAACAACTACCAAGCTAAAGACGCGAAGACAAAGAAAGAATGAATTGGAAAATAACTTGAAGGAAAACTCGGTTGATCACGACGATACCCTCAGGAAGAATCCACCTAGACTTCACTTGTTATCTAACACTGAACCATACGATTTATTCACTTAGTTTGGTCCGTAGGACTCCCTAACGTATATTAAACCCTCTCTCGAGGCGAATAACGTCTAACCCTAGGTTAATTAGTGGAGTCTCGTTCTCTTATAATAACCCCCTAGAATAGCAGTAAATCGATCAATGGATTCCCATATTAGGTTTCACCCTAATCCGGCAAAATCTCATCACCCTATCTCTAGGCGTGCGATCATCTCCACTTAATTATGCTAGGTCTACTCTTAAGCAGGGTCTATTCCTCCTCCACCTAAGCACATCAAACTTGAATCAATATCCGCAAAATATTGACTCAAGAATTAAGCACACATAATTAAGAACAAACTAAGTATTTATCATATAATTCAGAAAACAATAACAAGATTCATATAGGCTTCATCCCCTTCAGGTATCTGAGGGGTTTAGTTCATAACAAATAAAGAAAACTCCCTGAAGGAATTGAAGGAAAAATCCGCCGTCTTGAGTAGAATTCCGGCTTCTTGGGATGGATCAACTTGCTAACTTCGAGTGATTCCCTCAACTCTGACCTTTCCGGCTCGGCTCCTTGGCCTAGCTAGCCGCCGGTTTCGGTTCTGCCGAACTTCCCCTCTCAAGTTGCCCCCTTGGGTGTTTATATAGACTTTGAGATGCCTTACTTGGCCCCTAAGCATCCTAATTTAAGTAGAATTCCTACTAGGGTGTTTGAATAGGCTTTGGAATGTGTTTCTTTGCCTCCAAGTATCACTTCCCGAATGAAATTACTCTTTCCAGCGACAGGGACACAGCCATGGCACACGCCCGTGTGAATCGTGACCAGGCCGTGTTCTGACTTTTAATGAGGCACGGTCGTGTGGTCTTTGGGCCAGGCCGTGTCGATTTCTCTCTTAGCCCAATTTGGTCCATTTTAAGCCCGTTTCTCGTTCTTTTCATCCTTGGGTGCTTTCCTGAGTATAAAATATGAAAAGAAAGGATTAAGAGCACCTTTTTACATAAATTAAAGGATAAATCATCCAAAAGTATGCTAAATATGGGATTAAAATATGTTACTTTTATGGTTTATCAGTAAAATGCATATTATTATGTTTGTAATAAAATAACTAATGGAAAGATGAATCTTATCATCTTTTATGAGTGCCGAAATTTCAAAGAAAAGAAAAGAGAAAGAAGCTAGGTTCTTCAGCCATTGTAAGCTCAAATTAAGGTATGATTTTGAATTGGATTTGGATGATTTTAATGTTTTTGAGATTGTTGCTTAGTTTACTATCAAACCCATGTCTCAATTTTGTGCATTAATGTTGTTCATGAGAAAATCCATTGATGATATGTTGAGTTTTGTAATGAATTTAGTTGTTAAATGAAAGATTTGAGCTAGATGAACATACTTTGTTCTTGAATTTTTGATGAATTTAGCTAATTAGGGCTAAATTGAGAAAATAGCAATTTGAGGGACTAAATTACAAATTTGATGGAAAATATGGGCTTCTATGTGATGTATGAACATTCGGCTAAGCATGAGTATGAAATGATTTTGTGAATTTGATGTTTTGAGAAAAATGGACTAAATTGATAAATTGTGTAAATGTGAGGGTTAAATTGTAAATAGCCCTAAATGTGTGTCCTTGGATTGAATTGAATGAACTAGTGAATAAAAGGGTTAATTCTGAATATGTATAGATCAAGAACCGAGGAAAACGGACTTAGACCGTGGGAAAGCAAAAGTAACTGAGTAGCCGTTCCCGTTTCTGTTAAATCGAATTCGAGGTAAGTCATTATGCAAATAAACGTACTTGTATTAAATTGTGTATGCTTAAATGATTATTGTTAACTATGAATGCGTATGAGATGATTTGTTCATGAATTCTAAGATAAGTTCGATATAGTGACAATGTCCGCGAAGTCCCGTACGAACCTAGGAATAGATAGGATTAACCATGTCATGACATAGGTATCTGTTCTGTTTTATCATGTAAGACCACGTCTGGGACGTTGGCATTGATTTGAGATTTAGTGTAAGACCTCGTTTGGGACGTTGGCATCGATATGATCTTTATGTATAAGACCATGTCTGAGACATCAGCATCGTATTGATTCGTGTATGACCCTGTCTGGGACAGTGGCATCGGTATCTGAGTGCATATAATACCTCGTCTGGGACGTTGGCATTGTACGACTATTTCGAGCTTTCTGAGTATCCTACTAGATTCTTTACGGTTCAACGGGCAAGTCTGTGATACGAATTGCAATTCCGAGCTAAGAATAAATACATGAATGTATGTTCGATTCAGGTACGTTTCGTATGTACACTAAGTGTGAATAAAAGGTAGGTACCTAGGTGATTTTTTACTTGAGGAAATGTATAATCAAATAAGAGAATGTGAATAAGATACAAGAATAGTTATGTGAGAAGTTATGTGTATACATGTGATTATTGAGTTGATGAATGTGGCAAATATGGCCAAGGATATGGTTTAATGTATGTATGTGAGAAATACAATATGAATATGAATTGTGCCAATGTTTTATATGCTTAAATGTTATACATGTTAAGTTTATTTGTATAATGATTTACTAAGCTTTTGGAAAGCTTACGCTGTGTGTGTAATTTCTCTGTTTTATAGGTCGTCAAAGCTACTGAAGGCTCGGGAACGTCAAGGATAGTCATCACACTACTAAACTCATTTTGGTACATTTTGGAAATGTATATAGTTAGATATGGCATGTATAGGCTAGTATTTGGTATAAGTTTGTCATTTGAGCTTAGCCATGTGATTTGGCTATTTATGAGTTGAGAATTTGCTTATATGAATGTGATAAGTGAAGTATGTTTTTGGCATGGTTATGCGATCTATGAATTGGTCAAGTTTTTGGGTAAGCATTTGGATGAATTATACTTGAAATACATATGTTTTGGTTTTGGAAGTTGGCATGATTGAAATCGATATTGAATGTTTAGATTGAATGGTTATTTTGGTTGTTTAGTATTCATGAAATGTGTTGGTGAATATGGCTTGTAGGTAAGATCCAAGTGGGTGGCATTTTGGCCTTGAAAATGGCCTATAATGTCACACGGTTGTGGCACGTGACCGTGGGCGTAAGTCAGTATATGGCCTAAGAGCAAATGGCCACGGCATACGGACGTGCCTGGTAGCCGTGTGGCTTTGACAGGATTGACCACGGCCAAAGTACACGAGCGTGCTTGGTGGCCGTGGAGCTATAGTCAGTTTCGACCACGGGGAGGACACACGGGTGTGTCTAGCAGCCGTGGGAGGCCGAGCGTGTAACCCCTAAAACTTAGAAAAGTTTTAAATTTCCGTGAAATTTTGATTGTGTTCCGGTTTAGTCCCGACCCGGTTTATAAGCATGTTTTAGGTTTCGTTGACCGTATTAAGGGACAGTATGTTTGAGATTGATAGATGAATGTATGGACTTCTGAAAATGTTTCCAATTTATCTGGTAACGCTCTTAACCCATTCCGGCGACGGATACGGGTTAGGGTTGTTACAAATAGGGTTTCTCCTTTTGGCCTTTAGAGTAAAGCCTTGGTATTAAGTACAGAATAATAGCATTGAAATGAAGTCTATAGACTAATGTTAATACTTTCGTACCAGGAAGCATTTTGTAGTTATGGGCATGTATTTGGAAGGTCAAAGATTGTAAAATATTTTTGTCAGTAAAAGAAACCATAAAATTTGGATAACAATTAAAATGTATTAGGCCAGTACATAGGCTTGTTTCTATAGTTCATAATAATGAGTCATTAAACATTATGTGTCTTCGGTCTCTTAAGACAATTAAAATTGAGGTATTTTTAGTGGCTTCAACACTAAGAGGTTTGACACCAACCTGGACTAGTCCAAAATGGACATATTTGTATTTTTGTTCTTTGAGTTTATTAATGATGACTCTATCTAATAATTGGATTGTTTCATATTCTTTTTGAATAGGTAAACTCCTTTCTTTATTTTCTTGTTTCCTAAAAGGGGGTTCTACAATCAGTATTTCTGGATTATTAAAGTTGTCTATAGGGATACTTTGTCCTTGACACGCCTAACCCATGGCTAACTGGACAGTGTATAATACTCAACAAAATAATAATAACCAGAACTCAGAAATATTGAAAACAAATTGAATATTCTCAAATTGAATATTGAAAACAAACAGAATTGACCGTTAACCGAACTTCTAAAAAATTATTAACCGACCCCCGATTGAATTAATTCGGTTAACAGAATTCGGTCGGTTAATCGGATTAATTCAGTTTTACCCAAAATTTGCACACCCCGTAATAACCCTTTATTTAATATCTATTTATAAATACATATAATTTACATTTCTATCTTATGTAATTTTATATTACAATATAATCATTTAAATAAAATAAATAAAGATCTTATAGTACTTACAACGAAATGATTGAGATGATGTATTTTCTTTTCTTCTCACTCCTTAGCCTTCTCTTTCCCAGTTTCTTCAACTTGATCCTTTCCCTTCTTTTCTTTCTCTTCAATTTCATATAAAATATATATCATTTATAAGTTAAAACTAAAATTATATAACTTTTCTATGCTAGTTAATGAAAATAAACATGTATGGCATGGTAATTTCATCATCTCTTACCTTAACTTCTTGAAAACCCAAAACCTTAACTCTTGTTTTTCTCTCTTTTAGCACATTTATGGAAGTTTTCTCATGAGATTTAGATGCCCACTAGCCTTCTTTATAGTTTTTACTAAAGAAATTTCAAAGAAAAATGAAGGTTTTGAGTGGGTTTGTTCAACAATGGAGGAAGGACACAAAGGAAAATAAAAGAAAAGTTTGATGGAAACTTGGAGGGTGAGTGACGGTTTGGTGGATGAAAAAGATGACAAATTTCATCTTTTTCTCCACTTTTCTACCCAATTCCACTAAAAATATCTCATATTTTTTATTAAAAAGGTCAAATTACTAATAAGTCCTTAAGCCATCCATCTTTTCACTTTAGCCTTAATCATTATGTCTAAATATATCTAATTGGCTAATTATCATCTTATCTTTCTTCATCTTTTATATTTCCTATGATGACTCATACTTCAACTTGGCTAAATTTCTTCTCAATCATTCCTTTTTCACCATTACTATGTATCTCTTAACTTTTTATTTTTCCTACTTTAGCCTTAACAAACTCTCTATTCTTTCAATTAAGTCAATACTTTTATTTAAAATTTTCCTATCTAAGCAACATTTTCTATTCTCCTACCGGGTCTAAATACTTCCTAATTAAATACTCAAAATTCCTATTTGCTATATTTCAAGAATTTTGCTCTAATTCTTGACTAGATCCATCACTATACCTAACTCCGAGTTAAAACGAAGATGTTACAAGATTGGCTGACTAGACATAATGCTACGATTGACTGTTGAACTAGAAGTATAGGCCTAGTGAGTACTAAGGGTAAATAGATATTGATGTCTCGTAAATAGTTAGAATTGGTGAACAAAATTATTTTTGCAATGTTCACCAGGAAAATGATTGTCAATGGCGCAAATGCTTATCTGGCACACATGATAGATACGCCCGAGTGCAAGAGCGAGATTAGTCAAGTTTCAATGGTGAGAGAGTTTTTAGATATGCTTCCGAAGGAACTTCATGGAATGCCTCCTGAGAGAGGTAGAGTTTTTAATTGAGTTGGAACCTGGGATAGCTCCTATATCGTGTACTCCCTATAAAATGGCGTCGTTGGAGCTTAAATAATTAAAAGAATAGTTGCAAGATCTATTGAGTAAGGGTTTTATTAGGCCTATTATGTCACCATGGGGTACGCCAATTTTTTTTGTTAAGAAAAAGGATGGATCTATGCGGTTATGTATAGACTACCACCAACTGAACAAGGTTCCGATAAAAAATAAGTGTCATCTGCCAAGGATTGTATATTTAGTTGATCAGTTAAATGGGGATATAGTTTTCTCAATGATAGATCTACAGTAAAGATATTAATAAATAAATATTAAAGGTGATAATGTGCTGAAGACAACCTTTCGGTCAAGGTGTGGCCACTATGAAATTTTGGTAATGCCTTTTGGGTAGACAAATGTGCTAGCTGTATTCATGGATTTAATGAACAGGGTGTTTCAGCCTTATTTAGATCAGTTTGTAGTGGTCTTTATTGATGATATATTAGTTTATCCTAAAAATGAGATTGATCATGAAGAGCATTTGAGAATTGTATTGAGAACCCTGCGTGATAATTGGTTGCATGAAAAGCTTAGTAAATGTGAGTTTTGACTGAAAGAAGTGCATTTTTTGGGGCATGTAATCTTAGTTGAGGGTATTATGGTGGATCCTGTTAAGGTTAAGGCAATTCTTGAGTAGAGCTCGCCTAAAAATGTTTCTAAAGTCCGTAACTTTCTGGGGTTAGTTGGGTACTACAAGAGGTTTGTGAAGGGTTTCTCGATGTTAGCATCACATTTAACTAGGTTGTTGAAAAGGAAAGAAAATATTGTATAGAGTGATGAATATCAACAAAGCTTTGAGAAATTGATGAAAGTTTTGAATGAAGATCTGATATTAGCACAACCAGATCATGGGGTTGAGTGCATAGTTTATATAGATGCATCTCTGAACGGGTTAGGATGTAACCTCCAAAAACCAGCCTAGACATTATGGCTAGATTGAGAAGGCTACATTAGCCACCAAAATGGCTAAGCTAACTTACGTTACTTTTGAATAACTTAAATAAACTCATTTTATAGAAAACTGTAGTTGTACTTTGTGTTAGCGTAAAAGCATTCATTCATTAGGTCGTGTAAACTTAGGATTTATTTTATTGTTGATAGTGTTGTTTTAGAAAAACCGTTTGCTTGTTGCTCTTCTTAAAAAAAAAAACTCAATGTTAAACTAATGCAGCGAAAAAAAAATCTATTTTTCAAGTCATTTTGGAAACTTAGTTTCCTTATTGTTTTGCTTTTTCAAAAACGGTTCATTTGCAATGCTGCGGAAATTAGGTAACAATGTCAAATTTTACTTAAGTCAGATATCATGCATTTCCCAGTTATTATGCTTGAATAATTCATGCATGCAAAAATCCCCAAATGAAAAGTTACCAAGCCACAAACTAGAAATACTTAAAAATTACAAACCAATTCCAATAAAGACTAATTAATACTTATTAAAAATAGTCTGAGGTCTAAGGTGATTCTCCGAATGTTGAGTCTGGTCCTAATTTCAAGGTTTACTAGAAAAGTTAAACATTATTGGGTATGAGCTTATGAAAAGCTTAGTGTGAGCCGAACAATTATTTAAATGAACAAAAACATAAATATCGAATATAGTGAAACATATTAGCATTAACAGAAGAACGCAGAACTATTATTGGAATTTCATATCATTACATAGCCATTATCAATATCGATGTCAAACGGTGTATGAGCATGGGTCATCATTCATTCGAATAACAATCATTAGTTTCGATACCATTCAATACAACACAACACAATACGTAGCATCAATCAATAACATTCAAATATGTCCTGAGCATGATGCAATGCAAAAAATGTTCCTACCCATACCATCCTCTACACGCCACAAGTTCACCAGAACCCGTCATCCGAACTCCAAAATATTATGGGATTAAGCCCGTTGTGGTTAAAACCACCGATAACAATATGCAAAAAATTATGCCAGTAAAAATCTGATAGATCACCATTCCCCTCGGTACTCCAAGTGCAGTGCACTAACTATAAATAATGCGGACTTAATATATTGTCGATACTCCACGGAACTCCTTAAACTAGCCCCCAAACACCCACTTATGAGTTCAAACCAATCGTTGAAATTATAACTATTTTATGAATCCATACTAGTTAGATTCCTTACATTGTATCGATGCAAACCGTACGTACAATCGTTCTTTGCCTTTACGGATGATTTGGGGTGTTTGGGTCAGCACCTAATTCAATAATATACTGGAAAATAAGTAGCTAATTAATGATTAAATTCCTTCATTTAATCAATTCATAACCTTTACTCAACAACTATGTCGAAATAACAAACTAGTTACCCTTAATTGCACTTACGCTTCACGATTTGTGGAATTCGAATGGCCAATCGATAAAGAACGTATTTCCCTAATTGAAATGGGTGTAAAAGCTTATTAGGATTTTTCAAGGACTCAAATTAATGGTGGAAAAATATAGGCAAGAACCAGAAAACAAAATAGCCCCCTTTCTTGCACATAGGCGTACTCACCACCACCCATGGTGGCCAAAATTGGGGCTGAATTTTAAAACGGTTTGAGATCTCATTAAATTCTGGAAAAATACCTTTGACATCATTTAAAATCCACCAAATTCCAGATCTAGAAATTTAGGTTTTTAATGAGCAAGATTAATTAAGAAATTGAAGAGAGAAAAGACCTTACCCAAGCTAGCCGAGAGAAACGGCAATGGAACTTTCTTGGCAATGTTCGGGATCGATCTTGGAGTTTAAGATTTCAGATTTGGGGCTAATTTTCATGAGGAAAAATGTAGCAATATGGTGGAGAATATGTTAACAAATCTTGTGGCAAAAAGAAAAAGAAAAAAAAAAAGAGAAAGAGATGGTAAAACTAGGTGTAGGCGACGACAACAATGGAGGAAAGGAAAAAAATTAAAATCAAAGAGAAGGAGAGGGGGAGAGGAATAATTAGGGTAATGAGGAGGAGGATTAAAGGTTGATTATTAGTAAAAAATTAATATTTATTCCGAGGTTAACTAGGCTTGGATGGCCCACACATTAAAACAAAGGGTTTTTGTCAAAAAATTAAATTATTTGCATGGGAAGGGAATTGAAGTTAGGACCTCAAGGATAAATTCACTAATGTTTAACCATCAAACCAATAACTCATTCATGATATAATTTGAAATATTTATTTTAAAAAACAAGGCATGTCACATACTAGGGTTTAAGGAAAAATTTGCAAAACAATAAAAATGATGCGAGAGAAGGGGTTTGAACTTGGGTTTCAAGAAACGTTACACTAACACTTAACCAACAAACCAATACCTCATTTATTTCCTAAAATTGCATAGATAATTTTTAAAATTAAGGCATGATCACTCTCTCTCGATACACAAACTCGATTCTACTAATCCTCGATTTTTGGGATGTTACAATTCTCCCTTCCTTAAAGAAATTTCATCATTGAAATTTTCTTGGTCACAAAATCTGTTACCCCTTTTCCTTCAAACCAGGCCACCAAACTTTCACTGCGCATGTAACATCCTGGAAAGGGCCTATGCATTTTCAGCTTAATTGTACGAAATGTCAAGTCTCAAGTACTAAGAATAAATTTTTGATACTTTTGAAAACGTATGGAAATGTGTGGAAATGTATGGAAATGTATGGAAATGTATGGAAATGTATGGAAATGTAAGGCAATGTAAGGAAATGCTTTGGAAACGTTAAAAGAGGAAAGTGAACATTTTGGAAACTTGAACATTTTGGAAGCTTGAACATTTTGGAAACTTGAACATTTTTTGGAAACCTGAACATTTTTGGAAATGATTCAAAAATGGAAAGTAAACATTTCTGGAAACCTGGAAATGTAAGAAAATGGTCAGTAAACGGAGCCGATCGAAAATTTTAGGAAACTTAGAAATGATGCCGAAATGTCAAATTTTAAAGTTTAAAATAGGAAATTAGGGCAAGGAGGCCTTAAAAGAAAAAGTTGGTAAGATTTGACACACAAACAGGCTTGGAAAAGTGACCTGAAGGTGTCACTTAGGGCCTATGGAAATGGCGCCATGTGCAAGAGGAATGGGCCTGGGTTCTAGTCACTTGGGAAGCAAATAAATAAGGTTTTATTTTGGCTTCCAGAAGGCTGAGGTGGACGGCACATGCTTCTAGAAAAGGAGGTGTTTTATTTTCAGAAATATGTGATTAATAAGGTGATAATAAAGGATTTTTATTGGATTATTTTTTGAAGAGATAATAGATGGATAAATATGGATTTATTTCTTTTATTTTGATAGATAAGGAAGAGATAAAAGAGGATTATTATTAGTATTATTTTTATTAAGAGATAAGAGATAATAAAGGATATTTCTTTAATTATTTTAAATTAAAGAGATAAAGCTATCAAATAAAGAAGAGTGGTGGCCAAGTAAGGGACTCTAGCCTAGTAAATTTGGCTATAAAAGGAAAAGAGAGGCCATTCATTCATTCACTTTTCCTTTGCCAAATTTCTTAAGCAAATTCTCCTCTCTGCCGAATTCTCTCTGTCATTGTTCTTCTTTCTCTTTTCAATTCTTCACAAAGCCGAAAGCAGAATCCCCCTAGTCTTGTCGAATTTTCCTAAGTTTTATATCTTCCTCTTCTTTCTTTGAAAAACCAAAAATCCTCTACTGTTCATCAAGAAGTCGAAATTTTAATTCACATCAAGGCCATAGCCGAATATTGTTAAAGGCTCAAGCAAGGATTGTCGATTCCTAAAGTAAGGAGATCTTTCGGGATTTACTAAGTGTCGACTACAAGGAAGGAGAAGTTCTTTTCCCGAAGGTACACCATAAGCCACGTTTTCCCTAGTTATTCGGTGAATTTCGGGATTTAAGAATCTAAGGTAAGTCATATTTAACATACAGCTAAGGGTTATTTGTTGTGAATAAATGTTAGAAATTGATCTAACATGAAGTTATAGGGATTTCGACAGAGGGATACAAGGATTTCGGGATTTGAGAATTTCAAGGTAAGTTTTAAGAATACTAATCCTACTAGGATTTGGATTTATGGCCGGATGGCTTTTTATTAAAGTAGTAAGTGATTAATCAAATGTAGGAATTTGAAATCTAAGGCAGTAGATCAGATTTCGGGATTTCAAGGAATTCGTTAAGCAAATCAGGTGTGTACCCTACCCTAAGTTTTGATAGGTTCATGGCTATGTTTAAATTAAATGTATTATTAAGAATGTGTGTACTCCACACAACTTTGTAATATGAATTATGGTTGCATGTATTAAAATATATGTTAATGAAAATATGAGCATGACTAAGGTACCATGTTAAGGAACTAAGTACTCAGGTACGTTTCCTACTTCTACTAGGAATATGAAATATGTTATTCATAACATGAGAATATGATAAGAATGTGAACTATGGTATATTATGCATATTAATGTTTATGGGGCATATGGTTGTATAATGAAAGGGGAAGTGAAAAGTGGTGATTTAAGACCACAGTAATCTGAAAAGTGGTGACTTACGACCACAATAATCTGAAAAGTGGTGATCTAAGACCACAGTAATCTGAAAAGTGGTTTCCTAAAACCACAGATGCGGAGCCTTAAGCCTGCAAATTGGTGTGTAGCGGAAGGAGGGTCGACTTAGTAGTCCCCACGGTGTGTTTGGCAGGTACGGGGGTGTGTAGCGGATGGACAATTAGATTTGGGTTTGGGAATGCATCATTAATTGTATTCTATGATTTGAATGTGTATCATTTGTATGCCTGATTCTATTATGACTTAGTGTTGTGTACACATTGAGTCTGTTGACTCACCCCGTTGGGGAATATTTTTCAGGTGATGAGCAGTAATGGACTGGGTCGACAGGAGCTTAAAGGTGGCCATGCATAGCAAGAAATTTATGATTTGGACTTTCAATTTATTTTAAGTATTTTAAGTTTTACTTTGGGATCATTGATATAATAAGGCCATTGTGGTTTACTTTATTTTTTTCTTTTATTTATTATGTTTATGGATTTTTATCAATTAAAGTTTAAGTAAATTCCTTTTAAAATTAACTCTAAATGTTTTGTCACCTTAAATAAATGGGTTTTAACATAAGATAAATTTGTTTTCAACTCAAGCCCAACCCAAGCAATATTTTTTTAAAAATCACACAAGTTTTTCCTAAGAAACAAAAGAATTTTGAACCAGTTTACTTGAGGAACATACCAAATCTGGTCAAAGCTCGTGGGCCGGGTTTGGGGTGTTTCAGTTTGGTATCAGAGCCCATTTTTAAACTCTCGGCCTGTGGGCTAAGGCCCAAAACGTTTTCAAATCGAGCCCAAATGAGTTTCTTTGAAAATAAGCAGGTTTTCTGGCATGGTACCTAAGTCTCCGACCCGCAGTCCACCAGGTAAGTACCCCTAACTCTATGTGTGATTATGTGATTTATAGAAGGGTAGAAGAGGAATGGAACGTAGAATAGAATGATAGGTACTTGAACCCTAGGACTAGTCTACCCCAACTACTACATAAGACTTAAATGCTTAATAAAACAAACCTGTGTCTAAGTCGCCGAGTTAGGGTGTGGTAACCATTGTGCGCATGTCTAGGATTGGATCCGGAAGAGCCTGGTATTTAAGCAGTCCTAGTGACTCACCTCCTCTTCGCAGGAATCCTACCTGGTGCGTAGCTTTAGTTCACCCTAACCAAGAGGACTTATTCATAGGCTAAACCCCTAACTAAAACCCGAAAGAGAACTAGCCGTATTTTTATGGAAACCCTAGTTTTAAAATCACTAAAATTACCCTTTTGGCTTGTAAAAGATATTCTATAAAATTTTTCTGAAATATTTCCAATTTGCAAAAAAATTACTAAAATGCCCTGGTTGAAAAAAATTACAAAAATGCCCTTGGTTTAAAAAAAAATTACCATACTACCCCGATTTCAATAAAATTTTCTTATTTTGTAAAAGTATTCAAAAACCCTATTTTGTGAAAGTCCAAAATACCCTGATTTGGGAAAATTACAAAATTGCCCCTAACTTACAAAATTACCAAAATGACCCTGATTTCCAAAATTTTTGCAACATCACCGGTTTGGAAAACAAATTCTCAAAAAGAACCCTCAAGTTTTGCAAAATTTTGAAATACCCCTGATTTATTGAACTTTACAAATTTATCCTGATTTGTAAAAATTTACCGAAATATCCCCGGAATTTCAAAATTATCGAAATGCCCCCGAGATTTTAAAAAATTACCAAAATACCCTTATTGACAAAACCACCAAGGAATCTTGTTTTGAAAAAAAAAATTTTACGAAAATACCCCTGTAGGGCAAATTATGAAAATACCCCTGGGTAGTGAGAAAACAACAACAATGAAAACTACAACGTTTCTCTGAATGAATGAAGGTTCATAATTGTTTGATGGATGTATGAATGTAAAGACTGTATGCATGTATGAATACGAAAGAACCACTAACTTCTTCGCGGGTAATCAGTGGAATAAAGGCTAATTCATAAAACTTTGTAATCAGATTAAATCGCAACGTTAGAAATGATTTCTAGGGGACGTGAACCTAGAGATTGTGCCTAGGAAGTATGATGGTTCTATTAAGATCAGAGTGTGCAGCGTAAGCATAGTGCGCTGAGAAGGATTGTACGACTGTTAGTAAGTAATTTCGAGGACGAAATTATTTTTAAGGAGGGTAGAACTGTAACATCCTGGAAAGGGCCTATGCATTTTCAGCTTAATTGTACGAAATGTCAAGTCTCAAGTACTAAGAATAAATTTTTGATACTTTTGAAAACGTATGGAAATGTGTGGAAATGTATGGAAATGTATGGAAATGTATGGAAATGTAAGGCAATGTAAGGAAATGCTTTGGAAACGTTAAAAGAGGAAAGTGAACATTTTGGAAACTTGAACATTTTGGAAGCTTGAACATTTTGGAAACTTGAACATTTTTGGAAACCTGAACATTTTTGGAAATGATTCAAAAATGGAAAGTAAACATTTCTGGAAACCTGGAAATGTAAGAAAATGGTCAGTAAACGGAGCCGATCGAAAATTTTAGAAAACTTAGAAATTATGCCCAAATGTCAAATTTTAAAGTTTAAAATAGGAAATTAGGCCAAGGAGGCCTTAAAAGAAAAAGTTGGTAAGATTTGACACACAAACAGGCTTGGAAAAGTGGCCTGAAGGTGTCACTTAGGGCCTATGGAAATGGCGCCATGTGCAAGAGGAATGGGCCTGGGTTCGAGTCACTTGGGAAGCAAATAAATAAGGTTTTATTTTGGCTTCCAGAAGGCTGAGGTGGACGGCACATGCTTCTAGAAAAGGAGGTGTTTTATTTTCAGAAATATGTGATTAATAAGGTGATAATAAAGGATTTTTATTGGATTGTTTTTTGAAGAGATAATAGATGGATAAATATGGATTTATTTCTTTTATTTTGATAGATAAGGAAGAGATAAAAGAGGATTATTATTAGTATTATTTTTATTAAGAGATAAGAGATAATAAAGGATATTTCTTTAATTATTTTAAATTAAAGAGATAAAGCTATCAAATAAAGAAGAGTGGTGGCCAAGTAAGGGACTCTAGCCTAGTAAATTTGGCTATAAAAGGAAAAGAGAGGCCATTCATTCATTCACTTTTCCTTTGCCGAATTTCTTAAGCAAATTCTCCTCTCTGCCGAATTCTCTCTACATTGTTCTTCTTTCTCTTTTCAATTCTTCACAAAGCCGAAAGCAGAATCCCTCTAGTCTTGCCGAATTTTCCTAAGTTTTATATCTTCCTCTTCTTTCTTTGAAAAACCAAAAATCCTCTACTGTTCATCAAGAAGCCGAAATTTTAATCCACATCAAGGCCATAGCCGAATATTGTTAAAGGCTCAAGCAAGGATTGTCGATTCCTAAAGTAAGGAGATCTTTCGGGATTTACTAAGTGTCGACTACAAGGAAGGAGAAGTTTTTTTCCTGAAGGTACACCATAAGCCGCGTGTTCCCTAGTTATTCGGTGAATTTCGGGATTTAAGAATCTAAGGTAAGTCATATTTAACATACAGCTAAGGGTTATTTGTTGTGAATAAATGTTAGAAATTGATCTAACATGAAGTTATAGGGATTTCGACAGAGGGATACAAGGATTTCGGGATTTGAGAATTTCAAGGTAAGTTTTAAGAATACTAATCCTACTAGGATTTGGATTTATGGCCGAATGGCTTTTTATTAAAGTAGTAAGTGATTAATCAAATGTAGGAATTTGAGATCTAAGGCAGTAGATCAGATTTCGGGATTTCAAGGAATTCGTTAAGCAAATCAGGTGTGTACCCTACCCTAAGTTTTGATAGGTTCATGGCTATGTTTAAATTAAATGTATTATTAAGAATGTGTGTACTCCACACTACTTTGTAATATGAATTATGGTTGCATGTATTAAAATATATGTTAATGAAAATATGAGCATGACTAAGGTACCATGTTAAGGAACTAAGTACTCAGGTACATTTCCTACTTCTACTAGGAATATGAAATATGTTATTCATAACATGAGAATATGATAAGAATGTGAACTATGGTATATTATGCATATTAATGTTTATGGGGCATATGGTTGTATAATGAAAGGGGAAGTGAAAAGTGGTGATTTAAGACCACAGTAATCTGAAAAGTGGTGACTTACGACCACAGTAATCTGAAAAGTGGTGATCTAAGACCACAGTAATCTGAAAAGTGGTTTCCTAAAACCACAGATGCGGAGCCTTAAGCCCGCAAATTGGTGTGTAGCGGAAGGAGGGTCGACTTAGTAGTCCCCACGGTGTGTTTGGCAGGTACGGGGGTGTGTAGCGGATGGACAATTAGGTTTGGGTTTGGGAATGCATCATTAATTGTATTCTATGATTTGAATGTGTATCATTTGTATGCCTGATTCTATTATGACTTAGTGTTGTATACACATTGAGTCTGTTGACTCACCCCGTTGGGGAATATTTTTCAGGTGATGAGCAGTAATGGACCGGGTCGGCAGGAGCTTAAAGGTGGCCATGCATAGCAAGAAATTTATGATTTGGACTTTCAATTTATTTAAGTATTTTAAGTTTTACTTTGGGATCATTGATATAATAAGGCCATTGTGGTTTACTTTATTTTTTTTCTTTTATTTATTATGTTTATGGATTTTTATCAATTAAAGTTTAAGTAAATTCCTTTTAAAATTAACTCTAAATGTTTTGTCACCTTAAATAAATGGGTTTTAACATAAGATAAATTTGTTTTCAACTCAAGCCCAACCCAAGCAATATTTTTTAAAAATCACACAATTTTTTCCTAAGTAACAAAAGAATTTTGAACCAGTTTACTTGAGGAACATACCAAATCTGGTCAAAGCTCGTGGGCCGGGTTTGGGGTGTTTCAGCGCAACTCTGATTCCAACACAATTTTAAACAATGCGTCTCCTTAAATTCCCAACATATATTTTGTATATCTAATTAAGGAAACGTTACTAACAGATTCCTCTACCCCAATTCCCAATTTTGATAGAAACTCTACTAGATTACGCTTACCACAATATCTATAAATCGGAATCCTAGCTAATCTAATAGTTTCTCCAGTAATAACTACTATAACCTTTCGTTGAGGTCTGACTCAACTGGCCCACTTTAAAGGTCATGGATTTGGTTCAGTGGAAGTAGACTCTCTCCTTTTTCGAACTTTATTCTTTGCCTTTCTTTTGCACTCCAAGCAGTTAGTCTCTTCCTCTATATTAGTCCTTTCAACCATAACCTTGAAAACCATTTCTAAAACTCCTAATATCGCTTGGGATAGACAATGCATCATCCCTAACCTCATGGTTTTCACTATCAGAAGTAGGCGCAATCACGATGTTAGTCTTCTTAGGGTTAGGCACAATTCCTTGAGAAGAAAATGACTCAAATTGGGTAGCTCGATGTTGAGCCCCATGGTTCCTCATTCTACAATTGTTAATTATGTATCCTATGTTCTTAAATTTGATCTACTGTTTCAGAAAAAATAATCACTAGCTAACTTCAGTCAATTTTTAGTTTCCTATCTTATAGTTTCAAAGAAAAATTAAATACTAACTATTTTTGTTCTATGTTTATAGTAATTCACCTTAAGTGTTTACCTACAACTTCACAGAATCTTTTCTATGGCAACCGGCATCGGAGTCTCGGACCTAATTTTCTTTGTAGAATATCATTTTCAAAATTCTTTGTGGTTTGTTTTTCCCAAATTTCACCTTTTTTTATATATGTATGCATGTAGACTTACTTAAGTAGATTTAAAAACTCAGTCCGAAGTTTTGAACCAAGGCTTTGATACCACTAAATGTAACGTCCCAAACCCGGCCTAGACGTTATGGCTAGATTGAGAAGGCTACATTAGCCACTAAAATGGCTAAGCTAACTTACATTACTTTTGAAGAACTTAAATAAACTCATTTTTATAGAAAACTGTAGTTGTACTTTGTGTTAGCGTAAAACCATTCATTCATTAGGTCATGTATACTTAGGATTCATTTTATTGTTGATAGTGTTGTTTTAGAAAAACCGTTTGCTTGTCACTCTTCTTAAAAGAAAACTTGATGTTAAACTAATGCAGCGAAAAAAAAAAACCAATTTTCAAGTCATTTGGAAACTTAGTTGCCTTATTGATTTGTTTTTCAAAAATGGTTCATTTGCAATACAACGGAAATTAGGGAACAAATGTCAAATTTTACTTAAGTCAGATATCATGCATTTCTAGGTTATTATGCTAGCGTAATCCATGCATGCATAAATCCCCAAATGAAAAGTTACCAAGCCACAAACCAAAAATACTTCAAAATTACAAACCAAAACCAATAAAGACTAATTAATACTTATTAAAAATAATCTAAGGTCCAAGGTGATTCTTCGAATGTTGAGTCCAGCCCTAATTTCGAGGTTTACCTAAAAAGTTAAGCACTATTGGGGGTGAGCTTATGAAAAGCTTAGTGTGAGTCGAACCATTATTTAAACATACAAAAACATAAATATCACATATAGTGAAATATATTAGCATTAACAGAAGGGCGCAGAACCATCATTGGAATTTTCAATCATTACATAGCCATTATCAATATCGATGTCAAACGGTGTATGAGCATGGGTCATCGTTCATTCGAGTAACAATCATTAATTTCGATACCATTCAATACAACACAACAAAATACGTAGCATAAATCAATAACATTCAAATATGTCGTGAGCATGAAGCAATGCAAAAATGTTCCTACCCATCCGCTACACACCACGAGTTCCCTAGAACCCGTCATCCGAATTCCAAAATATTATGGGCCTCAGCCCATTGTGGTTAAAACCACCGATAACAATATGCAGAAAATTCTGCCAGTAAAAATGCGATAGATTACCATTCCGCTCGGTACTCCAAGTAAAAAAATCGATAGTGTTGTTTTAGAAAAACCGTTTGCTTGTCACTCTTCTTAAAAGAAAACTTGATGTTAAACTAATGCAGCGAAAAAAAAAAACCAATTTTCAAGTCATTTGGAAACTTAGTTGCCTTATTGATTTGTTTTTCAAAAATGGTTCATTTGCAATACAGCGGAAATTAGGGAACAAATGTCAAATTTTACTTAAGTCAGATATCATGCATTTCTCGGTTATTATGCTTGCGTAATCCATGCATGCATAAATCCCCAAATGAAAAGTTACCAAGCCACAAACCAAAAATACTTAAAAATTACAAACCAATTCCAATAAAGACTAATTAATACTTATTAAAAATAGTCTGAGGTCTAAGGTGATTCTTCAAGTGTTGAGTCTGGTCCTAATTTCAAGGTTTACTAGAAAAGTTAAACATTATTGGGGGTGAGCTTATGAAAAGCTTAGTGTGAGCCGAACAATTATTTAAATGAACAAAAACATAAATATCGAATATAGTAAAACATATTAGCATTAACAGAAGAACGCAAAACTATTATTGGAATTTCATATCATTACATAGCCATTATCAATATCGATGTCAAACGGTGTATGAGCATGGGTCATCATTCATTCGAATAACAATCATTAGTTTTGATACCATTCAATACAACACAACACAATACGTAGCATCAATCAATAACATTCAAATATGTCGTGAGCATGATGCAATGCAAAAATGTTCCTACCCATACCATCCGCTACACACCACAAGTTCCCCAGAACCCGTCATCCGAACTCCAAAATATTCTGGGCTTAAGCCTGTTGTGGTTAAAACCACTGATAATAACATGCAGAAAATTCTGCCAGTAAAAATGTGATAGATCACCATTCCCCTCGGTACTCCAAGTGCAATGCACTGACTATAAATAATGCGGACTTAATATATCACCGATACTCCACGGAACTCCTCCGTCAACCACAAAATCCCAACCCAATGCATATGCAATATGTCACACAATCTCATACATAATCATATCTCAATAGTTTTCACATTTATTTGACATGCTCAACATGTCCTTAATAATCACATACTTTTAGTAAATGCAAACTATGTTTCAATCATTCAAATTATCATTGTGTTGGTATCAATCAATATCGTTCAATTTCATATACTTTACGGATTTTCATTGTGCATAAATAGAACCCTTTTCAGTACACAATATAACAAATATCTAATGTAAATCATGCATAACCTTAATATCTCAACACGTTATATCATTTAGTCAAACATTCCAATATCTCATAACTCAAATATGCAATTACAAACTCAATCAAAAATTCAGACTATCAAACTAGCAATTTTGCTGACATGTCAATCTTTTAAGGATCAAAACATTCCTGGTTCGGCCACTCACAAAATCGATAATTTGGCTATTAAGAAAATCCAATCAGCAATCCAATTTATCATATATAACATGATATTTAACAATTTTAAGCAATTTATTGAGTTTAGGACTCACACCTTATTTTTCGCTTCCTCACAGCATAGTAGCGAATCTTTCAATTTTCCTTAATAATTCCTTAAACGAACCTAAACCAAAAGTCAGTATAAATTCAATTGGTTTACATTAAACTAGCCCCCAAACACACACTTATGATTTCAAACCAATCGTTGAAATTATAACTATTTTATGAATCCAAACTAGTTAGATTCCTTACACTGTATCGATGCAAACCGTACGTAAAATCGTTCTTCGCCTTTACGAATGATTTGGGGCGTTTGGGTCAGCACCTAATTCAATAATATACTGGAAAATAAGTAGCTAATTAATGATTAAATTCCTTCATTTAATCAATTCATAACCTTTACTCAACAACTATGTCGAAATAACAAACTAGTTACCCTTAATTGCACTTACGCTTCACGGTTTGTGGAATTCGAATGGCCAATCGATAAAGAACGTTTTTCCCTAATTGAAATGGGTGTAAAAGCTGATTAGGATTTTTCAAGGACTCAAATTAATGGTGGAAAAATATAGGCAAGAACCAGAAAACAAAATAGTCCCCATTCTTGCACATAGGCGTACTCACCACCACCCATGGTGGCCAAAATTGGGGCTGAATTTTAAAACGGTTTGAGATCTCATTAAATTCTGGAAAAATACCTTTGAAATCATTTAAAATCTCCCAAATTTCAGATCTGAAAATTTAGGTTTTTAATGGACAATATTAATTAGTAAATTGAAGAGAGAAGAGACCTTACCCAAGCTATTCGAGAGAAACGGCAATGGCACTTTCTTGGCAATGTTCAAGATCAATTTTGGAGTTCAAGATTTCAGATTTGGGGCTGATTTTAATGAGGAAAAATTACAACAATATGGTGGAGTATATGTTAACAAATCTTGTGGAAAAAAAAAGAAAAAAAACAAAGAGAAAGGGATGGTAAAACTAGGTGTAGGCGACGACAACAATAGAAGAAAGAAAAAAAATAAAATCAAAGAGAAGGAGAGGAGGAGAGGAACAGCTAGGGAAATGAGGAGGAGAATTAAAGGCTGATTATTAGTAAAAAAATTAATATTTATACTTAGGTTAACTAGGCTTGGATAGCCCATACATTAAAACAAAGGGTTTTTGTCAAAAAATTAAATTATTTACATGGGAAGGGAATTGAAGTTAGGACCTCAAGGATAAATTCCCTAATGTTTAACCATCAAACCAATAACTCATTCTTGATATAATTTGAAATATTTATTTTAAAAAACAAGGCATGTTTCATACTAGGGTTTAAGGCAAAATTTGCAAAATAATAAAAATGATGCGAGAGAATGGATTTGAAGTCGGGTTTCATGAAACGTTACAATAACACTTACCCAACAAACCAATACCTCATTTGTTTCCTAAAAATGCATAGATAATTTAAAATTTTAAGGCATGATCACTCTCTCTTGATTCACAAACTCGATTCTACTAACCCTCGATTTTTGGGATGTTACATAGGATGTGTCCTTATGCTGAGACAAAGGTCATAGCTTATGTGTCGTGCTAGCTGAAACCTCATGAAAGAAACTATCATATGCATGATCTAGAATTGATAGTAGTGGTTTACCTCAAGGTCCGATAAAGATCCAAAATCAGTTATAGAAATCTTTAGGGACTAAGTTACAGTTTAGTACAACATTTCATCCTCAAACTAATAGTCAATCAGAAAGAGTTATTCAAGTTTTAGAAGACATGTTGAGGATCGCATAATTGATTTTGGAATTAATTGGGAGAGGTATGTTCCTTTGGTCGAGTTTGCCTAAAATAACAATTATTAGGCCAGCTTGAAGATGTCTGCATTTGAAGTAGTATATGGTAGGATGTGTAGAATACCTACTTATTGGATGGAGCTTAGTAAAAGCAAGATAGTGGGTCCAGATCTAATACATTAAATGAAAAATAAAGTTGCTATCATTCACAGTCACTTAAAAGTTGCGTAGGATTTACAAAAAACTTATACAAATTTGAAAAGAATGAAAATTTCCTTTGAGGTTGGAGATAAAGTATTTTTAAAATCCTCTCATTGGAAAAAGATCATCAGGTTTGGCTAGAAAGAAAAATTGAGTCCAAGGTTTGTAGGGCCTTATGAAGTTTTAGAGAAGGTTGGACCAGTGGCGTACAAGTTAGCTTTGCCTCTTGAGTTATCAAAGATCCACAATATGTTTCATGTATCCATGCTAAGAAAGTATAGATCCAATCCTAATCATGTTATGCAGATTGAAGAACAAGAGGTTGAACTGAACATGTCCTATGAAGAAAAATCTGTTTGTATTTTAGCCAAAGAAGTAAAAGAGTTGAGAAATAAAAGAATTCCCTTGGTTAAAGTTTTGTGGAGGAATCATAATATTGAAGAAGCTACTTGAGAAAGAGAAAGCCTAATGAGAAATCAGTATCCTTAATTATTCTCAGTATGAATTTCAAGGACGAAATTTCCTAAGTGGGGGAGAGTTGTAACATCCCGCCCCGTGAAATCCTAGTGTTTAGGTACTGATAATCGAAGTATGGTACATAGAGTAAATTTTGAGTAAGTAAGGTATTAATTGTGGCTAGGTATATAAGCCTATGATTACGCCTATGGGCGAAGTCTGTGCCTGGTAAGCTTGGTGGTTGGGCGGACTCCTCTATAGAGAACACACAACCCTATTTCCTAGATGTTTGGGTTAAGTCCTTAGTTTGAAAGGACTATTTATTATTTTATTACTCTGGTTGGATAATTTAGTTGGCCTGATGAGAACTGGTTAGAATGGAACTAAGTTATTGTAGTCAATAAAACTTACATTTATGATTAGAGAGAGGAAGTTCTTAATCAAGGGAATCAAAGATGTTAGTGGGATAATCTAACTTATCCACTGAACCTAGCTTCCGCATTTAGTTGTTTAAAGTTAGTATTGGCTTTTTGGGCAAGTTTTATGTTTTTCTTTTTTTTTTTTTTTTTGCATCTATGCTTCCTTTCGAATTTTCTCTACAGTTTCTCTCAAAAAACCTTAGACCAGAAACCTGCTTGAAGATTTGGTTTCGTTGTGCTTAGCCAACTCCTTCATTGTTTTAACACCTACTCAAGACACTTTTGAAGGTTCTCGTGATAAGGGCAAAGGTCCTATTGTTTTGAGTTGTTGTGTTTTCTGGTGATTTCCTTCTTACTTTTATATGTGTGCAATGCCTTGTTTATTTTTATTTAAGGGAAGTATTAATATTCTATAAAGATGAAATGTCTGTACATGAGTGATGGATGTTCTAGTTGTTCACTTGGTTTGGTTTGTCTGTGTTAAAGGTGTAAGAACCTTTCTTTATGTTCAAACCACTACCTTTTGCTTCTATCAAGGATGATATGGATTAGAAAATGGAAAGGAATTCATGGTGTTTCCTTCAATGAAATAGGGCATTGAATTGCAGATTGCGATACATGAAAATGGTTGTGTAGCCTTTGGTAGGGTAGAAATTATGTTGCAAACCAGATTGGCAAATCATGACAAAGGAATATGAATAGAATGAATGTTATGGCTTGACCATTGATGAGGTATGTGGCTAACATGAAGAAGGTTGTCTGTATGGTCACATGGGCGTGATGTACACGCCAAAGGAATAGTATCAGGAATATTGTCTATCTGTGATTGGTACCCTCCAATTGGTGAACTGTGTATCTGTGTCGAGTTGGAAAGTTTTGTTTGAATCATGTATAACCAATGTAATGTCTACTTCTAGAACTCACTAAGTTCTTTGAACTTACTTAGTTACCTTTCTTTCTCAAGCCTGCTGACGAAGTAAAGGAATTTCTAAAGACTACGCCACAAGACAATCATTATCGTGATACTTCTAGTATTGAGTACTATGCATGGCATGGGGGTGGTGTCAAGACGGTTACATTTTAAAGAATGAATTTTGTACTTAAACTTGTGTTCATGAAACTATAATTTCCATGAAATTTTAGTGAAGTCTTTATAGTTCTTAAAGTGTACCATTTTATCTAGCCTTGAATGACAAATTGTTTACATTCTATATTAAATTAAACTGTAGTTTAAGTTGATTTACGCCAAATATGGCTTTAAATATATCAATTTTCTATTAGTGACACAATATTCCCAGATCCTCCTTAAAGGTCAGGTTTAGAGTGTTACAATATGTGTAAGCAAGTCCATGACCATGACATATGAAAGTTATGAAAGATATGAAAGTTCGTCGGACTTATTCGATAAGTTTTATACTAAAGTTAAAGTTGAGATTTCGCCAAATGAAGTTCGTAACTGTAACATCCGAAACCTGGCTTAAAAGTTTAAGCCAAATCTAGTCTAGTTACACCAACATATTGAAAATTGATTTCAGTAATTATCCAGAAAACATTCAAAACTTTACTTGATTCGTGGTGGAAAATCTTTTCAGAGTTTAACTTTGAAAACTGAAATCTATTTTGTTGACTTGAGTGGTTTTGTAATTTCGCGTTAAAAATTATCAACTACTAACGAATTTAGGAAAAACCAAGACGAGCTCAGAAACACACTACAAACCCAAAAGATCAAAAGAATTTTTACATTATTGCAAAACAATCCGAGCTTCCACACACCGTCTGTTCCTCAGTCAGAGACTTACTTGAACATACAAATATAAAACCAAAAGGTGAGCTATAAAGCCCAGTGTATAACCAACATCAATTAAAATTAACAAAACACAACATATAAATTAGAGTAACATAGAGAACTGAATAGCAAGTATAAGACCAGAATGGAACAGACCAGAGTTTTATGGAAGTTGCCATCATGATAATATAACAGAACAACACAAACCCACCAGAACAGGATAAAGCAGAACATGACAGAACAGATAGAGTAGAGTAGAACTAAACAAAGTTACGCAAAAGATGTATGTTTATGCAGATTTAGCAGAAAACATCCTACCCAACTCTGCTACACACCAAAATAGATTTCCCCCCATAACTCGTCCAGCCAAATCACACAACCAAAAAACTGTGGATAGTGCCACCAGAATTTTGCAGTTAAAATTGCCAGATCAGGTACATGTGGTCAAGCTACTATATTGCAGCGAAACTGCCAGAATAGAAACGTGGATAAGCCATCAGATAATATAGATAATCAAACTGCCAGAAACTTCCCCCTTTTACATCATCCCAAGTCCCATGCAATGTTTCATGGCATGCATATACAGAAGCAGAGTGATAAGTATGTAAGTCATGTAATTGTATAGTAACAAAATCAGTGGGCAAGGGAGTACATGCGTTATAAAGCAGATTTATCAAAACTTAAACAAATAATATCAGATTTTCTATGAAGTCACATGCATGGTTATAAATAAGAATCAGTACCAATCAATTCAACATATTCGGATATCACATGTTCTTAAACAACAGAGTCACGTAAAGGCGTGCCAATAAACTTAACAAAATACAGATCGTACTTGGATAATTCGCACACATTAGACAATAGCACATTACGTTCTGACAGATCCTACTTACCTAAGTTCAAACGTAGTACACATACATATAGATCACAAGTTGTTCATCATCAAAACATCAGATATCAAGTTATATTGCCCAATTCAGATCATACAAACCCTATAGTAGGCCTGCGTTCATTTTGAACGACGCTTGTGGCTCGCAGGAAAATTTTCAAATATTGGTCCACACGCCCGTGTGGTTTCACACGGCCTAGATAGCTGGAGCGTGTGCCTCTACACTATCTAGCACTCATTCATGTGTCCCACACGGCCTGGCACATGCCCGTGTCACCTGCCCGTGTGGTCCTAATCCATAATCAGTGAGTTACACGGCTTGGACACCACCCGTGTCATTGGCCCGTGTGAACCCTGCATAACACATAACCACATGTGGCCTAGGAACACGCCCGTGTGCCTCTAATTTTTATGAACATTGAGTTACACAGCCTGCCACACAGCTTACCACATGGCCTAGCAAACGGTTGTGTAGCGTCGACGACTAAAATTGAAATGAAAGTTGGGTTATCGATAACCACCTGATACGATTTTGACATGGAAGTAACAAAGATGGTTCTCGGGCCTAAAACAACATTACAGTAACCAAATCAGACAATCAAACTGGAACAGGTCGCTTGAATAACATTCAAACCAAATCTACGTCAAAGAACTTTCGACCCAACACTCAAAATCGAAACTTACCAGCAATGGACAGCGGACACGCAATTCTTACATTGCTGAAGGAATGCTAAAGGTGACACGGGCATGTGTCAGGCCCTGATTCAAACAACCGATTAACAAACTCCCAAGGAAGAATCGTCCCTTGCTATGGAACTCAAAAATTGATAAAAAACCACATACTAGAAACATAAGCAATTGACTCTTACCGACGCTGAGAACGGAACCATGAGAAAAGGTCGAGCCCTGCACAGAATCTAATTCACACCCAATAGCAAAAACAAAGGTAATTCGAAAGCAAAGCAAAACCAGAAAGAAATAGAAAACAAAAGGAAGGGAGAACGTTTTCTTTTTGTCCCAGAAACAAATAGGAGGGAATTACCAACCTCTTAATTAACTAAATAAATTAAAAAGAAAACTAAACTAATTTACGGATTAGTATGAAAATATTCTCATTGCACACGTAGAGATTCGAACACAAGACCAAGGGGTATACAGAAGTTTAACCAGTGAACCAGCAGACTCATTCTTGATATCAATTGACTGAATTTAACTTATAACCCACATGTCCAAAGATAGGAATTTAGTCAAAACTAGCAAATTTTCAAGAGATAGGATTTGACCCCAGAACCTCACATACATAACCAAAACCCTTAACCACCAAGCCAAATCAATTTACTTATCAAAATTTTCCAAAATCTGAACTCAAAATCGAGAGATTTCCACTCTTGGTCTCAAAACTCAATTTCTTCTAGCCTGATTTTTGGGATGTTACAGTAACAAAGTTTTCTTGTACAAATATGTTATGATTGTGAAGTTCTTCTATGAATCTGCATGATTAAATCTGCTTTATCTTTGAAGTTTCTTCCATGAATTCGCATGAATGGACTGTTATATTCTTAAATCTTTTTATATGGGTATGCATGTTTTGAGTCCGCTATATTGTGAATCTTCTTCTATAAATATGTATGTAAGAGTTGTTGTATCCATAAATCTTCTTTTGAGTTTGCATTTAGAATCCACATTAGAAGAGTCTGCAAGATTATCCGCCAAGTTAATTCAAAATGACTCTCCTTCCTATTGGTGGGTTATATTAAGTTCTTATGCAAAAAGTCTGTACGAAGAGACTATATACTTCATGATCTTTCATAGGAGGGGTTCTCATGCATATTGCACTACGCCACTATATGTTTTATGCTCAAATAAAAGTTGTGGAGAAATGATCTCGTAAGTTTAAGCTAAGCAAGAATCTTGGCGAAACTTAAAAATTGAAGTAACTTATTTTAGAGCTTACTAAGTTCTCATGAACTTATCATGTTCATTTTCTTCATTTCAGGTAATACTAAGCTATTGTTCGTGGGAAATTAAGGAACTAAGCTAGAACCTCCAAACCTTGTGTGAGCATGACATCTTTTATTTTGTAACATGTAGATATTGGGGCATTGCGTGGTTAAAATTTCTGTTTGTACTTGAATTAGAACTCTTAAAAACAAGTTTAACAATGTAATTAGACTCTCGTGAATTGTTGGATATATTAATATAATAGATTAATTTTATCAAAAAAGTCGTTTCATATGTTATGCCTTAGCAGTATAATCCAATGGATTTGTAGCTGATTATTAAACTACTAATACTTATTTTAAAAGTTGAATTCTCGAGGGGTCGGTCGCCCGGCCATTTGGGTGTTACACCGATAGTGAGTCATGTCGCGACGTTGAGTGGCCTGAGGTCATGACGTGACAAACTATTTGGCGACATCAAGATGTGAAGGAGGTGACGTCAAGACGTCGGCCCAAAAATTTTAAAACTTTGCAATTTGGTCCTAATTCATGTTCGGATTAGCAAAAGAGCTTTCGTAAGCTCGATTAGTACTTTGAAAAGTTTGCCTATCATATTATGAATGTGTTTAAGTCATGAATGCATGTTTGAATGATATATTTACTATATTTGACGATAGTTACTCCGAGAACGAATGTGGCTTCATGTAGTTCAGACTCGACGATCAGGTCAGACTAGGGGTGTTCCAATTCGGGCATGCCACATGTAAGTAGAAGGTCTAAAGACCTTCCTTTTATATATAACTATATGAATAGAAATTAGATACTAATAATTAATTAATTAAAATTTTCAATTCTTTATTATATTCTTTAAATAACTTGGGAAGTAATCCACTTACATAGGAAGGAAGCTAGAATTTTATTTTCGAGGGGGTGGGCGGTAGAATTAAGTTGTATATTTTTACAATAGCAAAAATGTAATTTCACCATTTTAATATCCTATGTCTTTATAATTTTAAAAGGACTAAATCAAATTTTTATCATTTTTGGGAGACGAAAATGCAATTTTACCATATACTAATTAAAAAATTTTAACTATAAAAAAAACTAAAAATTTAAATTTTCATTTTAGGGGGAAAGGGCCCTGCCAACCTTGCTTAGCTCCTCCCTTGCACTTACATTGGTGTAAAACTTAAGTGATTTTACATCCTTCCATAATTTTTTGTACGAATAATATTTTGACAATCCAACTATTGAATATATCATGATATCAATAATTGTCATGCAACTAAATTTGTGAATTGATCCGATATCTCTATTACATCGATCTAAAATGTTGTTTATATATATATATATATATATATATATATATATAATGGTTGATTTTTTTTTTTACATAAAATGAATAGTTAGAAATTTTTAGTTTATGCCAAACTTGACATGCATGATATATATGAATGGAGTATGAAAGATAAAAGATGAATTATTAAAATGTTACTCGTAAAGAAAATTATGAAAATGTGTAAAATCAATTAAGCTTTACACTAGTATAAGTGAATCTTCCATAAATAGTATTTCAATTTTATATATTATTAGTTGAGGAAATTAAAATTTTGTATATTATATTACATATTGTATATAACTTTTCGTCAAAAATTGCTACTTTTTATCACAATTTTACCATTTTAGTTAAATTTGCTCTTAAAAATCATAACAAATAACATATTTTTTTAAGGAGAAAACATGTATTTTCCTTCTTATTTTTTAGTATCACTTTGATCAAAAGATAAACGCCAACTATGTATTACTATTTGTAAAATCAAATAATAGTTAGATATTGATGTAATTTTTTGATATTATATGTGTGGCATGTTTGGGCAACTATTATAATTAGAGAGGATCTCTAATTAAATATAATTGGAACTTATTACACTGAGTAATTAGTTACGATAGATTTTAATTTGTTTTAAATATATAATTACAACCTATCAATCAAACAATAAAATTTTACAATACAACCAATTCAACAAAAACAAAATAACTTAACATATTTAATAATATACTAAAACTCTTACATTTTTATAACCTTATTAGAAAAAAACAAACTACATTTTCTAAACCAAACACCCCCTAAAACTTGAATTATATATAACATCTGCAATTTTTTTTTCTCATCAAGCGACAATCTGCTTCATGCTAAAAAAAAAGAAAAGAAAGAAGAAAACGATGCTTTCAAGAGCAAATTAATAGGCGGAATGTACATTTTGATTTTTCTTTCGTAGGAAAGATTTGTACAAAAAATAAAAATAAAAACAAAAATTGAAGGCACATGAGAGTTAGCCAATAACTAGACATATTATTACTATGACTTGCCCTTTTCACCATCTTATATAAGATTTCTTCTAAGATTTTTGTCCCCCCACTCGTGCATTTATTATGTCTTCCACGCCTATTTTAATGCTTTTCTCCCTTCATTTCCACCCGCTTTTCATCTTTTTCTCTTTTTGCTTTAATTTTATCTTCTTCTTTTTTTTTTTTTGGGGGGGGGGGGGGTTAATAAATTTATGTTTGGTTTGTATCATTCATATATCTTCTCCAAATCCACCCAAAATTTGGCTTTAGACTAAAAGCAAAAAGCTTTCAGGATGTTGATTGCAAGAATAAAGTTTTAAGTTGGGGGCTGGCAACATCATTATATTAGAAGTAGGATAAAACAACATCAAATTATAAAATTTAGTCTAGCTTGAAACAATAATCTTAATGAAACTTAATAAAATTGATTCCACTTTATAATATTTGTATAATTCATTTGAGTTTAAATAATTTTTCAATAATACTTCACTAAACAACAAGTGAAATAATAATAAAGAATTTGTATTCAAACTTTCCGTTGATATCAAAACCTTGTTAATAGAAAATCAAATAATTGATATAAATGTGAAAATGAATGAATTGGCTACACAATTTTGAGTTGGGAATCCATTTGTTTTTGTCAATCATTCCTTAGCTGATATGTATTATAGCACAACAAAGTCAAACTGGGTGTGCAAGTAATTTTGAAAGGAGTAATCACACACGTGCAGTGGTTGGTAGGTGGACATTGTTAATTTGTTTTATGTATTGGAAAGAAAGAAGGGTTCCAGCAAGTTGTACTCTACGCTTGAAAATGTAGTAGGGTACGTTTGCCCAATATGTAAATATATTATTTTTAGGGTAGAAGAAGAGACAGAACGAAAGCTATATAATATGGGTTGACAGCCAGAATCTCCGGATTTATGTTGCTCCCCTCTGCCCTTTTTCTAAACTCGGTCTCTCCCTGCGGCTGGCCGATACATTCCCCCTTATTTCTTCCATTTCTCATTTCCTTTTCTCTCTTACAATCTCCATGCTCCAAAACTCACATTTTAACTCCATTCATTTCTATCTCTTTTTTATTATGATATTCACTTCACCCAAATTTTTGAATTCTATGTATCCCATCTTTTTCATTGAAGCATACTTTCAGTTAAATTCTACTATTAATCTTTGTACTTTACGAAAATTATAGATTTAATCTTTATATTTTAATTTGATCAATTTTAGTCTTGATTTAAACAGTAGCATTTATATCCATTTGGTTCAACTCAATTACTAGTCAAGTACCATGTGTATAGTTACAGCTTTAGCCCATATTCTTTAATTGGATCATTTAAAGTCCTTATACTTTTCAAATTTTAAAATTTTAGTCTTAATGACAATGGTAATCATTAATCCATTTACTTCATTTTTAGTGAGTAATACGTAGAAATAATAAATTGACATATTATTACTAATATGATAATATATTTATTGCATCAGTTCTTTGAAAATAGAATAACTTAACTTAATAAATTTAACAATTATAATTTGATGAAGATTAAAATTTTAAAATTTTAAAATTTTAAAAATACAAGACTAAAATTTACAG
This sequence comes from Gossypium australe, assembly GCA_005393395.2. Classification (NCBI taxonomy): domain Eukaryota; kingdom Viridiplantae; phylum Streptophyta; class Magnoliopsida; order Malvales; family Malvaceae; genus Gossypium; species Gossypium australe. The sequence continues at coordinate 39,777,455 of CM016623.1, forward strand.
AATATAAAAATTAATACCATAATTTAATCAAAATAAAATTTGTTTCAATCAGTCGCCAATTTATACCAACAATCTTATATATCTTATATATATATAATATTTAAAACCAAACCCTTACACACATATATATATATATATATATATATATATATTAACTTGGAAGGTCTAAAAATCTTGACATATTACAGCATAAAAGTCTGCCATGTGTCCTATGAATCTATTTTACGGAAACTATATCAATTATAATGTTAAATAATTATATCAAATCAATTAATATTACAACTAATTTATTTAATTTAAAAATTATTCAAAAAATATATATAAAAGATATAAAATCAAATATAAATTAAATCAAAACGTTTAATTTATAAAAAGTAATTAATTTATTATCTCATGCAATGCATGGATTAATTTATGTATTAATTATAATATATCAAATTTATTTTCAAAAATAGTATACTTTCATAAATAACATAAATAAATATAGCCTACATATTGTATAAAACATTGTATACTGTTCAACCCATCGATTGGTTGAATCAATGAAGTCTTCTTGTTAAATCATTATAAAATTATTTTTCATTTCAAGCTCTTCAATATTTTTTATTAATTTTATGTTGCACGTTGTACCTTCACTGCTATTGATTGATCACTCTCATCGAATTCGTTTTTTAAATCATTATAGGTTGATTCTCTTTTATGATTTTAATGTTAAAACAAGCGATGTAAGAAATATTTTAAAATGGGAAAATAAGGTTAAAAAACCTTAAATTGCGAGTGATTCGATTTATATTTCTTTCTTGTGTTTCATCATATCTGCAGGAATTCTATCTATAGACATTCATACATGCATAAAAGGGAAGGAAGAAGGGTAGATTTTATACTGGTTTTATTTTATATAAATTATTCCTTAATTGTCGTGATTTATTTTCGTAAATTTTACCTTAATTTTCATAATTAATATTATTACTTTTTAGATTAACACTAGAAAGTACAATGTTTTTAGGTAGCGGTTATATGTCCAAAAAAAATTTTAAAATTTATTTAGAACCTATAAAATTATACGGATACCCTTATTAATAGAATCTATAATTTTCCCTCCATTTTTTTTTCTGTAATCAAAGTAATTTAATTAATTTAAACATACTTCCCCATGACATAATTAATGTAAAAATGATTTTTCATAACATATTTAACATAAACATGTTTTTTGCCTTTCTCATTCTTAATTAAAGGAAAATGCTTCCCAATAAAAAATGTAGTTTATTAATGGAACACTTTATATCAGACTCGATTTACTAGACCTACATATAGGATGTCACATTGAAAAAATACGTAACAAAATTTTGTAACAGAGAAAACCATTCCGAAAATACTTCTTATTTATTTATTCTTTCTAAGTCAAAAGATTTTTAAACAGGCATTTACTAAATACAACAAATTCTCGAAAGTAGTTTATTATATTACAACTTAGAACTTTGTTAAAACTCACTTAATCATGTTGTAGAGTACTGTACTCCTTATATCCAAAAGTGTCCATTTGTATGCATAATATCGCTCTTCGAATCGCCACCTGGCGCATTCCTAGCATGGTCCCTCCTGGCGCACTGGCTCAATTCCAAGATTCTGCATAACAAATAGATACTCGTAAGTTCAATGGAACTTAGTGAGTCTCAACCAATATTACCTTTAAATGATGTTAAATTCCTCGACTCAAGAATTTTGGGCTTCTTTTTCGAACCTTGGCGGATGCTTTTCTAATTCTTAGCTGATAATTATATGCCAATCTCTATACACCACTTTATACACATTCTGCCCCATTAATGGATCACAAGCTTCACACCTTAATGTGGGTCCCATTTCACAATCCCTTTTGAAGATAGAATTTGGATACATTTCTCGGAATGATATACATGCAGATACTACTCTTGGCGGATTATTATATTGGCTCTAGAGGTTGACTGAATTCCTGTCACGCAGTATCTTTATGTCTATTCCAACAATGAACTTATTCCGATGAATACAATGTTTTAGATCATCTAATAGAATCACAGATGACTTTGATACATAACGTGAAGACTTCTAGGTTTGGAGGGCACTTACACCACCTAAAATTATGAATATGCCAAGTTCTCTGTCCTAGCGGATTGCTATGGCAGGTTCATCTGTTGAATATACTACCGAGAACTCTTTCAGAAAATTCGAAAAGGGCATACTCAGATCTTTCCTGTAACATCCTAGATTAGGGGTTATGCGTTTGTGCATAATTCATGAGTTAGTAGGTTTTGGCAATGTTTGGAAGTGTATTAAGGGTTTTTAAAATTCTAGGATGGAAGAGAAAGCTTAGAAAAATTATTGGTTTCTAAGTAAAAAGGGGAGCTAGGTAAATGAGGTTTGAAAAGAAACTCCGTGTGAAGCATGACACAAGGAACCATGTGGTAAAATGGCATGTTTTATGAATTATGTATGAATGTGTTATGTGAATTCTAGAAATAAGGAAATGTATGGAAATGTAAGGAAATGCAAGGAAATGTATGGAAATGTATGGAAATGTAAGGAAATGTAAGGAAATGCAAGGAAATGTAAGGAAATGTAAGGAAATGTAAAGAAATGTCTTGTCTTGGAAATGTAGGGAAATGTCCTGAAAATGTATGGAAATGTTAAGTTTAAAAGAGGAAAGTGAACATTTTTGGAAACCTGGAAATGTAAGGAAATGATTCAAAAATAGAAAGTGAACATTTTTGGAAACTTGGAAATGTAAGAAAATGGCAAGTTTACAAAGCCGATCGAAAATTTTAGGAAACTTAGAAATGACCTAGAAATGTCGAATTTTAAAGTTTAAAATAGGAAATTAGGGCAAGGAGGCCTTAAAAGAAAAAGTTGGTAAAATTTGGCACACAAACAAGCTTGGAAAAGTGGCCTAAAGATGTCACTTAGGGCCTATGGAAATGGCGCCATGTGCAAGAGGAATGGGCCTGGGTTCGAGTCACTTGGGTAGCAAATAAATAAGGTTTTATTTTAGCTGCTGAGGTGGACGGCACATGCTTCTAGAAAATGAGGTGTTTTATTTTCATAAATATGTGATTAATAAGGTGATAAATAGAAGCTTTTTATTTGGATTATTTCGAAGAGATAATAAAGGATTTTTATTTGGATTATTTCGAAGAGATAATAAAGGATTTTTATTTGGATTATTTCGAAGAGATAATAATGGATTTATTTTAGATTATTTTTAGGAGATAAATGTGGATATTAATTCTTTTATTTTGATAGATAAGGAAGAGATAAAAGAGGATTATTATTAGTATTATTTTTATTAAGAGATAAGAGATAATTATTGGATTATGTTTTATTAAAGTGATAAATCAAGGGATAAAGCTATCAAAATAGAAGAGTGGTGGCCAAGTAAAGGACTCTAGCTAGTAATTTTGGCTATAAAAGGAAGAGTAAGGCTATTCTTCATTCATTCTTTTCTTTTCAAGAAAACCTCTGCCAAAATTCTCTAAAGTTTCTCCTCTTCTCCCTGCCGAATTTTCTCTGCCATTATTCTCTTTTTCTCTTTCTTTTCTTCTTCTATTACAAACACAATCAAAAGCCGAAGATACCAATAGCCCTAGTCGATTTCTCCCTAAGCCTCAAGAGCCGAAATTGTTATCCACATCAAAGCCATAGCCGAATACTGCTAAGGGTTCAAGCAAGAATTCCATCAAATTCTTCAGTAAGGGTAAGATTAGGTTAGATTCTCATTCTATTTCTTTTAAGGCTGTCGAAATTAAGATTCTAATACCCTTAATATCTGTTGCCGAAGAGATCTTTCGGGATTTACTAAGTGTCGACTACAAGGAAGGAGAAGTTCTTTTCCCGAAGGTACACCATAAGCCGCGTGTTCCCTAGTTATTCGGTGAATTTCGGGATTTAAGAATCTAAGGTAAGTCATATTTAACATTCGGCTAAGGGTTATTTGTTGCGAATAAATGTTAGAAATTGATCTAACATGTAGTTATAGGGATTTCGACAGAGGGATACAAGGATTTCGGGATTTGAGAATTTCAAGGTAAGTTTTAAGAATACTAATCCTACTAGGATTTGGATTTATGGCCGAATGGATTTTTATTAAATTAGTAAGTGATTAATCAAATGTAGGAATTTGAGATCTAAGGCAGTAGATCACTCTTCGGGATTTCAAGGAACCTATTAAGCGAATCAGGTGTGTACTCACACTAATTTTCAATATATTATGGCAATGGTTATTTTAATATATGAATATGCATAAGAATGAGAATGTGGCTAAGTGCCACAAATGTGGCAAAAAAAGTACCCAGGTACGTTTCCTACTTCTGTTAGGATTATGAATGTGGTATACTTGAACATGTGAACAGTAACATGAATGAAATTTAAGTATGCTGAATATGTTATAAAAATAATTTGGGGCATTCGGGATATATGTGAAGGGAGAATTGAAGGTGATGACTACGGTCTCACCAACGAAATATGTTGACTACGGTAACATTGCGGAATTTTGGTAACTTCGGTTACAATATTTGACTATAGTGTCTAATGACACAACGTATAAATTTGACTATAGTGTCTAATGACACAACGTATATGGGCGATGAGCACGTCGACTGCAGCGACTGCCTTCGATGGTGTGTAGCGGATGGAGGGTTGACTTAGTAGTCCCCACGGTGTGACTGGCAGGTACGGGTGGTGTGTAGCGGATGGACCATTAGCCTTGGGTTGGGTTGCATCATTTATTTTGATATGAATATGAATTTGACATGAACATGTATGCCTGATTTGTTGGATGTTAGTATGATGTACACATTGAGTCTGTTGACTCACCCCGTTGTGGGAACTATTTTTAGGTGATGAACAGTGACGGACCGAGACGGTAGACCTTGAGGTGGCCATGCATCAATTTGCAGATTTTATTTATTTTGGACCTTATTTCGTTTTAGAACATTTAATTTTAATATTGGGTTTTATTTGATGTAATAAGGCCATAAGGCCCAAGTTGGATTTCTTTATTTCTGCTTTATTTTTTTAATTATTTTGTTACAAATGATTGTTGGATTAAATTTTAAGTGAAAATATTTTATAAACCTAAAGAAAATTATTTTTGTCACCTTAATAAAATTGGGTTTTTTTAAATTAATTAAATGGGTTTCCCAACCTAAGCCCAATCCAAAACAATATCTTCTAAAATTTACAAATTTTCTCTAAGTAGCAAAGAATTTGAAAACCGGTTTACTTAAGGAACATACCAGATCCGGTCAGGCTCGTGGGCCGGGTTTGGGGTGTTTCAGTTTGGTATCAGAGCCCAGTTTTAAAACTCTCGGCCTGTGGGCTAAGGCCCAAAACATTTTCAAAGCGAGCCTAAATGAGTTTTATGAAAGTATTTTATGAAATAAGCAGGTTTTCTGGCATGGCACCTAAGTCTCCGACCCGCAGTCCATCAGGTAAGTACCCCTATCCTTTGTGTGATTTATATTGTGAATTGTAGAAGGGTAGAAATGGAATGGAACGTAGATTAGTGAACTAGAATCTATTGAACCGTAGGACTAGTCTACTCAAACACAAATACATAAGACTTAATGCACTTAACAAACCTACGGCTAAGTCACTAAGTTAGGGTGTGGTAACCATTGTGCGCATGTCTAGGATTGGATCCGGAAGAGCCTGGTACTTAAGCAGTCCTAGTGACTCACCTCCTCTTCGCAGGAATCCTACCTGGTGCGTAGCTACGGTTCACCCTAACCATGAGGACTTATTCATAGGCTAAACCCAATAACTAAAACCCGAAAGGGACTAGCCATGTTTTTATGAAAACCCTAGTTTTAAAACTCTTAAAATTACCCTTATAATTTGTGAGAACTACTTTTACAAAATTTTCCGAAAAATTCCTGATTTACAAAAATTACCAAAATGCCCCTAGTGGCGAAATTACAAAAATGCCCTTCGTTTCTAAAATTTCTGTACCACCCCGATTTCAATAAAATTTTCCTTACTTTACAAAAGCACCCAAGAATCTTATTTTGCAAATATCAAAATACCTTGATTTTGGTAAAATTACAAAATTGCCCCTAACCTACAAAATTACCAAAATGACCCTGATTTTTAAAATTTTTGCAACACCACCAACTTGGAAAACAAATTCTCAAAAAGAACCCTCAAAGTTTTGCAACATTTGGAAATACCCCGGAATTATCAAACTTTACAAATTTACCCTGGTTTATTACCAAAATACCCTCGAGCTTCAAAATTACCAAAATACCCCCGAATTTCCAAAATTTTCAAAATACCCCGGGAATTTAAAAGTTCCAAAATACTTTTTGACAAAATCATCAGAGAACTTTTATTTTTGAAAAATTACGAAAATGCCCCTGTAAGACAAATTACGAAAATACCCCTGGGTAGTGGAAAAACAACAACAATGAAAGCTACAACGTTTCTCTGAATGAACGAAAGTTCATAATTGTTTGATGGATGAATGAATGTAAAGACTATGTGCATGTATGAATACGAAAGAACCACTCCTAAAACTCTTTTCATAAAACTTCTTCGCGGGTATAAGTGAAACAAGTACTAATGTATAAAACTTTTAAATCAGATTAAATCGCGACGTTAGAAAATGAGTTCTAAGGGATGTGAACTTAGAGATTGTGCCTAGAAAGTATGATGGTTCTATTAAGATCAGAGTGCGCAACGTAAGCATAGTACGTTGAGAAGGATTGTACGACTGTTAATAAGTAATTTCGAGGACGAAATTATTTTTAAGGAGGGTAGAACTGTAACATCCTAGATTAGGGGTTATGCGTTTGTGCATAGTTCATGAGTTAGTAGGTTTTGGCAATGTTTGGAAGTGTATTAAGGGTTTTTAAAATTCTAGGATGGAAGAGAAAGCTTAGAAAAATTATTGGTTTCTAAGTAAAAAGGGGAGCTAGGTAAATGAGGCTTGAAAAGAAACTCCGTGTGAAGCATGACACAAGGAACCATGTGGTAAAATGGCATGTTTTATGAATTATGTATGAATGTGTTATGTGAATTCTAGAAATAAGGAAATGTATGGAAATGTAAGGAAATGTAAGGAAATGTATGGAAATGTATGGAAATGTAAGGAAATGTAAGGAAATGCAAGGAAATGTAAGGAAATGTAAAGAAATGTCTTGTCTTGGAAATGTAGGGAAATGTCCTGAAAATGTATGGAAATGTTAAGTTTAAAAGAGGAAAGTGAACATTTTTGGAAACCTGGAAATGTAAGGAAATGATTCAAAAATAGAAAGTGAACATTTTTGGAAACTTGGAAATGTAAGAAAATGGCAAGTTTACAGAGCCGATCGAAAATTTTAGGAAACTTAGAAATGACCTAGAAATGTCGAATTTTAAAGTTTAAAATAGGAAATTAGGGCAAGGAGGCCTTAAAAGAAAAAGTTGGTAAAATTTGGCACACAAACAGGCTTGGAAAAGTGGCCTAAAGATGTCACTTAGGGCCTATGGAAATGGCGCCATGTGCAAGAGGAATGGGCCTGGGTTCGAGTCACTTGGGTAGCAAATAAATAAGGTTTTATTTTAGCTTCCAGAAGGCTGAGGTGGACGGCACATGCTTCTAGAAAATGAGGTGTTTTATTTTCATAAATATGTGATTAATAAGGTGATAAATAGAAGCTTTTTATTTGGATTATTTCGAAGAGATAATAAAGGATTTTTATTTGGATTATTTCGAAGAGATAATAAAGGATTTTTATTTGGATTATTTCGAAGAGATAATAATGGATTTATTTTAGATTATTTTTAGGAGATAAATGTGGATATTAATTCTTTTATTTTGATAGATAAGGAAGAGATAAAAGAGGATTATTATTAGTATTATTTTTATTAAGAGATAAGAGATAATTATTGGATTATGTTTTATTAAAGTGATAAATCAAGGGATAAAGCTATCAAAATAGAAGAGTGGTGGCCAAGTAAAGGACTCTAGCTAGTAATTTTGGCTATAAAAGGAAGAGTAAGGCTATTCTTCATTCATTCTTTTCTTTTCAAGAAAACCTCTGCCAAAATTCTCTAAAGTTTCTCCTCTTCTCCCTGCCGAATTTTCTCTGCCATTATTCTCTTTTTCTCTTTTCTTTTCTTCTTCTATTACAAACACAATCAAAAGCCGAAGATACCAATAGCCCTAGTCGATTTCTCCCTAAGCCTCAAGAGCCGAAATTGTTATCCACATCAAAGCCATAGCCGAATACTGCTAAGGGTTCAAGCAAGAATTCCATCAAATTCTTCAGTAAGGGTAAGATTAGGTTAGATTCTCATTCTATTTCTTTTAAGGCTGTCGAAATTAAGATTCTAATACCCTTAATATCTGTTGCCGAAGAGATCTTTCGGGATTTACTAAGTGTCGACTACAAGGAAGGAGAAGTTCTTTTCCCGAAGGTACACCATAAGCCGCGTGTTCCCTAGTTATTCGGTGAATTTCGGGATTTAAGAATCTAAGGTAAGTCATATTTAACATTCGGCTAAGGGTTATTTGTTGCGAATAAATGTTAGAAATTGATCTAACATGTAGTTATAGGGATTTCGACAGAGGGATACAAGGATTTCGGGATTTGAGAATTTCAAGGTAAGTTTTAAGAATACTAATCCTACTAGGATTTGGATTTATGGCCGAATGGATTTTTATTAAATTAGTAAGTGATTAATCAAATGTAGGAATTTGAGATCTAAGGCAGTAGATCACTCTTCGGGATTTCAAGGAACCTATTAAGCGAATCAGGTGTGTACTCACACTAATTTTCAATATATTATGGCAATGGTTATTTTAATATATGAATATGCATAAGAATGAGAATGTGGCTAAGTGCCACAAATGTGGCAAAAAAAGTACCCAGGTACGTTTCCTACTTCTGTTAGGATTATGAATGTGATATACTTGAACATGTGAACAGTAACATGAATGAAATTTAAGTATGCTGAATATGTTATAAAAATAATTTGGGGCATTCGGGATATATGTGAAAGGAGAATTGAAGGTGATGACTACGGTCTCACCAACGAAATATGTTGACTACGGTCACATTGCGGAATTTTGGTAACTTCGGTTACAATATTTGACTATAGTGTCTAATGACACAACGTATAAATTTGACTATAGTGTCTAATGACACAACGTATATGGGCGATGAGCACGTCGACTGCAGCGACTGCCTTCGATGGTGTGTAGCGGATGGAGGGTTGACTTAGTAGTCCCCACGGTGTGACTGGCAGGTACGGGTGGTGTGTAGCGGATGGACCATTAGCCTTAGGTTGGGTTGCATCATTTATTTTGATATGAATATGAATTTGACATGAACATGTATGCCTGATTTGTTGGATGTTAGTATGATGTACACATTGAGTCTGTTGACTCACCCCGTTGTGGGAACTATTTTCAGGTGATGAACTGTGACGGACCGGGACGGTAGACCTTGAGGTGGCCATGCATCAATTTGAAGATTTTATTTATTTTGGACCTTATTTCGTTTTAGAACATTTAATTTTAATATTGGGTTTTATTTGATGTAATAAGGCCATAAGGCCCAAGTTGGATTTCTTTATTTCTGCTTTATTTTTTTAATTATTTTGTTACAAATGATTGTTGGATTAAATTTTAAGTGAAAATATTTTATAAACCTAAAGAAAATTATTTTTGTCACCTTAATAAAATTGGGTTTTTTTAAATTAATTAAATGGGTTTCCCAACCTAAGCCCAATCCAAAACAATATCTTCTAAAATTTACAAATTTTCTCTAAGTAGCAAAGAATTTGAAAACTGGTTTACTTAAGGAACATACCAGATCCGGTCAGGCTCGTGGGCCGGGTTTGGGGTGTTTCATTTCCACAAAGGCAGACTAACATCTCGCACTTAGGCATTACATGATTCACCATATAGACTTTCTAGATAACTCGCCATAAGAGCTTCCCAGATAACTTCACCACTAAGGCTTTCCGAATAATATATCACATAGTTTTTCTAGATAATTCATCCTAAGGACTTTACAAATAATTTGCCACAAAAGCCTTACAGATAACAAGCCACAAAGGCTAGGTTTGGTTTGCCACCAAGGCACCATATAAAACTGTCATATTTGGTGATATGGATTTACCTAAACTCAGTGTCGTCTGAGGTTTTCCCATCATTGCCCTGGGACACGTAGGAACCCCTAGTAGACAAAAGTGGTTCATCCATCATTTCCAGAATGTGCCATAGCCATGGTCATTCCACATTTCGCCATACTGGCCTTTTCTTATGTTTCCTATCTCGGTGGACCTCGTGTTTATGATCCCAACGGACTACAGTCTCGCCATATTGGCCTGTATGTTTATGTCCCGGTGGACATCACCAAAGCTCCACCGTGGGGTCCATTATCACATCACATATTTTTCTTGACACTCCGCCCGAACCCCATTGTCACCAACCAAAATTTGGCATGCATCACTCTAATAACATATTGGACACATTTACATGAACTTCACATATACTCTTAACAGAATCATACTTCCCATACATGCTTACCACATATCGTCATTTTCATGCAGCACATCGTACACTTCAATACATATATACAAATGCTTCATAGAGAACATACAAACATACATACATACATCAACTCCTCAAGAAGATATGCGGATCTATATGACAATCGACCATACAATGGATCATCATAAAATATCATGCAGAAGTCGGGTCTAGAGACTCACCAGAGACCTACCTTTACCTTGACCTAAAACTTCTGTTTCAATTGTCTTTCCCAATGTAACAGTAGCAATTGCTTACAAGATCATGGAATTGCCATTAGAATCCCCATTTACAGATAGTTTACTAACGTTTCAACTACATGCAACCTTCATGCAGGGCTTTTCACTTACTCCCTACCGTTGTTACACCTTTTAACATCCTCACTCATCAACAATCGTAACATATAGGGCTATAAGACTTACTAGAAGGTTGAATCATTCACTGATTAAACGAGGTTTTAGCTTTATCTACCTCATTGTTGACCAGTCATGGGGAGGGTCCAATCAATCCAATTGACTCCTAACTAATCTCATTATAAGAACCAACTTGAAAAATGTTTAGCCAAAACTTTGAGGCGTAGTCTCCCTTAGGCGTATTCTTTCTTGGGCGTAGTCTTTCTTCACTTGAAGATGCCCTGTAATTAAATCCTTAGATATCGTCAATGGACAGATACTTTAACGATGGAATACGCCAATACTCTAATCGTCGGCAAATCAGGGTGGCAGATTATACTACTATAGTGCGCCAAAACAATTTACATACATACCTTACTCACGCTTTTTGGATCTGTCGTCTTTTTGGTGAGACAATTAAACTTCTTTTTTTATTAATTTTAGTGGCAAAAATTGAACCTTAACCACTATAATTAAGGGTTTAGCTTATGATCACATCATATATTATAAAAACGTGATGTAAAAAAATAATTATAAGAGAGAAAAAAATGAAAGGATGCATGACAGATTTAAAATTTTAGTTCGTATATGTAATCACTATTTTATATATAGATATATATAAGATCACAAGAAATTTTTTTATACTAGAAATCCTATCACATATGTATGCGTACGGAACCCACAAAATTTGAACACAAATGTATGTTTAAAAATAACATACTATAAATAATGAAACGAAAGGTTTGAAACTAATAATAATAACAACACGTGTAATATGTATGGAATTAAAATAAAAAATAGTTTCAATTGTGAGTAAACGAAAATTGAAATAGGTAAATACATCATATTAAGAATATTAAATATACTCTAATTTTTTATCATTGTATTGTATTTTTCTATAGCACGCCAAAAAGGTATCAAATTAGTGAAAAGGAAATTTAATATTAAAATTTTACATTTTAAAGAAATCCTATCACACATGTATGCATATGGAAACCCCAAAGTTAGAATACAAATGTGTGTTTAAAAATAACATACAATAAATAATGAAACGTATGGTATGAAACTAATTAATAATAACACATGAAATATGTACGTTATTAAAATGAAAAAAATAGATTAAATTGTTTATCATGGTGTTGTTATCAATCTTGAGTTGGTGTCAAGTTAACTTGTGACGCTAACTCAATCAAATATATTATTAATATATAGAACTCACTGAAGTAATAAAGTGTGCATAATAAATTAAAATGTTAAAAATATTGAAATAAAGTTTTAACTGAATGGTAAATTAAAAAAAAATTCTATTGCAATTGGCGTGAGTTCAAATCCCACCATACATATATTTTTATTTTTTAGAAGTGAAAAGATTAAAATACCCCCACATCATTTAATTACGAAAGGATGTTCTCGTAATTTTAGTCAAGGGTTTTATTAATAGTAAATATAGATATAGAACTAATAAAGTATGCATAATAAAATTAAAATGTATAATAATCTAAAAATAAAGTTTTAGTTAAGTGGTAAATTAAAAGTATTTCTAATGCAATTGGTGTGGGTTCAAATCCCACAATATGCATATTTTTATTGGTTTTTTAAAGTGAAAAGACTAAAATACCCCCGTATGATATTATTTATTTTAATTACAGAAGGCGTTCCTGTGATTTCTTAACCAAGCTGGTGTTTGGTTGACCCGTGACACCAACTTAGTCAGGGGTTTTATTAATAGTATAGATATATAATTAACAGAGGTAATGAAGTATGCATAATAAATTAAAATGTATAAAAAATAAAATAAGGCTTTGGTTGAGTGGTAAATTAAAGGTTTTTTTAATGCAATTATTGTCGGTTCAAATCCCACCATATGCATATTTTTATTGGTTTTTTTAAGTGAAAATACTAAAATACATCTGAATAATATTTACTTATTTTAATCACGAAAGGGTTGTGATAGCAAGTTAATTTTGTGCTGTTAAAGTATCTATTTTTGGCTAATTTTCGAGTACGATGCTACTAAACTTGTGTTTTTCTTATCAGGAAAAAAATTGGAGTGCATAAATTCAAAATCAAGCAGAAATGGGCTAAATTGGAACGAAAAGCAAATAGGAGGGCCAAATTGAAGAATTAAAGAATTAGTGATTGATTGATTAAAATCATATTTTTGAAATTGTCAAAATTCTGTAAATAGTTTAAATTTGATTTTTAATTTTTAATTTTTAGTTGATATTTTTTAGGAGAAATCTTGCTAAATTTAGCTTAAGGAATGTGTATAAATACTTAATGTTGGTGGCCTTTGAGGGACACACTTGAATACACACTTAGTTTAGAAATAAAGTAATTCATTTCTTTTCTCCATTACTGCGTCAGTTAAGCTTTGGCATTCTGCCATCCTTTTTTTACATTTTCAGCATTTTGCCTAAATTGCTTACGAAGTTCCTTTCCCTTTCCACTTTCCACCATTTCCATTAAAAATCATTTCCATACACCAACTAGCATGGTTTATTTCATGCTTAATTAATTTCCTTCTAGCTTTAGCCTAGTTACCACTCTAATGAAATAACAGTGAGATATGATCCCACATTAAAAACTTTTCAATATTGTAACAACCCGATTTTACAGTGGTTTTGGAATAATGGTTTCGGAATCAAAAATCTGAAGTCATAAAATTATTTTAATATTATTTTTTGTGTTTACAGTATGTGAATTAATATGTATAAAAGTTTCGTGTGAAAATTTTATCGTTTGTGTGCTCAATTTGCTAAAAGGACTTAATCGCGTATAATGTAAAAGTGACTTGCTATTTGTTAAAGTGCTATATTGCTATGGCTTTTATAATGTGAGGTCCTTATGTTGATATTATACCATTGAAATTATGAATGGACACAAAAACCTAAGGTTAGTGGATTTTAAATGAAATTAAAAAGGTTAAAATAGTAAATTATGTGTTAATATGAAATTAAATAAAATAAAACATAAAAACATGGTTTTGTTCATCAAACATGAACGAAAATATAAAAGAAAAAGAAAGAAATAGAGAAAGCTAGGTTCGGCACTCATTTTGCTTGATTGAGGTATGTAATTTGCTTGGTTTTTGATAATTTTTACGTTTTTGAGATCGTTGCTTCGAATACTAGCTAACCCATGTTTGAATTTTTGAATTGGTTGTAGATTTTGTGATTTGTCATTGCTGATAGCTTGATATTTTTGTTGTTTGATGATAAAAATAAATCCTTGTTGATAGATTATTATGTTTAATTAAGTGATTTTTGGTAAAAATGAGTATTATGGATTAAATTGTGAAATTTGCAAATTGAGGGGTCAAAATGTGAAATAAATGAAATAAATGGGCTACTAGGGACCTAGGAAGAATTCAGCCTAGCATGGGTTTGATGAGATTTTGTGTATTTTGTGTTATTTTGAAATAGGGACTAAATTGAGAAAATGTGAAATGTTAGGGGCTAAAGTGCAAAATGCCCAAATTAATCTATTTTTGGATGAAATTGAATGAATGTGTTATTAAACAAGCCAAATTTGTATTAATTTAGATCAAGAAAGAGAAAAATTGGATTTGGATCGGGGGATGTCGAAGGTGGTTGAATAGTCGTTCCAGTATGTTCGTCTCAGTACTAGGTAAGTCCATAAGTTAATAAATGATGTTAAATTCGAATGTATTCATTATCTACATAGCCGAATTGAATTGTATGCTTATATAACTACATTGTCGAATTGAAATTAGCATTGGATAAATTGTTACGAGCATGAATCGATCAAATTACGATGTCCGAAAGCCCCATACGAACCATAGGAATAGTTTAGGATACGTATGTCATGACATTAGGACTTCCTCTGTGTAATTCGTGTAAGACCATGTCTGGGACATTGGCATCGAACTGAGAAAACATGTAAGACCATGTTTGGGACATTGGCATCGTATATGATTCGTGTAAGACCCTGTCTGGGACAGTGGCATCGGTATGTGATAGCATGTAAGATCATATCCGGGATATGGGATTGTACGAGCTTATTATGATTTCCGTGTATCCTTAATAACTCCGAACGGTTCAACGGGCAATGGCAAGTCGAGAACAATTGTGAAATTAAGCTAAATGAATCAGGTATGTGTGAAGTTTATAGGTTTATGAAAAGTAAAGGTAAGAAAAGTACCAAATGTGATTATATGAATTTTCTAAGTATGATGAATGTATATGCGGTTTAGATTTATTAATTTCGGACTAGTTGAATTTTATTATTAATATCATTGAGATGATTTACTTGCTTATGGCTTACTAAGCTATCCAAGCTTACTTTGTGTGTTTAATCGTTGTTTTATAGATTTTGGAAGCTAGCTACGAGCTCGGGGATCGTCTTGGAACATCGTCACACTATCGATCGCTATTTCAGTATTTTAAAAGTTTGAAACTATGAATATATGGCATGTATAGGCTAGTATTAGTATGTTTGGTTTTGAAATTTGTATATATATTTAGCCATGCGAAAATGGCTTGATCATGATGCTTAAATTCAGGTAAATTTGATTATGATATAAGTTTATTTTGGTAAGTATGTTTTATGGCATGTATGTATGGTGTTTTGGTTATATGTCTTGATTGGTTATGACATGAATGAGTTATAAATTAGTTCATGTTGATAAGCTTAATACATGGTATATATACTTATGGTGTTTGGATATATGATTCGGCAATGGGTAATGGTAAGCATGGTGTATCATTCGGCTTTAGCAATGAAGTAAATTATGGATGCATGTTTAAGTCGTGGTATGTGATATATTAGTTAAGTAATGTTTATGTCATATGTGTGTGTATTTGCTTTGATCATTTTGTGAGATAAGAATTAGGTTATACAATGCATGTTTATATTTGGCTAATCTTAAATGAAATAAATGTATATGCTTATGATACGATAATTTGTGGTTTGGCTATTTTGATTCGGTTTGTGTAGGCAAGTATACACATATATTATGCTTGAATAGTTGGTTATTTAGGTTCGGTTTTTATATAATTCCTTGGATGGTTGAAAGAGTGATGTTTAGGCATGATTTATGGCATACAATATAGGCATGATATGAGTTATTTTGTTGTGGACAAAAATGGTTCATTTTGATGGAGTAAAATGCGCATTATATATATATATATATATATATTAGATCAAAGTCATGTTCAGCCATGTTGTAATGTTACTATGGTTGCATATGCATTTGGCTTTTAAATGGTGTAAAATGGTTCGATTGGTTTTATTATGCGCATGTGTAGAGTTAAGAAATGATATGTTTGATATTTGGCAAATCAAATAGTATGATTTGCTTATTATTGAATGGAGAAACTTAGTACAAATGTTAAGGCTATTTGATGATCGAATTGAAAGCTCTTTGTACGGTTGAACTAATGATGTTTAGATGTGATTTTTTGGTATGCAATTTGGGTATATTTTAACTTGTTATTTGAGTTTGGAAATGGTTCATATATGATAATGTTAAATGCGCATATGACTATGATGTTTAAAATCTGTACTTGACCATTTTGTGAAGTTATTTATGTCAAATATGCTAAAGGACAATAAGCCATGTGATATGGATTATTCGGTTTAATATGTGCATGTATTGAAGTAATATGCTTGATAATTTGCTTATGAAATATTTTCTTTTATATATGTTCGATATATGTTATGTAATGTTATATGATTGAATAAAATTTTAATATGCGAATGATATGAATATAGGAGTATTATGGTTCGAAATTTGAATAGGATAAGTGTATTGATGTGGTTAATTTACGAAGCATGAAAAGAAATGAATGCATGTTCTGAGCTGTGTTTTGTTTGGTAATGCCTCCTAACCCTAATTCAGGGAC
Organism: Gossypium australe; assembly: GCA_005393395.2. Taxonomy (NCBI): domain Eukaryota; kingdom Viridiplantae; phylum Streptophyta; class Magnoliopsida; order Malvales; family Malvaceae; genus Gossypium; species Gossypium australe. The sequence continues at coordinate 39,794,263 of CM016623.1, forward strand.
GTATACGGGTTAGGGGTGTTACAAATATGGTATTCGTTATCTCTTCTGTATATGGTATAGTACAAATTCGTCCCTTAAAGTTAATTCAATTTCAATTCAAAAAGTGCACGTTGGGTTTGAGTTGTTTGGCGTACAGTTGGGAATTCGATTCAGCCGTGCTATATTCGAATTCCCGTGAACAAATTAACGTGTCTAGGTGCGAAACGACCAGTTGGATTCCATCAAGGGAGATAGTGGTCGAATTTAAATAACCCACGCTGTTGAGGCTGTTGATTTAAGTTGGGCTTTTCAGATAGCAAGGCTGTCGAAATCTTGAATTGCGAACGCTTATATCGCGGTTAGACATTCAACAAAGGTCGGTTTGCAGGTCGTACCAGAACCAACTACACAAGGAAAAGTTGGTAGTCGAGACATTCTTGGTTACTATAACCAACTTACCGCTTGGAAGCAAAAATCTATTTTTCAAGGATCGGTTCAAGTTCAGACTATATCGTGGCTAAGGCTAAGCTTTAATATATATTAAATTCACCGATTTAATTTATTTCACTTAATTTTATTTTACAATCACAATTTTGTTTTTATTTTATTATGTTATATATTTGTTTATTTAATTTTCTCTATCAACTAATTTTCCCTTTATTCGTTTATTTTACAGTTCTGCACGCACAAGTAGAGGGCACGACAACTGCCTAGACTCAGAAATCTGGTCACGAAAATAGGAAAATTAGAAGTCCTGGTCCCTGTGGGATCAACCCTACTATTCTATACTATTAATAATGGTAGTTTCGATGCCCATCAGGTTGTAACACCCCTAAACCCGACCCATTTAACCAGATCCGAATCTTGGATATTACCACACTTCTGCAGACAAAACCTAAACTACTTATATAGATTTCAATCCAGCACAACTTACTTAATTACGAATTCTGAACTTGAATACATAAGTAAATACAATGAGTAAGTACTGATACAACACGAGGTAATTAAGTTACAATGATATCTAAAATTTAAACCCTAGTTTATTATAGATACGCGAAGTGTGCATTTCCAAGAAGTATCTTAATATTTGAGCATGCCTCCAAGCTTGTTTTGTATGCATAATATCCCCATATGCCTTTTTCTCTAGTGTAATCCTAGCATCATTCCTCCTGGTGCATATTCATAATCAACTTGAAAAAAAAACATAAACTCGTGTAAGCTCATAAGAACTTAGTGAGAAAAACTTCCCTTTTACCTGCACAATGCTTGCACATTGTTACTGAAGGATTGTTAGAGCTTCCTTATTAATATGGTCTTCCAACTTGTTTCTAGCAAAGAATTTTCCCAGAATTTCATTCTTTATTCCTCATTCTCTATGGATATTACACCTTACTCTAAACTCATTACTTACCTATCAACCCTACGATATGCCAATTACCTCTTTCAATCTGATCTTTCACAAATCTTTACCCATATATTTTATAGAGGTCCATATGACCTAAACACCGTTACTCTTGTATACATAACTTTTAAGCCATCATTTCATCACAATTCATGTTTGATCACATATATAGATAACAGGTCCCTTCCTTCAAATATACGATTAGAGAAACCCTTATTTGGAATACGTTTCTTTTATATTTACCCATCACTTCTTCTATAACTCATCACTTCATTATTCACAGTCAAATCATGGTCTTATATAACACTTTAACGTAGCCCATAAAGACACTGTGTCTTACTGATCTTTCTAATCACACTTATAAGCCATATTGAACGTGTCAAAGAAAATTAATACATAATCCACCATAAGAGTCATTCCTTTAGGGTACATAATCAAAAGCTTTACTATGATACGCCACAAGGGCATTGCTTTTAGAATTCGCCATGTATGACGTTCCTCCAGAGTGCACTATAAGGGCTTATTTCTCAAATTATTGCCACAAAGGCTATCATTACAGGGTTCGCCACAGAGTCTATCCCTCCACAATTCACCACAAAGGCATTCCTTTGATATTACACCACGAAGGATTTTCTTTCATATTTCACCATAAAGACTTTTCTTTCCTGGCGTGTTTAAGATATGGATTCTCCTAGACTTACACTACATGAGGTCTGCCCATCATCGTCCTGGGGCAGACAAGTAATCCCATTGGGTAATAACCTTCCTTTAGTACCTTTTCAGAGAGTGACATGGCCATGGACTTTTCCTTTCAGAATTTATGTTTAAAGTCCCAACGGATCCTTTTAAACAATATCGTGGAGACAAACACGGACTCACTTCATAGATTATTTGTGCACTAACACAAATCACATTCATCTTTTGTCAGATAATACCCCATAGCATACATTTGAGACACACATATGTGACCAAACCTAAACTTTGCAAATTCCATATCATAGCACACATTCTATTTCAACAATCACTCATACAACTACATTACCATCATACTATACTTTTATAACTTTGGTTTCATTTATTCAATCAGTATCTACAAAAATATTTCATGCAAGAGTTAGCTTAGAGACTCACCTAACAACCAGAGATAGCAATTTAAACTCTAGATCCAACATTTATCAAGATATTGCAGTAACCATTGCTTCTAAAACAAAGGAACACCATTAAAGCTCATTCGAGTAACTATACTATCATTTAAAACCCAGATGAACCCCATACGAAGCCTTACCCCTTTATCTTATTGTTCATGCACTCATTCAAACCCACTCTTACATAGCACAACATGCAGAGTCATAAAACTTACCTTGACATGAAGCAATCACTAATAAAATCTAGGATCTCAACTTCAACTTAGAGAAATGCTTATGGTTCCTCGAGCCTCAAATAACCTTATCTTAGACGAAAGATGAAGAGAACTCTCCTTTCCCAAACTTGAATATCTATTATTATAATCTAAGCCCTTATTGGAACTTGATAAATGTCACATCATTATTGAATTGTCTTATCAAAATTCTACAACTTCCAAGAAGCCTAATTGAGTATTCCCTTATCATTTAACTATTTTGGTTCACATTCAGTTGGTTCTTGACTAGCTTACCTTGCAACTTAACTTGCATAGTACCATAATTAATCAGGCGCACCAAAACCTTGGTGCGAACTCAAACTCTCAATACCATTTTACGTGACCACTTGTCTTATTCTAGCTAGTATAGCCACCTGGCAATGAACCTTTATTAACTTAACCACATAACTATATACAACTGCTCTACCCGTCGAAAAAGGCATTTAGGCGAAGCCTGCTCCGCCAATCATATTACCTTAGGGCTATACGCCAAACCCTGCACCCGTCAAAATTAAGGTGTTACAAAGGTATTCCTATAATTTTCTAACTGATTTGATGTCTGGTTGACTCATAATACCAACTTAGTTAGGGTTTCATTAACATTATAGATTATAATAAAATGTCTTATTAAGTTTGGTGCCACAAGTTAAATGATATGAGCTCACTCAGTAAAAGTAAAAAAAAAATCTAAAGTTATTTTTTAAATATAAAGATAGTTATATCATTTAAACATTTTATAAATTAAATTAAATTTATTTAGTACTCTTAAAATAACTACTTAAAAATTATTTTCTCAGTTAAAACTACATCTTAAGATGCGGTGTGACCAATAATATCACTATATAGGTCACTCATCAAGAAGGGGCGTAACCTATGCCATATAACTTATACCTCGTCATGGGACCGATATGGAATAGGTTAGAGGTTCAAACTCTACCAAGGGCAAACCACTCACGTCACCTCTTGATGGGTGATCATACACCCACATAGGGTCGACGCACTCCCAGCTTTGTGAACCAAGTCCTCAAGGCAATTGCTCACAATATGTTGGCTCTTAGCAAAGCACAGGAGACAAAACCCTCCCCCCAAGGACAATACCTTTGGTTGTTGGGGGACCAGATCAACTACCTGGCGAATAACACTTCAAAGACTTCTTCCGAAAAAGTTGACCCCCTCAACAACTTACAAATTAGTCATTGCACTATTCAAAACTTATAATTTGGTCAATGTTTGTTAAGTTCCTAATAAACTTTAAATGTGGGGACGATTTAGTCAATCAACTAATAATAAGTTTAAATTTGATCATTCTCAACATAATTTAATATTTTTTATTGAGCAATTAAATAAAATGTCCTATTAATTTATCTTATATTCTTATAACCAAATCAATATCCTAGGGTTTTTTGCTCTTAATTTTTCCCCAAGTAACCTATTAATCAAATAAAAAAATATACGAGAAAAAAAAGAGTTGATTAATTATATAATGAAATAATAGTTTTTTATTACAAGACAATCTAGTAGCACATCTCTTTAGTTATTAAATAGAGAAAATAATGATGATAAAAATGATAAGTAGATAATTAGTTGTTAAACAAGAAGGAAACCAACCATTATAAAGAAAACAATTTTCTCTATTAGTGGTTAGGATCAAATCAATCAACAACATAAAACCTATATTGTTAGTCAAATTAGTTAAAATTTCCTTCAAATATTTGTATATAGTATTTAGGGTTATTTATTTTAGTTAAGACACTATTGAGAATGATAATATTTTTTGTTTATTTGATAGATTTAACATTCTTTTATTTGGTTAAGAGAATATAAAATAATTTAGTGGCACCTTTCATTTAATTATTCAACTAAAAAATACTAAATTATGATAAGAGTAACAACTTTTGAAGTTTGTGACCAAGTGTAGTGACTAAAGTTTAGTGACTTTGGGTGTAGTTTACCCACCTTGAAGATCTACTAGAGACCAATGATCTTCCGTGAGGTATTCTTTTGATAAGTATATTGTTTTGGTGTTATGAGGAGGTTGTGGAGAGTGAATGCAAAGACCAGTGAGCTGAAGCCATGAAAAATGAACTCTAATCCTTGCAAAAAAGCCGTATTTTTGAGTTGGTGAAATTTCCAAACGGTAAAAGAGCTTTGAAAAATCGATGGGTTTACAAGTTGAAGCAAAAATAAAATTTAACTCCATGGTACGAAATGTAAAAGCCCGATGTTAGTGGTTTTAGAACCCCGTATTCTAATGATTGAGTCTTTTAATATTATTATTTAATATTAACGAGTTTATATTAGGGTTAATTTGAGTTTTGATATGATAATTTTGTTGATTGAATAATTAATTAAGGAAAAGGACTAAATCGTAAAAATCTATCACTATTAAGTTTTAGTTGTTAAAAAGGTTAATTAGTATAAAGCCAAGGTTAAAAATGGATATTTAACCAAAACTAATGTGAGTGGACAATTTTTATGATAATTATGTTATAAAATATGTTAAATAAAAACTAAACATTATTATATGTATATTAGTTAATAAAAGAAAGAAAGAAAAAGGAGAAAAACATTTCATTTTAGCCATCCATCATCTTCTTCCCAAGAAAAGAAAAGAAAGAGCTAGGGTTGGTTTTTAAAGCTTTCAGTCCTTAATTGGGTAAGTTACTCAAGTCATTTTTCTTGTAATTTTTATGTTTTTGGAATCTCGAGAGCTTGATTTAGCTAGGCCAGAGATTATTTTGCAAAAAAGTTAAAGTTTAGAAAAGTTACCATTAAGTTTAATTGTTAGTAGAACTAAATTGTAAGTGAAATTTTAATAATTGTCATAAAGGATTAAATTGTGAAATTTGAAAATAATGGGGTGAAAATTATGTGTTATATGCTACTGGTATGTGAATTAATGATGTGATTGAGATCTATTTCGAAATCGAAGGTCAAATTTTGAAGTTATGGTATTTTCGGTTTTAGTGACTAAATTGAAAAAAATACAAAACTTGAAGAATTGTTGTATAGATGAAATTGAGTTTTTTTTAAAATTAAATATAATGTTACAAGGTATTTAGAATAGATGATTGAGTTGAATTATGATTTAGATCAAGAATTACAACAACCGGAGGACGTACGCCAAAAAGGGAAATTTACCAACTAATCCCTATTAGTTAAACCAATACGATTTTGTTAGGTAAGTTCATACATAATAACTAAATTTCTATTGCTAATTTGTTATACTTGATTATGAAATGGTGATTGTTGGTGACTATGAATTGTGGTATAATGTGAGGTTAAATCCCGATGAACTTAGTAAGAGTCTCGTATACAAGGTTATGGGTTAATGACCGAAGGTTCTGAGCTCCAACATATGTCGTGGACGCAAGAATACATGTTCATTAAGAATTGATCAGGCAATTTATCATGTAGGTTTAACCCTAATGGGTAACCAGACATTATTATTCATTATTCATGTAGTTTTAACTTTGACGGGTAACCCTATAAAATAGTTAATCGATCATACCTCCACTCACTAATCCTCCATAAAGGGATTAGTTTCTCATGGCATTCATAAACAATATATGATTGATGTAAAGAGAAACCATGCTAATTAAATTGAAAAGATGACGTAAATGAAAGAGCCAGATTGTATTGACATTAAGCATAAATCCACAGAGTTTGAATGATTCCACAATCCAGATCTCTTGAAAGAAAACAATGAACAAATAAACCAAGCTATAGAAACCTAGAAAAGAAAGAAAACGAAACTAAATCTAAAGAAATAAACTAGGTTGATGAAAAGGTGTCCATAACATGTGTCAAAGGAGTCTATTTATAACCTTCAAGTGGTCGTCGTCCTTAACCCTAGGTTAGCTGATGTTCCCGAGTTTTAAGTTCGATTGTGCAGACCAAAATGCCCCCTACTTCGTGTTTAAATTTCATCCCAGAATCGATGACACGACACACTAGAACCTGTGTCGCAACATAGAAGTCAGTATGCTTCTCCTTGGGATGTCTTCAGGGGTATGTCGTTACATCAATGGCAGTTTTGTCCTTTCTCCATTCTTCTCTCTATGTTGTGACATCGGACCTGACATGTTGTGACATAATGTCTAATATCAGCCTAAAATGCCTTCTGATAGTCACCTGTACACTCACGAATTACGTTAGCTTTCCTTTAGGCCTCATTCGACCCTTAAGGTCGATAAAATACTCAATTCACACATTTTATTAAATATAATTAAAACTAAAAAAACTTATTTAAAGTATAACGAAAATGCTTGAATTCAACCTCCTGAAGTGCAAAAACTAGTTTAATCTGCTACACCGAATTATGGCATATCAAACTCCCCCGCACTTAAGTCATTACTTGTCCTCAACAAACATAAACAAAGACAATAAAATGATGACCCTTGAGAAAATATGATACAAATATTGACTTCAAAGCATATGACTTAGGCATTTCATACTTACAAACAATCTTAACATGATGAATAGTTGGCTTACCACTTTTGACCACAAACACCTAAGTTCAGTATGTTACAAAGTATACAAGTATTAAGAGTCTCACGTCTAGGAATCCATCAATAAATCATACATGTACTTTGATTATCCGAGCAGAATACAAATAGTCATTTATGCATATGTTCAGTGTGATGTCCATTCATGTATAAGGATATTTTACGTCATATAGGTGTTTTTGGCTTGTAACGTTCTGAGGCTTAGGACAGGTATGAAATTCAAAAACAGTAAGCATAAAAGATGGTTACAAATAAGAAAATAGTTTGGCATATCCTATTGGTCTCTATTCTTCTCCCTTTTGTGACCCTTACCCGCTCACCACCTTATTTCTCATTCTTTCACCATCCTTTTCTTTCCATATATAGGAAGTCATAACATGACATAGTAACTATGACTAGCCTTACGAGTTTTTGTACACTAATGAACGAGTTTTTCTTTCTTTTGTGACTTTGTGACTTTTCTCTTTTTCAATATATCTCACTTATGAATGTTTTTTCACTAATTTAGGATCTTTTTTACTCGTAGTAATCTCCTTTTTAGATTTTCTTTTTGTTTCGCACATTTGGCTAACTTACAGTTCCTATATCACACCAATCTTTCCTATTTCACTCTATTTTTACAAACTTCTGTTGTGATATATCTACTTAACCCTCAATACGTATGGTCAGACATCCATAATCGTGCAATGCAAGACCAAAGAAAAAGGGCAAATACAAATTAATTTTTTCAGGCTTGGGGCTTATAACGAGGTTCATCAAAAAGTGTCAATAAGCTCAAAAATTGGTACTAAAGGTGAACAAATAGGTCGATTTTTTGCCTCTGGATGTGTTCCAAACAATGCTTTAGGTAATCCCTAAATATCTCAATATGCACAAATTTAATCAACCAAACAAATACAAATTCAAACTTTTATCATTCACACTAGGATGCTCGTTTCCTTGTATTTTTTATATCACTTGGTACAAATGATGGCCTAATACCTATTTACAGTGTAACATGTAGAACTTTAGTTGTCTAATAATAAAAAATTTAAAATCACCTATCATCATGCCAAATTTATTCATAAACACAAGCAACCTATATACATGCTCCTAACCGATCACTTGTATTTCTACAAGCTCAAGCACACAAAAGACAAGAAAAATAAAAAAAATGTAAAATAAGAAAGTTTTATATGTTACCCTCTCACATTTTAGTTGACACGTCCTAAATGTGTAGCCCATAAATAGATAAGGAAGGAAGCTAGCCGATTGATCATGGTCATTCCCATTGCTAATGTTGGGTGCTTCCTCCTTTGATCGTGCAAATCTCAAATTTGTTTGCGTCTCATTCGTGTTGGGTTCCTACATAGAAAACTTAAACAACATACAACATACTAAAAATCTACTTATTAATCCTACTCTTACAAAGTTAAGTTAAAATCATCCAAAAATTAATGCAAGTCTTTTAAAAATAACAACAAAACTCAATCCTCCTACGAATCATCTAGAGGACGAGAGTGCCTTTGCTCCATAGGAGTTTTTCCTTTTCCTTTGACATATGTTCGGTAAGAGCTTCCACCCGTTGAAAGCACATGGTGAGTTGGCTTCATGTGCAGGCTCTTTCGGTGTAGAAAATTGCGGCTGAAATGTTGCTTCATATTTGCCCTTCATTCCAGGGTACTCCTGAGCAGCACATTCCTTCTCAAGATTAACCCCCTCATCCTGATGAGCCGGAGTCAGCCTGAACATATCTTGAGAATAACTTAGAGTGCGTAACCCATTCATACTTGTGAATTTTTAAAGTATTGGTCATGTTTCCTGCATCCATCAAATCATTCTGTCAAGTTTTGCATCTATGTCTCTGCAAGCTCCCTTTCTAACCTTCAGGTGATCTTTCTGCTTGATTGATGCTGGTATGTCCATTTTCTACTTCTTCATTTGATTCCATTAAGTTATTTGCTTGCAATGAAGCTCAACATATTGTGTATACAATGTATCTCAGATGATACTTATCGTGGATATCATAAATTGCTCGTTTTTGTTCATTGGTACTTCTACTTGTCAGCATAAAGCCGTTACGAGGCGGGGGAAGAAGAGTTCAGCTTTTTGCCTCTGTACGTACCGTTTCATTTCTTGAAAGATCCAACGCCCTACACAGATTTGTTTTCACTGCAGGATACTATGTAACAAGATAGCTCGAAACACATTAACGTTAGAAACATTCAATGCGGGTGCAATTCTAGTGCCAATGAATTAAATACATATTTTAGCAACAGTAAACATAATAGCTTGATTAAAATTTGTGGGACACTTAGTGTCTAGCATATAGTTCCAACTACCCTTACCTTGTGTTAAATATTTTATAACATCTTTCATGTTAATGTTTTGAAATCCTTCTAGATCCGTATTATCAATAAAATCTTTATCATAAAATGGGATGTTATAAAATTCACAGATGTTATTAGAGGAGATTGGAATGTCTTCCCCTCGCATTTCGACATCAGTTATTACTACATTATAGCTTCACTTAATCATTTGGTCCTTAAGGGACGCATAGAACTCCTGAACCACAGATATATTCGTGGGAGTAATGCAAAACTATTCCCATTGATGATAACAGACCAAAGTCCAGATTTCTTTACAGTGGATCATTGAGGGTTTGAACACTTGTTCCTGAATGAGAGGTCTCCTTTGTGACTCTACAAAATATTTTTCTATATTGGCATTATGGAATCGAACAAGGTCGGAAACACGTGGGGTTTCCAGAATAGGAGTTCTTTTGTTCTTACGCAGAGGCATACTTACTAGATTCTAAGCAAATAATAAAGATATTCAATAGAACAATAAGAGAGGATTGAGAATACTTAAACCTCAACTTTTGTTGAACTCGTTTGTGTTTCCTCTTGGTGTTTGTTGATATCGATTTCCTCCAATGTAGCTTTTTGGATTTGGAATAAAGGATTAGGAACTTAGATTTTGAGGAGAATAAGGGTTTTGGAAAGTTTTTAGAAAAGTGTTTAGAATGAAGTTAGATTAAGTTAGAGGATACTTTTATGTTTAAAAGGGTGTTTTTAGAGTTCAAAATCAAGTAAAATAAGGATTATTCCGTCAGGTTATGCAATTGGGTCGGGTCAACCCTACAGAAAATTGTAGCGATGTCGTGACACAGGGGTTCCATGTCGCGACATCCATAGTAGACTACTCATGTCACGACACCAGGGTTTGATGTCTCGGCACACCCTGTAGTTTTGGAATTCTTGAGAAACTGTCTTTTCTGTCGCGACACAAGTTAGTGATGTCACGACATGGGGTCAGTTTTTGAACTTCTTCATTTTTGCCCTTGATGTTGCCACATAGAATTGTTTGTGTCACGGCGTTGACCTTGTTTCCTGAATTTCCGATCTTAGGAATGCTTCAAGCGCTTGTTAAACCTATCTTTGACCTACCTACAGTACATTAACAACTTAGTTAGTGGAGTATAAAGTTAGTACAATTAGTAATAATCAAACAATGGAAAAATGTTAGGCCTTACTGCCAGACTCATCCGTCAGCCACCTATAGGCTCCTTGTAATTTGTTTCTATCTATATTAGTGTAGCAACCATCATGCCATTCTATTCGTCCACGGTTGTCTCTTTCCCTAAATTTACCTTTCTGTCCTGCTTTAATGACCGACAACTCTCTTCGCAGGTCATGACTATTGGTGATTGGCGAAGCCATATACCCACACAATTGTTTTACTTGATATTCAACATTTGTGTTCTGAAAGAATTTTGAAGATTACGTCTCACACTTGTTGTCTATGAGGTCTCTGTCCTTTTTATTTATTAGTATGGCTTTTTAGAGGAACTTTGTAATGCGCTTGGTAGAGGAATTGAGAAAAAATATTGTATTTTGCTATTGAACTTCTATCTCTACAGGCTTTTAAGTTCATTCATTAGCCAACAGATAATTCCCTTAGCTAGTTCTCGAAAGAATCGAACATTTTGTAGCGACCGTAACTCGATGCTTGGACACACTGATTGTACAAGTTGATAGAAACCTATTATATAATCATAAGTTCTGTCAATATATATTTTTCTCACTCTTTTCAATATCTGGCAAATTCTCAGATCTATAGACTTCTGGGGTGCTTGGTTTAAGACTAAGGATGCGAAAAGTATTGTCAATTTAGGCTCATCCTTTGGGATTGCTGGTTTCTCATTTTTTTGTTCTATAAACTTTTGAATCGATAGACATTCTTCTATTAACTCAGTCCTAACTATCATCTCCTTTGTTGGTGGGTCTAGATACTGTGTATATAATGTATCTCCGATGATACTCCTCGTGGGTTTCATTTGCTCGTTCTCGTTCATTGCTACTTCTGCTTGACGACATAGAGCTGGTACAAGGTGAGGGAAGAACAATACATCTTTTTGGCTCTGTACGCACCATTTCATTTCTCGAAAGATCCAGCGCCCTACACAGATTTGTTTTCGCTATAGGATGCTATATAACAAGACTAGTTGAAACACATTAATGTTAGAAACATTCAATGTAGGTGCAATCCTGGTACCAATAAATTAAATCCACATTTTAGCAATAGAAAACATAATAGCTTGATTAAATTTTGTGGGATGCTTAGTGTCTGGCATGTAGTTTCAACTATCCCTGCCTTAAGTTAAATGTTTTATAACATCTTCCATGTTAATGTTTTGAAATCCTTCTAGATCCGTATTATCAATAAAATCTTTCTCATAAAATGGGATATTATAAAATTCACAGATGTCATTGAGGGAGATTGGAATGTTTTCCCCTCACTCTTCGACATCAGTTATTACTACATTATAATCTCGCTTAATCATTTGGTCTTTAAGGGACGCATAGAATTTCTGAACCACAGATATATTTGAATTACTCGTGGGAGTAATGCAAAACAATTTCCATTGATGATACCAGAACAAAATCCAGATTTCTTTACAGTGGATCATTGAGGGTTCGAACCCTCGTTCCTGAATAAGAGGTCTCCCTTGTGACTCTAGAAAATATTTTTCCATATTGACATTATGGAATCGAACAAGGTCGAAAACACGTGGGGTTTTCGGAACAAAAATTCTTTTGTTCTTACACAAAGGCATACTTACTAGATTTTCAAAATAATAAAGATATTCAATAGAACAATAAGAGAGGATTGAGAATACTTAAACCTTAACTCTTTTTGAACTCGTTTGTGTTTCCTCTTAGTGTTTGTTGATGCCGATTTCCTCCAATGTAGCTTCTTGGATTGGGAATGAGGGATTAGGAACTTAGATTTTGAGGAGAAAAAGGGTTTTGCAGAGGTTTTAGAGAAGTGTTTAGAATGAAGTTAGATTAAGTTAGAAATGTACTTTTATGTTTAAAAGGGTGTTTTTAGAGTTAAAAATCGGATAAAGTAAGGATTATTCCGTCGAGTTAAGCAATCGTGTAGGGTCAACCCTACAAAAAATTACAGCGATGTCGTGACATCGAGGTTTGTTGTTTCGACACACCATGTAGTTTTGGAATTTTTGAGAAACTATCTTCTGTGTCGTGACACAAGTTAGTGATGTCGCGACATTGGGTTGAGTTTTGAACTTCTTCATTACTACTCTTGATGTTTCGACACAGAATTGTTTGTTTTGCGACGTTGAGCTTGTTTCTTGAATTTTTTATATTTGGAATGCTTCACGCACTTGTTAAACTTGTCTTTGACCTATCTATAGTACATTAACAACTTAGTTAGTGGAGTATACAGTTAGAACAGTTAGTAACAATCAAACAATGGGAAAATGTTAGGCCTTGCTGTCGAAGTCGTCCATCAGCTCAGTAAATATGCATCGATGGGCTCCCTGTATTTTGTTTCTATCTATATTAATCCAGCACCCATCATGCCATTCTATTCGTCCGAGGTTGTCTCTTTCCCTGAATTTACCTTTCCGTCCTACTTTAATGACTGACACCTCTCTTCACAGGTCATAACTATTGGTGATTGGCGAAGCCATATACCTATACAGCTTTTTTACTTGATATTCAACATTTGTGTTTTGAAATAATTTTGAAGAATGCATTTCACACCTGTTGTCTATGAGGTCTCTGTCCTTTTCATTGATCAGGTACGGCTTTTTAGAAGAACTTTGTAATGCACTTGGCAGATGAATTGAGAAAAAATGTTGTATTGTGTTATGAAGTTCTGTCTCTGAAGGCTTTTAAGTTCAATTATTGGCTTGCAAATAATTCCCTTAGCTGGTTCTCAGAAGAATCGAACATTTCGTAATGGTTGTAACCCGATGCTTGGACACACAAATTGCTCGATTTGACAGAAACCTACTATATAATCGTAAGTTCTATCAATATATATTTTTCCCATTCTTTTCAATATCTGGAAAATTCTCAAATCTATAGACTTTTGGGGTGTTTGGTTTAAGACTAGGGATGCGAAAAGAATTGTCAATTTAGGCTCATCCTTCGGGATTGCTAGTTTCTCATTATTTTTGTTCTGTAAACTTTTGAATCGATAGACATTCTCATATTAACTCAGTCCTAACTATCATCGCCTTTGTTGGTGGGTCTAGATTATACTGTTCTTGTGGTTCAGCTTTGTTAGTATTACTAGGGATTTTTGGGATGATGAGTTCCTAATCTATTTTATTCTTCGATTCACTGTCCATTTCCTCTGCTAGCTCCTTATCTTGTCTTTTCGAAGTTCCATTTAATTTGTCTAAATATTTTTTGTCGGTTGAAGTGGATAATACTCTAAGGTTTCTCCTTCGCAAGCACCTATGATAACATTATCCTTTCTGCGCAATTTTAGACTTAGCACCTCTTGGTACCTTTCTGATGGTATATTATTGTGGTCATCATCATTTTGGGAAAGAATCAAGGTTTCTCGTTGGAGTTGACTTAATTCCAGCATTAGTATTCTTTGATTCTCTTGGATCTTCCAATCTTTGTAGACTCCTTCATAAATATCTTCATCATTATCAAAGTCTTCATCGGACCACATATAATAAAAGTCATCCATGACTTTGTGCTAACCGACTCTTTGGTTGATGGTACTTAAGATTCCTAAAAAAAAAAAAAATATTAGACGTGTTATTTAGCAAAATAAATTGAGAATCTTAACTGTAACCTACAAAATTCATAATTATTCTTTTAAAGTGCAAAAATTTTAAAAAAAAAATCGATCTAGTAACACTGCCTCCACGACAACGGTGCCAACAACTTGACTGCCTCCGGACGTACTAACGTCCAAAGTGTGAATACTGTACGATGTGGTATATGCAAGTATACAGGTCTAGTTGTAATATAATTTTACAACGGATTGGGAGAGTACTCCGAGGATCGTACCCAAGGGAGGCGATTACTAGATCAATTCTAACATACACACTAAAAGATCTAATTAGTACTTTAAATTTAGTTATATTATGAAGAATATAAAATAAAGGATTTTTGGTGTTTTTATAATAGTAAAAATAATACAACATAAAAAGATAAAATTCAAGAGATTAAAAATGAAGAATAAATCAAATCTGATTATGAATGATTAGCTCGTTTCGGTAATCTCCATCAACTGTCGTTTCGAGTTCCTCGTCAATCAACCAGTTGCTACCCTAGTAGGATCTTCCGATCTTTAACTAACATAACGAGTCAGTAAGAACTACTTATCTTCCGACCTTACAGTCTAGACTAGTTTAGGATTAAGGTGTTCACAAATGGGCAATACCAATTTTGGGTTAATTCCCACCTTGATGACTTCTTGGGGTTGTCAGGCCTAGGGTTTGTTTCACGTTCTCCCTTTCCCAAACAGCTGATCCATTGAGTAACCCTACAAAATAGTTAACAGATCATACCTCCACTCGTTAATCCCCCATAGAAGGATTAGTTCCTCATGGCGTTCATAAACAATATATAATCAATGTAAAGAGAAAGCATGCTAATTAAATTGACAAGATAGAGTAAATGAAAGAGCCTGATTGTATTGAGATTAAGCACAAATCCAAAGAGTTTGAATGATTCCACAATCTAGATCTCTTGAAAGAAAACAACGAACAAATAAACTATACTCTAGAAACCTAAAAAAGAAAGAAAACGAAACTAAATCTAAGGAAAGAAACTAGGTTAATGAAAAGGTGTCCATATCATGTATCAGAGGAGCTTATTTATATAGCCTTCAGGTGGTCGTTGTCCATAAACCTAGGTTAGTTGACGTTTTTGAGCTTTAATTTTGATTGTGTCGACCAAAACGCCCCTACTTCATGTTTAATTTCTGTCCCAGAGTTGATGCTGTGACACACCAGGACCTGTGTCGCGACATAGAAGTCAGTATGCTCCTCTTTAGGATATTGTCAAGGGTATGTCGTGACACCTTTAGTCAGTGTCACGACATCGAAGGCAATTTCATCCTTTCTCTATTCTGCTATGTTGCGACATTAAACCTCCCGTGTTGCGACATAACGTCCAGTATCAACTTAAAATGCCTTCTGATGGTCACTTGTACACTCACGAAGTTTTTAGCTCTCCCTTAGGCCTCATTTGGCCTTTAAGGTCAATAAAAGACTCAATTCGCACATTTTTT
The DNA here is from genome assembly GCA_005393395.2 of Gossypium australe. NCBI lineage: Eukaryota > Viridiplantae > Streptophyta > Magnoliopsida > Malvales > Malvaceae > Gossypium > Gossypium australe. The sequence continues at coordinate 39,810,104 of CM016623.1, forward strand.
TAAATATAAGTAAATATAAAGAAACTTAACTAAAATATAACATAAAGACTCCTTAAGTGCGAAAGCTAGTACAATCTGCTACATCGAATTACGACAGATCATTGGGGAACTATAGCTTTGGGCTTTTAGCTTTCAAAGCCAGCCACTTGTTAAGTGATATTTTTAATTTTTCTATTTAGTTTGCTTGAGATTACTTGCTGATAAATTTTGTTTGAGTTATATGCTTATGTGGTGGTTTATATGATGTAATCTTGTAGCAAGACTTTTGATTATAGTAGAGTTTTTAGTGGACTTTTAAGTTCGTAATTTTTACCCTTTCGTTTTAAAGAGATTTTCCAAGTAAAAATTTGTGTCTCAATTTATTATTCTTGTGATTTGTGATTAATTTACTTTAATTGTTGATATATTATGCTATTAAGTTTGCAATAACTATAAAAATTGATTTTTTTTTTTTAGATTAAAAGAATATTGATTATGTTTCCACAATCTTTTGTTGGATTCAGTTTTATCCCCAAAAAAAGTTCTATCCAAAAGATCAATACTTAATTCAAACCCAACCAAAGGATCAACAAGCACTGCTTATGTTGCAAGAAAAATTGAACAATACACCAACCCTATTTTCTGTGTAACTTAAACAAGTAATATAGAATATAAAAAATCAATCACCAATAATTAAAAGATTATATATTTGCTTTCTTCTACTTGTGAGATTACTGAGTACCAAAAAAAAATTATGGGATGAAAATAATAGTTAGGGTTTACACTGATGTAATTGTGAAATAGAAGTTAAACTCGCGTAATTTTTTTAATAGCAAAGAGTTTTTTATATATATTATAAAATCTAAATTAATTTTAAAAATTTTGACATGGCTTAAAGTATCTTTTTAAAAGGAAAAAAATTGAAATACCCTTTTAAATAAAAAAAAATATTTTAAACAACATTTTAATCCTTTAATATTTATAAAAATTCATTTAGAATTCGTTGATAAATCCTGTAGTTGTTGTTGGTGGGCGATGAAATTCATAGTTGTTACAACCGGAGAAAAAGGACTTTATTAGGAACCGAATAATTAGTAAATAATAGAATAAGCCGTAAATTAATTTATCATTTGATAGGGTAGGTGCAAGCTAATTGTCCCAAAAAGAAACAACATCTCAAATCCATTGTCAAATTCAATGCTAAAAAATTATTTTATTAAAAGTAAAAAGTAAAAACAACCCAAATAATGTCTTTAATATTGGTATTTTTGTTTCGAAATTTTACATTTGCTTCTGCCTCCTCGTTTTCCCCTCAAGAGATCAATTGCTACGTCCAACTTTTCAATTTTGAATTCTGCAACATTTTTTTCCTCTTGAAACATCACCGACTATAAATATATTTACAATCGTATGAAGAAGGTTATGGATTCTTTTATTATTTTTTTCACAAAAAGAAGTATTGAATCATAATTAAATTAGACGAGGCTAGGCTAGGTCATCCCAGAATAATTATCATGTAATAATAGGAGGAATTCATCCGGCAATTGCATAAACATTTACCACCTAACGGTCTTGAGAACATTATTAAAGCTAACCCATCAGTTATCTTGTTGATCAGTTGAAAAATGTTGATCAGTTGCATTTGTTTGAATCACTTGAAAAACTTCAGTGTTATCCATCTTAATAACCAAGATTCCAAGCTACTTAAAAACTTTTCAGTGTACCCTAAAGTTTAGCATCAAGAATCGAACAATAGTTAATATTCCTTGAGAAACCAACTGTCCACATCCCAGGTTATAGATATTTTCATAAACAATTATGAGAAATATAAAAATGAATATTTATAAAAGTTAGCTTTAGATTGAGGGTATGTATATTTGTTGGCCGGAGAAGGAAGGAGAAATTAACAAAAGTGAAGGGAATGTCCTTATTTAGAGGTGAAAACCCCCTGATGCTGATGGAACAACCTCTCAGGATTTGTACACTTTGTTTTTGTACCCTTCCAGTTTGGGGTGCATGCAATTTGAATTCTGCCATTTATTACTTCCTACAACCATAATGGAATCTGACTACGACCTATGTATATGTCTAATTTCTTTTAACCATATATATTATTACTACAGTGGTGTATGTATGACTTATGTTGGTGGGTATGGAAAATATAATATTTGGAGAAGGATAAATCCAACAGAGGATATGGTTCAGGGTTAGAGCCAGTGCATGAAATGCAGGTAGCCTGAGGGCTCAAACTTTCATTTCAAAAACAAAGAAACTTGTCCTTATGCATCGGACTTGAAAGTTGCAAAATCATACATTTTTCCTTCCTTTCCTATTTCCCTTTATTCTTTTTTACGACTTCAACTGTCTCAATGCCATATTTTTTCAGATGTTCCATTATAGGACAAATTGGAAAATAAATATATCATTAAAGCACTAAAATAAAAGCATCTCTTCTATGGATTCTGTTGTCATTAGATGCTCTTTCCTTTTTTCTTTTTCGATAATTCTGCTGAAATTATATTTTTGGCCTCTCTTAAACCCTTTTAGCATAAAAGATTTTCATTTTGATCCCCTTACCGTTTATTGTTTTTTTTTATCTCGGCCTTCAACTTAACTCAATCCCTACAATTATTGAGACCCCTTTTCCCTTTTTGTAAAAGAAATGATCCCAAGTTTCAATAGGTCAGACAAATAATGACAGAGTAAAACAGAGCAACCCAAAAAAATCCAACCTATTGAATTTCTTACTTTTATTCAACTGTAATTTTACGTATAATTTGATTGGTAAAAAAGTAGTAGTAAATGACAAGAAAGTGAAGAGGATTGAAGGAGAAAATATACATATTATGTTGAGGAGGAAATTATTTCAAGCGGACATCGTTCATATCAAACCAGATTTGCTTGAAAACCTTGATAATGAGATGATGATATTGATCAGAATTGAGAGAGAGATAACAGGCAAGCAAATCTTCCAAATCCTTGGATGCCCTGATGTTGTTTTCTATGATCATTTCCACCATCGACTCCCTGAAGTCTCTCTGAGGATCAAACGACGATTTCACCACCGCCAGACTATCCGACAAACTCCTCCTTGAGCTGCCGCTTGAACTTGACGACATGCTTTTCCGACCATGTCCCTGAATTCTCCGGTTTCCGATTTTCGGTGAATTTATTCTCAGCCTTACGCCTGGGGAATTCACTCCAAATTTCCTACCACCACTGCTTTTCTTGTTCTCATCACCTTCGAATTTAACTGAACTCATTCCATACTTGGTTGCTTCGTTGCTCTTCTTCATATTAACCGGCTTGGTTATGATCCGAGGGAGTTGAAGTTGAGACAAGTTGTCGAACTCGTCTAGCTTGTCGGATTTCTTAACCAAACACTTGCAATCATCATCCTTAGCTTCCGAATTCATGAGTTTGCAGCTACTGGAGACCATGTTATCGAACGATTGAGTAGTGAGAATGCAGTCAGACCTGAATTCATGGGGCGAAGAGCTGTCGTCAGAAGAGGAAGAAGCTGAATATTGCGGTGGAGAATCAGGCTTAGTCCAGAGTGTGGCACGGCAGCGACAGCCGGAGGAAACAACCGTATTTCTTTTCCTGGATCGTTTCTGAGAAGATTTTCTGGGTGGGTCAGAACCTGCAGAATTGGTGTTTGCATGAGAAACATAGAAGCCATCACTGGGGATAAGGTCTCTAGTGAAGTAGTAAGATTTTCTAGGATAAAAATGGTGGGGTTGCTTCAGTTTTGATGAAGAGGGAGATATGGGGTATTGTTTTTTCTTGGAAGGATTATTGGTAATGGTAGTATTGCCGTGGTTTCTGCCTTTGCCCATGTCTTTAAGCTTGTAAAACCAGGCATTGGGCATCATATCAGAGAGCCTAAACCTGTAATTGCCCATCAAACTTGTGTCTTTGTAATGAGAAAAAGATGGAGGAATGAGAATGAATTTGAAGGAGATTGGAGGGTGAGAGAGAGAAAAAGAAGGTTGGAACAAAGGAAAAAGAGTGGGGTATTGTATTAACTGACTTGGGTTGTTGTTTATGATCACTAATCACCAAACAGGGAACAAATTTTTATAGACGTATCATCATTACCATCCTTTAATTTCTTATTCTTTCCCAACTTTTTCATTTAAGGAACTTTTTATACGGGCCCTAGCATCTATGTTTTTCGTACTACCATTACAAAATCAGCGGTTGGTTTATGTCTTCTAATCAATTACCCATTATGAAAATTTTAAGAAAAATACTTGCCCTAACCCTTCTGCAAAAAGAATAGGATGCTGTTGGTGTTGGTAACAAACTCATAATTTGTTTGTGTTATGTTCCAAAACATTATGTTTTAATTACCTTGTGTTAATATCTGTATCTAGTATTGCCAAATTCGTGGTAGCATAGTCTTGTCCTATCCTTTGCTAATATCAATTACTCATTTGCCTAATTCATGTGTTGTTGAGGGATTAGTGTTGTGAATGAAAAAGGAAAAATAATCCCCCACCAGTTGTACTTGAGAAGAGAGAGAGGGTGGCGATGTAAGTTATGAAGAAACCCCCCATCAAACTCCATATCTGTAGTAACTGCCACGTAAACTAGTTAACGATGGGAAGGGAGTGGGGTGAGGGTGCAGACGACAATGGCCTTCTCCACTTCTGCTCTACGTTTATAAAGCTGTCCAACATATATACATTCATATTTACTCTAAGTTGCTCTAATTTTTTTTTAACTTTGATATATTATACTATTTATTAAACACCTTTAATAGGATTACCAACTCGATCAATTAAATTACTAAAATGTTTTTCCTTAATTAAATAGGTCATATTATTAAGGGTAATTTAGTTTTTTTGTTAAAAAAATAAAAAAATGCATATAATAAGATTTGGACCTCCACTTATTGGATTAATAAAACTTTAAATTTACCATCCAATCAAAGCTTGTTTTATACATTTTTTTATTAATATACAAATTGATGACAATACCATCATAAACAATTGTAGCACATTTATTATTGTTAACATGATATATTTATGTGTTCAAATTTCATTTTACTCACAATTTAATCTAAATTTGTTTATTTTAATATCATACATATTTCATGTGTTTTTATAATTAATTAGTTTTAAATCATAGGTTTCATTATTTATTGTATGGTGTTTTAAAATACACATTTATATTCTACATTTTTTATTTTCATATACATACATATATGATAGGATTTTTAATATTTTTAATTTATTTTTACATGGTTTCAATGTATATACTTTTTTAGTGTGTATATATATCATTTATATTATTATTTAAGCCTATATACATTTGTGGTGAACCTAATGAAATTTTTAAATTTCACTTATATGTTCCTTATATTTAATACATATTCCAAAAAAAAACATATTAAAATATTTTAAAATTATTTTTCAAAAAGTTTTTGAGTACAGATCCATGACTTGGTTTTACTATTTAAAAATGTCAAACTATTTTAAAAATAATTTTATGTTAAAAATATATTTTTTATAATTAAATTTAAATAAACACATGTTTTCAATTATTTAATTTAAGCACGAACTAAAATAAGTTGAGTCAATCCAGTAAAGCATTTTAGCCCCCACTTTAATTCGCTTTCGGGTTTTTAGCAATAAAGAGCAAAATGGAACCAACGAAAGGAAATAAGAAACACTCGGAATATGAGTGGAAGGAAAAAATTTATGTAAAAAAATATAGCTATCTTTTAAATTAATGATAGTATTTTTAAAAAAAATTAAGTAAAATATACAAGTTATTATAGTAAGATTTCAACTCGATACTTTTCACCACTAGTATATTTAGGCTTGAGATTTACCATTAAGTCCCATCATATATAATTGTTTTAGTTTAATTAGTTCCAATTTGTTAGCTGTAGTCTGGATTGTATTAGTTCTTAATGTAAGCAAATTTGATATCGTATGTAGTATTAATATGTCAGTAACAATGATAATGCAATACAATGCAGTAGCAGTAACACAACAGAATATTTATAATCGGACAGTTAAAAATTAGAAGAAGAATTTTGTTGAGGCCTGTATAAACAGTTTCCTTAAGAAAGATTTGTCCTCTCTTCGATGCTTCGAGTAACATTGGACGTCTATCTCCCAAGATACAACAACAAACGATCACAGTAGTAGCAACAGTGATCAATCGAACACAATCTTGCCTTTCTCTATTACCAGGAGAAATGAATTTAGAAGGAATTTTTTTATATTGATAGTTTTGATGATATATTTTTGAAATCTCCTAACTTAGCTTTAATAGAGGAGAGGAAATGAATGAAGAGATTTGTTGAAAAATTAATAGACATGAGTGAATAGAGACAATGAATGAAAAAGTTCAATATTAAACCAAGAGATACATTTTTTCATAAGATACAATTGTATGGAAAAATACAATATTAAACTAAGAGATATAATTATCATTCATCACTCAATAATTATTTTCCAACACTTAGTCTTTTTGTGTTATAATAGTTTAATTCTACTTGGTGATTACTCGAATAGTTTATTTGTGATATTTTGATGCTATGGTTACTCGGACTTGTATTTGTAAATGTAATATTCTTGCACTCGTTACACTTCAAAAAGAAAGTACATAATTTTTTAAAAAATAAAAATAATCTTAAAACATTATCTATTTTTATAGAAGAATATTATTTATCACTAAGAAACCAATTGTTTTTTTTTTTTTACAACTGAGTTGGTGCCACCAAATCAAATGATACCAAATTCATCGACAAAGTCTTAACTTGGTTGACAATGTTGTTGTTATGTCACAACAACTTGGAGTGTGTGTGTTCAAATACATCTAAGTAGGTGATATCTTCTACTTTAAAATTGGGGGGTTATGAGTAGTAGATATATACATATGATGAGATTTGAATCTAACTCATCACAATATTTATTATTTCAACTTTACCATTTTTACCAAAGTCGCGCTTAATTTTATGTAATTTTTTTAAAAAAATTACATATATTTCTTTACCCACATCATGGGCCTAGTATTATAAAAAGGGGTGTTTGGTGTTTGATTGTTTTCTCATGCTATGATTCATTGGAATTTGATTGATGGGAATGTAATTACTAAAAACAGTTACTTTAAAAGGTTTTGTATATATTGAAAGTATTAATAGGATATGATTTTATCAAATTTTGGTAGAATCCGTTACATGAATTGTAACTCCCTAAACTTGGCCTAGACGTTAGAACCGAATTTGGAAGATTACATTGGTCACCGAAATGACCTAGTAATGATTAGAGTTTTATAAAACAGTTGTTTAAGACATTTGTTTATTTTTTGAAGAAAAACTTAACATGTTATCTTCATTTTAGTAAAACATAAAATTTTCCCAATAAGCGATGGAATTTAAGGTTTACTTAGTAAAAGTCGATTTCCAATTATTATATATTTTTTAAATCTCATTTACATAACTATGCAGTGGAAAAAGTGATATTTAACATAAGTTTAATGGAAAACAGATTTTTATACATGATAAATTACTAATCCATATTTCAATAACCTAAAACAAAATAAATGTCATGCAGGCCGAATATATACAAACTTAGGTCTCATGCTACAGTTTAACTAAATTAAAGTTCCAAACAATAAAAATTATAATATAAAGCCTAAAATACTTTTAATAAATAAAAAAATTTCAAGCTGAGCCCTCCGGACTACATCCTAACCTAGTGTGTTATCTGTAAAGATAGAAATTAAAGAGTGTGAGCTTAAGAAGCTCAGTGTGAGTCCAATCACAAGAAAATCAATATAAAATAATAGACAAAACATGCGAAATAGAAGTTCTTTAGAACAAACACACGTATAGCAAGTCACCATAACAGTTTTATAGATCAACACATCACTATCGTATTTCAGCATCCACAGTTTTGTATTCACATGCTTATTTATGGCAATGCAATTTTAGTATATCAAAAGAAAATTCCTACCCAACTCCGCTACACACCTCATTGGAAGTTCCCCTGAACTCATCCATCTTTATACACCAGGTTGTGGATAAACCACCGCTTATTTGCAGATAAACTGCCACTTTGTTTGTAAAAATATTGTGGGTAAACCACCAATATTTCTAGATAAAAATGTTGTCAAATAAATTATCACTGGGTTGTGGATGCACAAAATATTTGCAGATAAATTGTCATTCTTCCTCCGTACATATCGCCCCACCTCATGCAATGCAATATGTCATGCTTTGTAATAGAATAATTCAATACTAGCAAGAGACATGCTTAACATGTATTAAATTCAACACTAGCAGTAGACATGCTTAACATGTACTCAGTAGAATGGTAAGAATATTAACACTAATAGTTTATCAGTATCACTTTGATAGATGGCATGTAATATTCACTTATCATGCGATGTAACAATAGCACTTTAGTTAGAAAATCACAGATTCCAAAATAAACACAATTTTAGGGGCTTAATCGAGCGAATAAAAAAACTCTAAAAATAATTCAAGGAATATTCAAGGACTAAACTAAACATATCATAAATTTATAGGCAAAATTGTAAAAAATGGGTCACACGGCTATGTGGCCAAACCGTGTGAAAGGGCTAAAACCATGTGGAAGGGTTACACGGTCGTATGGTTAGGCCATGTAACAGACTGTGGCTGTGTCAAAGATAAAATTTACCCTACAGGAAGGACATAACCATGTGGTAGGCCGTATGGAGGAGCTGTGGCTGTGTGGTTCACGAAGTAGCCTGGGGTTTACAATGGCATACCATGTAAGAGACCATGTGGCCCTAATCCTACACACGACCACTAAAAATTCACTTAGGAAAAGACACACACCTTCCACTGGGGTTCGGCTGATGTTCCTTATACTTGATTCTAGTCCAATGTACCTAAATCTGATCATTCAATGACAAATATACATAATTAACGATTGATGTCGAGATTGGCAAGATTATCTAAAGATTTGGGCAAGAACCATAAAATATTGATTAATCGAATGAAAGATTTAAGTGGAATAACAATGTTGCGGAATTACGAGTTCTACTTATTGAAACGAATGCACTTATCGATCTTTGATGAAAATACAAGTGCTATTGTTGGCAATTTCAACAACCGGTAAAGAAATGAGTGAATGGGGAATGGTTTAATTCGAAAAAGAAAAAATAATTGACAGTAATAGAATGAAAATTTGATGTAAAGAAAAGGAAAAGAAAAGAAAGAGAGAAAACACAAAAAGAAGAAGGCAAAATTCTAATTGGAATTGAGAAGAATCAATATGCCAAGTCTAATTAGGAAAAAGATAGGATAAATACCTAGGGTTTGGAAACTCTAAGGGGCAGCATGACAATTTACCCAAGGTTGTCGAATAAAAAGAAATGCATTTGGGGGCAATGAGTGGCTCAAACATAGGATCACAAGGGGGAAAGCTTAGCTCTTTAACCATTAGGCCCGAAACTTATTTCTTGTTAAGTTTTATAATTGCCAAATATATTTTAGATGTAGCTTTTACCCTAGGTTGCCAAAAATAAAAGGGAAAAAAAGGAGGAAATGAGCTCTAACTTGGGTTTTTAGGGAAGAAACATAAAACTTAACCATTAAGCCTAATTCATTTCTTTGTTTAACCATTTCAATTAACCTCCTATATTTTAAGGTATGATAACTCTCCCCTCCTTAAAGAAATTTCGTCCTCAAAATTTACCCAGTTCAAACAAATGAAGATATTGTTGATAAAATGTATTTTATGGTTCTCACGTGGCCTCCTCAATGCCATGATTCCACCACAAAACCTTGACAAGTGGGATTCGTTTCCTTCTCAAAAAATTTACTTCATGATCTAGAATTTATATGGGTTCCTTATTAAAGGACAAATCCAGTCTCACCTCAATCTCTTCTATTAGTATAATATGGGAAGGATCAGATCAGTATCATTTCAATATAGAGACATGAAAGACGTTATGGATGTGGTCCAGTTCATGAGGTAGTTCTAATTGGTATGTCACTAGACCGACTCTCTTAAGGATTTGATAATGTCCGATGAACCAAGGACTTAACTTGCCCTTTTGTCAGAACCTCAACACTTTCAAGAAAACTTGTTCTCCGACATTGTATTCAATGCCCTTCTTTTTTAGGTCCGCATATGACCTCTGCCTATTCGAAGCTGCTTTTAGTCTATCCTGGATTAATCTAATTTTTCTTTTAGACTCCAATAACACTTCGGGACCCAAAATTTTCCTTTCACCTAATTTGGTTCAACACCATGGTATTTGACACTTACGACCATACAAGACTTCATAAGGTGTCATCTGTATGCTCGATTGGAAGCTATTATTATAGGTAAATTCAACTAGAGGCAAATTTTCTTTCCAACTACCTTGGAATTCAATAATGCAACTCTTTAACATATCTTCTAATATCTGAATAACCCGTTCAGATTGTCCATCAGCTTGCGGATGGAAGGCAGTACTAAAATCTAAACGAGCACCCAGTGCCTCATGTAGTTTCTTCTAGAATCGAGAGGTAAATTGAGGATCTCGATCTGAAATAATTGATACAAGTACTCCATGTAATCTTACAATCTCCGAAATATATAACTTAGTCAGCTTTTGTAAAGAATAATTCGTACGGATAGGTACGAAATGAGCTAACTTAGTTAATTGATCTACTATCACCCAAATTAGATCTTTCTTGGTGGGTGTTAAGGGTAACCCAGTAACAAAGTCTAATTGTTATTCTCTCCCACTTCCATTAAGATATTTTAATCAGTTGTAACAATCCAAAAGGAAACTAGTGTTTAGCTTTTACTTGCTGACACGTTAGGCACGTTGCTATGAAATATGTCACTTTTCGTTTCATTCCAAGCCACCAATATAGTTCTCTTAAATCTTGATACATCTTATTTCCTCTGAGATGCATGTCATAAGGGCTACTATGTGCTTCTCGAAGTATGAACTATTTTAAATCCTTATCATTCGACACACAATACCTCCCTTGGAAGCACAAAATACCATTGACATTAAACCCCAAATCCTTAGTTTTATCATCTTTCACCTACTTAATCTATGGCAACAAAGATACATCTAATGGTTGTTTAGCCTTAATTTTATTAACCAAGGTTGGTTTCACTTGTAGTTCCACTTGTAAGCCTCCATCATCCACTAGACTTAACCTAGGAAACATTACTCTTATATCAGTCATCCGTTTTCAACTTAGAGTATGTGCCACTACATTGACTTTTTTGGGATGGTATTCAATCACACAATCATATTTTTTTTAACAATTCTATCTACCTCAGTTGTCTCAAGTTCAACCCTTTTTGGGTGAGAAGATACTTGAGACTTTTCTGATCAATATATATATAGAACTTCTTATCATACAAGTAGTGCCTCCAAATTTTTAGTGTGAATGTCATAGCTGCCAACTCCAAATCATGAGCCAAATAGTTGCACTCATACTACTTCAACTGTCTCGACGCATAAGCAACTACTTTTCCACCTTGCATCAACACACATCTAAGGCCAGTGTAGAATGCATCGTTATACACCACATACATTTTTCTCGGCTTTGGCTGAATTAACATGAGAGCTTGAGTTAGCATAGCCTTTAGCTTTTCAAAGCTAGCTTTTTGTTTCCCCATCCATTTAAATGAAACATTTTTCCTCAACAACTTTGTTAGATGAGCAGAAATTAGAGAGAACCCTTCAACAAATCTCCTATAATATCCGACTAAACCAAGGAAATTTCAAATTTTAGAAATGATTTTGGGATGTTTCCATTCTAGAATAGTCTCTATCTTTTTTGGATCTACACGAATACTCTCTACGGATACCACATGTCCTAGAAACATAACTTCCTTAAGCCAGAACTCACATTTGCTCAGTTTGGCATATAGTTTCTTTTCTTAGAGGATTTGCAAAACTTTCCTAAGACGTTCCTCGAGTTCGATTTCAATTTTTTATTAAACTAGGATGTCATTGATAAACACGACAATGAACTAAGCAAGGAAGGTTTGAAACATTCGGTTCATTAAGTCCAAGAAAGCTATAGGAGCATTGGTTAATCCGAAAGACATCACAAGGATTCATAATGACCATATTAAACTCCCTATAGAGCTCATAACGCACAGCTTTAGGGAGCTCATAATGCACAACATATTTGTAGATAAATTGTCACTCTTCCTCTGTACATATCGTCTCGCGTCATGCAATGCAATATGTCATACTTTGTAATAGAGGAATTCAACACTAGTAGTGGACATGCTTAATAGCTATTCAGTTTAACACTGGCATTAGACATGCTTAATATGTACTCAATAGGGCGGTAACAATAATAACACTAACAATTTATCAGTATCATTACGACAGATGGCATGTAATATTCACTTATCATGTGATGTAACAATATCACTTTAGTTAGAAAATCACAGATTCCAGAATAAACACAATTTTAGGGACTTAATCGAGCGTATAAAAAAACACTAAAACTAATTCAAGGAATATTCAAGGAATAAACTGAACATATCAAAATTTTCTAGGCAAAACAATAAAACAGAGGTCACATGACCGTGTAACAAATTGTGGCCATGTGTCAAACGCTAAAATTTACCTTATGGGAAAGACAGGGTCGTGTGGCAGGTCATAAGGAGGAGTTGTGGCCATGTGGTTCACAAGTTATCCTAGGCTTTGCAAGGGCACATGGTCGTGTGGTCCACACGACCATGTGACCCTAATCCTACATACGACCACCAGTGATTCATTTGGGAAAAGACACACACACACATACACACCTTTCACCAAGGTCTGGTTGACATTCCTTATGCTTGATTCTGGTCTGACGTACCTAAATTCAATCCTTCAACGGAAAATATACACAATTAACTATTAATTTCAAGATTTGCAAGATTATCCAAATATTAAGGCAAGAACCATAAGAGATTGATCAATTGAATGAAAGATTTACGTGGAAAAACGATGTTACGGGATTAGGAGTCCTGCTTATTAAAACGAATGCACTTACCGATCTTTTATGAAAATACGAGTGCTATTGATGGCAATTTTAACAACCGATAGAGAAACGAGTGAACAAGGAATGATTTAATTCGGGAAAGAAAAAATAATTGAAAATAATGGAATGAAAATATGATGTAAAGAAAAGGGAAAAGAAAGAGGAAGGCCAAATTTTAATAAGAATTGAAAATAAGCAAGATGCCAAGTCTAATTGGGAAAAGATATGGCTGTCGAATAAAAAAAAGCATTTGTGGGAAAGAGTGGCTCAAACCTAAGATCATAAAGGGTAAAGCTTATTTCTTATTAAATTTTATCCCTGATTGAATATATTTTAGATGTAACACCCCAAATCCGGCCTAAACGTTATGGTCGAATCCTGAGATGTCACAAGGTAAAGTTGTGAGAACGAAGTCGTTTCGTCAAACCATTCAAGTTTCAAAACTCATATTCGTTTATATTTATATTTGAAAACGTTGCTTAACTTATTTGTTTGCCAAAACGTAAGTTACAGCGGAAGTCATAAAACGTTTAACTAGAAAATCTCGTTTGTGTTCTCAGAAAACCTTTGTTTTGATAAAACCATGTTTTATGCTGTTCCTCTCAAATAAAATATTTAAATCGAAAACTCAAATCCAAAATAAAACCAAAAGTCTGAAGAGTCTAATTTTTACAAAACTCTCAAAATAATCATTAATTTAAACTAAAACCATAATCATAAAGTCAGTTCATAGACAAACGGTCACCGCGAGATTCTGCCGTTCTGATCTGCCTAAGTCTGTGGATTACCTGAATAGAATAGATAAACAGACATGAGTTTTCGTAAACTTAGTATGTAACCCAACAGAATCAGTCATCGTCAATATTCACAAGTCTCAGTCATCGTCCCCATGATCCTTGTTTTGTTGTTTTTGTTTTTTTTTTTTTTGCTGCCATTACTGCATTGTGATATGGCGTTTGATCTTTGAACAAACTTCCAAACTTTTGACATTGTCCTTTTTAGCACTCATTGTCAGCACCTGATCTTTTTTTTTTTTTTTTGAGAATTTGATGACTATCGACTTTGTAACATTGGCATATGAAGCTACTTCCACCCTCTTAGTGAAGTAAACGATGACCACGACGATGAATCGATATTGGCTTGAAGCTTTTGACGAGATCGGCCCCATAATATCCATTCCCCATGTATAGGAAGTCTGTGAATAAATAGATGAGGCACATAAGTCTTGTCTTCCTCAATTTGGCATTTGCGACATAACTGAAGCAATCTCCCTTTTATGGTGGACCAACGGTACCCGATCCTCATGTTTAGCCCGTGTCTTAGTAGCCCAAGAATATCCTGATATGATTGTGTGAAAACATCCTTGAATTCTTGAAAATAATTCAATGATGTCTTACCTTATTTCTGTGGTGAGTTAGGTTACAATCTTCACCTATTTTCTAGGCTCATAATATCCACTGACCCTTTGTAGAGTGAGGTCTGTTTTTCATCTTATTTCACCATTCTTAACAAATCAGAAGATAGGTTACAATCTCTGTTATCTTCAAATTCCTTAGATCCCTTAGACCCATATCTCATTCAAAAAGGGAGTCAGTAACAACGTCACTCATGTCGTTGATATCTAGGTACCTAGGTACGAAGGCAAAAAATCCAAAGAATAAATGATTCTAAGGATTATTATTTGTATGGTATGGTTATGAATAAAGAATGAAAGAATATTGTAAAAAACAAAAGAATGTACAATATGGAGAATAAAAAAAATATTTGCTTAAAAAAGATGCATTTTATTGAAATAAAAATTCTGGACATAAGCCTATTTCACAAAAGGATTCTTATTGCCTTTAGGCTTAAAGCAACAAGCATGTTTTGAATATTACTCTATATTAGCTTTAAAAAATACAGGGATTCCTTCCACAGTTCCATTGTTTAAAATCTTCCCAAGTATGTAAGGGCTTTGGAAACTTTTATTCCCCGATTCTCTCTTCGGATATGGCATTAATGTTCAGATTCCCTGATATTCCTTCGGGTCTTTGATCTCTTCAATTTATTATCCATCAGGCTTGCACTAGGGCCCTGATCTCAATTTAGTAGACTTTCATCAGTTCCCAGGTTGTTGAAACAATTTTACCTAATTAAAGTCCTTCTATGGATTTTAATGCATATGATGCTATGTAATGCAAATGCATGAAATGAATGCAAAAAGAAAGAGAGGCGTTGATTTTGAATTCAATTCCATTAAAAAAACTTTTCTAGGAAGTAAATTTCTTTACATAAAACGGATTGCATATGCGGCCTGCCCTCATATTCCAAGCAAAATCATTAATCCCCTTCTTCGCAAAGGTCAAATTTTGCAAACTTCTAGTAGATGCCTCCACTAGCTCCTTTTTGCTTGATCTGGGCAGCGACTCACTGCTCACTTATTTCCATAATGCTTGTTAGTCTTTTCAAGAAAGCCGAGACGTGGTGATTCTCAAATAGTCTTTGTCAGCTTGAATCCTTGGGTAATAAGGTCTTGTATTCCTTTACGGACTATCAGTCTTCTCTCGTTGTGTTTACTTGGACCATATTCGGATGACCGTATTATAATCCACTTTATCAAAAAATCTGTTTTCTCATGACAAACTTTTCTATTTAGCAATCGAATTTGAATCAACACCTCTTTTCTATGATGTGAATGCAATGCAATCAAAACAAAAGAGAACACGTTAGCACAAGATAAATAACAAAATAGGGCACCTATCTGGGTGACCACTAGGGTTCAATATAGCTCTATCTAGGGTTGGCTCTTAAGGATCACTATATGTGGCTTAGTTCTAAAGGGAGGGTACCTGAACCAGCAGATTCCTCGACCCTCACCCATTATAGGCTCATACGGACCGAGTTCAGTTCAGGGGAATACATTTCCCTATGGCTGCACGGAGATGAAAATCTCACGAAGACATAGGTACAGATGTATCTCGAAAGTGATTCACTATCCTGCACGGAGGTGAAAACCTCACGAAGGAGTAGCTTCTCGCTCCCACTTAAAAGGGTGTGACCACAACGGTCATGCTATGCAATGCAGACATGCTTTTCAATATTAAAACAACATGCAATAAAAAGGATCATAATTTTTCAAATCGGATTTCCAAATTTAGACAAAAGGACAGGAAATAATCAATTTTACGGCTTGACTCTCTTATTGGTCCCCAGTGGAGTCGCCAAGCTGTCGAAACCATTTTTTGTTTTGAAAAATGGGGTCGACTTTAAAAAAGAAAATGGAGTTGCCACCAATCTTTTTTCGAGGTGTGATCGGGTCACCTTGAAATTGATCATTTTAATAAAAAAAATTTGATTTATTAAACAATGATTTTGGTCTACGAAATCCGAGAAAACGGGTTCGGGAGTCGGTTACGCACGAGGAAGGATTAGCACCCTCGTAACGCCCAAAAAAATTGGTACCTAATTGATTAATTAATGTCTTAATGTCGAAAATTTGAGAAAATTTTAAAATATGATTCTTTTGATTTTTCAAAACTTATAACCTTTAAAAAAAACATTCAATTATTTGGATAAAAGAAAAGTTGAATCTCAGTAAGTTAGAACACGACCTTTCGAATTTCCCAAACACCAAATATCCTTTGTTTTGTTGTTTTTTTTTTTTTTTTTTTTTTGAAATCCCTATCTCAAAATATCAAAATGTCACATCCAATAAGTTAGGACGCAACATCTTAAATTCACAAAGATAGGTTTTTTATTTGAAAATCATATATTTTAATTCCAAAAAGGGTATTTGATCATTTAGACTTAATGAGAAAAATTGAAGCCCAGTAAGTTAGGGCACGATTCCCTCAAAACTCCAAATGTCAAATATTGCCTTATTTTAAAAAAAAGTTTTGGATAAAAAGTGGCAATTAAAATAAATTTAAAATAATTAAAATAAATGAATAAATAATGATTAAGCAATTAAATGGATAAATAAATAAAAAAAACACATAAGTCAACCTAACTCCCGCAATATGAGGATTCGATGAAATTCCTCCACCAAAAACTAACTCGAACAGAAGCAACTCAAAAAGGAACGAAGATGAGCGAAGAACAAAATAAGAACAAACCACAGAAAATAAGACCGCAAAAGAGAGAAATTTGAATGAATGCTCTCAAGAATTTTTATTACTCAAAACTCAAGTCCCATTCAAGTGTGTCTACAATGAAGGGAGAGGCCTCTATTTATAGTTGAGCCTCCCCAAATCCAATGGTATAGATCAATTACATCAACGGCTAAGATTAAAAGGTATCTACAAATTAAATCTCTAAGATTACAAAATCATATCTTTAATATTACATATCATATCTTCTAAGATTGCATATCATATCTAAGATTGCATATCATAACTTCTAGGATTGCATATCATATCTAAGATTTGCATATCATATCTAAGATTTGCATATCATATCTAAGATTGCATATCCTTGAAGATTGTACTTCCATATACGTTAAGCTTGTAGATAGACCTTCAATCTTTTTAAGTAATGGGCCATTCCGATCGGGCCAAATGATATATTTTGGACTGAACTTGGACTTTATTCTATTATTTTGGGTTTATTATTTTTTGTATGGGTCCGGGCTAAATTGGCCTATTACATATATATTTATTATTTATCTATATATTAAATAATTTTTTATATCTTAGTTATATTTCTTTTATATTATATTATATTATATTATATTATATTATATTATATGTTATATTGATTCTATTAGTATAGTCTATATTAATATAGTAATATAATATTACTAATATTACTAACTCCATTTTTATTTTCTAGTTAACTTTATATTTTATTATATTTTACATCTAAATTATATAGAATTTTTTTATATAGATCCATCGATTTAATATATTTAATATAGATTAAATTTATTTCTATTTAATTTAGAGTTCTAAATAGAGATAATTAGAGTCAAAATCTTAATATCTATACATAAAATATTATGTGTTACTATATGTGTAAGTTTGTCTTTTCTTTTTTTATTGAACTTTTTTTATAACGCTAATATTTGTATAAGAGTTTTACATTTTTAAAAACCTGTTTTGTAAGTTTTATTTCCCCAATAATAGGTGGCAGGAGAAAATAAAAAAAATATTGGTGTTGCCATTTTTAGTGTTGATGTGGCAGAAATCGCTTCCAGTTGAAAGCGTTTTTCTGCAAATCACCTGAAAATGCTTCCAATTGGAAGCGTTTTCGTAAAATCGGTCTATTCTCGTAATTCTTCCAAAAAAACGACCTAATTTGATAAATTTGAAAAAATTTTGGCATTTATTGGTAATTTAATCATACATTACATATGTGGTTTGAAATTATCTTAATATTAAAATTTTGTATTGATGAAAAAATATATTTTAAAAAACATTTAAAACAAAAGAAAATATAGATATTTATCTAATGATACCAAATGTATGACTAGTTAAAAAGGGAAAAAATATGTAAAGTAGAATTTGCAAATTGAAAATAAAACGAAGATGAAAAATTACTTCGGAACAATCAATTGAAGCTTAGAGATGAGAGAGTTGTTGTTTTTCTTTTATTTTCTTTCTTTCTAACCATGTATAAATTAATACTCTAAGCATAAATCAAAGAATTTTATCCTAGCAAATTTTAACAATAGATGGGTAAAAAAAATTATAATAGTATAAATATAAATAAATGTAATCCAGCTGGCCATTGTGTTGTTATCGTATCATTTTCCAAGTTTTGGATTGGAATGGTTTTATTGTTTTTGTTTGGGTTATTTTTTTAAACGATATTATTTTTATTAAAAATGTAATATTTATTGATCTAAATTGAAAATAATACACTTGAAAAAAAAAAAAAAAAAAAGAGATAGAGATCGCAACCCAATCATTTTGCTGTCAACCACCTAATTTTCTTTTGGCATTTGATGTGTACACGACGAGAAATTTGTAGAGTTTTGAAGGTATAACACAAAACTTTCATTTGCCTTCCATCACTACATATTTGATTTATTACAATTTTATGATATAAGAATACCAAAAACCGTGTTACTCTTAGCTAAGATTGATCATTGAAGTTAACAAATTGAGATTTGTAGAACCAGTCTCCTGAGATATTAGTGTGTATATATATATATATATATTTATGTTAGTATAGTTTATTATAATGATAGTAGGGGAGTGGGGACCTGGTGATTTCGTGTTATACCTGAAATACTCTGCAACTAATGGTGACCTTGATGGAATATAGACGAAGGACAAAGGATGGATTCAAACAGGTTATCCTTGTGTCTAACCCAAAATGTGTTCCAAACTGTGACATGTTGTACTATATAGGTTGGCTGGCAGGAGCTCTTTTGGCATGTACTTGGGCTTATTCACACAGATAACTGGTTGTAGATTATTGGCCTCAATGCAGTTTTTCCTAAGTTGAAGACTGTAGCAACCCATGAACTCTTACACCAGCTGGCCCCAGTAGAAAAGATATTGGAAATTGATTAACACTATTGCTCTTCAGCCAAAAAATTTTAAGTATTGGATGAAAATTAGGATAAATCTCAAAATTATACATGAACTATTGTTTAATGTGTAATTATATGTATAAACTTCAGTTTTGTGTAATTTTATACATGAAATTTGGATTTGATTCAATTTTTATAAATTATTAACACAATTATTAATATAACATCATTTTATGTTTATATATTGCATACATAAATAATTATATTATCCAATATAAAAATAAACCGATATATTTATTTCTTTTAACGTACATTGATTAAATCAAAATTAAAGTTTCAAGTACATATTTGAACCACAATTAGAATTTCACGTGTATAATTGCATGAGATTTATCCTATCAAAATTTGAAGCCAATTTAACAACATACAAAAACTTTCACCCGAAAGAAAAGCTAAAATGCCAAATAAGTATTTTAAAAATAATTAAAAATAAATTAAATCCCTTATCGAAAAGTACATTCAATTTGAATTATAATTGCTACCTAATTAATTTCTTTTAGCTGAAGCCATTGATTTGTTAATTGATGATGTGGCAAAAATAATGGCATGGCAACTAATGTGGTAAAATGATGGCATAGAAGGCTTAATTAATTTTTATTTTATTTTATGAGTGTTTAATTGATTATTTAAGTGAAAAAAATTAATTAAAAGACTAAAAAAATTTTAATTTTTTAATATAAATTATAAAATTCAAAAAATTATAAAATGTCATCAAATTAGTTAGCTAATTATAGTTTGACTAAATATAGATGTTACTAGTTAAAAAATTTACTTAAACTCTAAAAAGTTCAATAAAAAAGAAGTCCAAAAATAAAAAAGCCTTAGATGTATTAAGCCCAATGTATGACTCCACCCCTTAACTTGGCTCTTTTTAGTCTAATGAAGTATAATGACTTATAAATAAGGGTCTCAAGATCTTTCTTTATGAATGTGGGGTTTGGTTCTTTTGAGATATTTTTATTTTTTCCAATAGAAGTATCATGTATGAAGTAGGACAACGTGTGAGGGAATCTAGAGGTGCTCATGGGCCGAGTTAAGCCCAACAAAAATTTTAGGCCCATTTGTTAGGTTTGGCCCTGATTTAACTCGAAAAATGGGCCTAATTTTTTTCAAGTTAGGCCCGGATAAAAATGCTAAAACTGGAGCCCGGCTTGCCCATATTAATTTTTTATATAATTTTTTAAAAAATATAATAAATAAACAATACTAAAAATATTAAAATAAATGTTTCTCAACAAATTGAAAATAAATTTTAAAAAATATGTATACTTAAATAACACTAAAATAGGTGCAACTTAAGAAGCAAATACCTCTAAAATAGTAACAAAATTAACAATAAAACAAGAGTTATACAATATTCAAATAATAACAACAAAATCGTAGCAACATAATTGTGAAATGGTAGCAACATAATGAAAAAAAGAATAAGAAAATAGCAAAATAAAAATAATAAACAACAATAAAATAGTAAAAAAACAACAACATTTTTTTGCATATTCGGGCCGGGCCGAGCTTGGAGCCAAAAAAGCGTTACTTGAGGCACGACCCTTTTATAAACGGGTTTTATTTTTTACCCAAACCCATTTTTTGAGTCTATATTTTTATCCAAATTCTCTCACTTTTCTGGCGGACTTTCGGGCCAAGCCTGACCATAGATAGGTCTAAGGGAAACCGAAAATGTGTAAAAGAATTTTAATTTTTATAACTTTCTTTAATTTATATATATATATATATATATATATATATTATAGTGTTTTGAATAATTTTAATAAAATTTATATATTATTCTAAAATCTTTATACATTTAAAAATTTTCTATACTTTTAATAATTTGTATAAGTATATAATTTTTAACATTCCCTACTTAAATAATTAATTAGGCCTTCGTAAAATAATAAAAAAATCAAATAAGGTCTACATCAGCTTGTTTAGTCACCCGCCATGTAAAAAACTTACCAGCTGATAAGGGCTTGAATGAAAAAAAGAATTTAAGAGACTTAATTAGATGTGACAATCATAATTCAAATGGCGCAGTTTTGAATAACAGACTTGATTGATTTTTTAATTATTTTTGGTGAAATTTTAGC
Source organism: Gossypium australe (assembly GCA_005393395.2). Taxonomy (NCBI): domain Eukaryota; kingdom Viridiplantae; phylum Streptophyta; class Magnoliopsida; order Malvales; family Malvaceae; genus Gossypium; species Gossypium australe. Next base: position 39,831,696 of record CM016623.1, read on the forward strand.
CCAAAAAAACCAGCATACAAAAGCTTAATAGAATGAATTGAGTTTAGGAATGTTTGAATATTGTTGATTCGCTGGAATAAAAGCAATGAATAGATCCTGGTTCTTTTGTAAGTAAGTTTATAGACCATGAAAGAATGATTTTTGATTTGTGAGATTTCGCGGCAATACAGAAGGGGTAAATTATTATGACATTTACACATCCACCGTAAAAGAGTGAAACCAATGGTTTCCAATTATGCTGGCAACATTGTTGTTAATCTACCCACGCTCATGACTGAACTATCCACAACATCATTCGTATCCAACCCAGCACTCCATCTCCGAAGAATCCTCAACAGCACCCCGGCCTTCCGTCGAGCTCTCATTGTTCCCGTCCCCATCACTTCCCATATAATCCTTTCGATCGATGGAACCGCTGCCAGCTCCGCCACAACCTCCAATCCCCCTTTTCTACATATAGTGACTAAACTAGCTGCTGCGCTTTCTCTCGCAGTATCCGATCCTTCCCTCAAAATAACACCCAGTTTCTTTATTGAATTGTAAGCCGCTGCAGTCGCCACCACTCCGCCTCTCTTCACCACCGCCTCGAGTATCGTCACGGCCTCTTCTGGTAGCACGTTAATGACTCCGATCACTGTCTCTATAACTCCTCCTTCCACTAGCCTCCCAACGGTCTCCCTATCTCCCGCCAAATTCAAAATAGTCACGAGTGCATCCCTTTTAGAATTAGTGGGCCCGTCTTTTGCCAAATTCATCAATCCTTTTATGACACGTGTCTTCCTCCCCAGCCTTTTCCTGTAGGTCTGAACACCTGATAAGCTGAATATTGTAGCCGCCGCATTTCCTTTGGCTTCCCATGTGGCACCAAAACGTAATACATCGATAACACCGATTTAAAGCTCCGTCGGTTTCCATTATCCTCGTTTTGTTTGCTTCTAGGATGGAAAGATTAAGAATCGTTGTAACGGCATTGACTTGAAGGCTTGGGTGTTCGAAGCCTACACCCGAACCTAAATATCTGACAAGGATCGGAATTGCGCCAGCTTCAGCGATGCAGGCTCGGCTGTCGGAGTCAGTTTTAGCCAGGGCTCGAAGCTCATAAGTGACGGCGTTAGCTGCCTCCATGGATGGAGAAACCGAAAGTTTGTTGACCAAAAAGTACACCGTCATTTTCGTAGCTTCAAAGGCGGCTTTGGTGGCTTTGACGCGGCTAACTTTCTCGTTACTTCCCACGGTTTCAAACGGGACTCTCTGTTGGCGGCACCACATGGCTAGAAGATTCCTCAAAGCGCGGTTAGGGATGAGATTGGTGTGGACCAGGGTCTGACCAGTCTTTGGACACGTGTTGTGTCCAGATTCAATCCACTGATTAATCGATTCCCGATCGTACGTCTGTCCAGAGGCCACAACAACTGGGTCCCGCATTAACTCTAAGCTTATCGGGCACCGAAAGTCCGCCGGAACAGCAATATCCGACAATGAATTCCGCCGGCGATGGTCTGGTTCCAGTTGCGTCGTTGAAGATCCAAATAGAACACATTTAGCATAACGGAGGAGACCGATCAAAGAAGCAATATCTAATTTGGACTTTTCATCGATTTGGTTCTGGATTTCATCTTGGAGACACTCGATTTCTTCTCTACAACTTGATTGGTCGCGTAACCCTAAATTATCCAGAATCTGTTTAAGCTTTAAGTGATGAGGGACGATCTCTTTCTTAATCTGATGGAGCAAAGCTAGAACATCTCGCCTGAGAGAATCGTCTCTGGGATCTACCGATGGTTTAGATTGGGAGCAGTGTTTTCTTACCAAAACGAAGAGCTCCTCCACGTCTTGACTCAAATCCAATTCATTGACAGGGAAGATATCGAGGAGAGTGGACAATTCGAGGGTGAGCTCGTGGAAACTGTTGGACAATGGTTGGATTCGCATGAGCAGCCACATCTTGCTTCCGTTGCAACAATCTTCCATTAAAGTCTTTATTCTCTGGAAAACTATGTACATTTCTTCGAAGCAGAGGAGGATCGAAGGAGAGAAGGAGGTGGAAACTGGGTTGCGAAGAAGCTCCTCGAATACGATAGCGAGAAGCTTCGACTTGTTTATGGTGGAAAGGGACTTTTGTATTAGGAGACATTGAAGAGGTTTGAGGGCGGAGATTTCTTGAGACAAAGAAAGAAGAGATTTTACCAGGTTCAAGTCTACAAATTTCGGAGATATGGAGGAGCCCGTCGACGGCCAACGCTTTCTTGGCGGGAAAACCCGAGGAGAAACGGCCATGAAACACAAATTAATAACTCTTACCAAAGAATTTCTGCAACACAGATATCTAAGCTAATGGAATGTGAAATTTGGTAGCTTTTTTTTTTTTTTTGGCTTTGAATTGAAGAAGAAGATATAGCAGTAGTTGATTACAGATAGAACAAGTTGGCCCGTTGCATTTCAGCCCCCNTAATTTTTGTAAAAAAATAAATAAATGTGTGATGATATATATATATATATATATATAACTAATTTATACCCAATATATGCATTTTTATTTTCACTGAAATGTAAATCTATATATTAAAATTCATATTACAAAAAATAACAAATAATTCTCCTTTTAAAAACACTTTTTTTCTTTCAAAACAACTCTCTTCCCTTTTCATGCCACATTAACTAAAATTTATCACATCTATATAAAATTGATAAAGTTCTTATTGGTGAAACCACCTAATTTAAATAATTATCTATTGAATAATTTATATTCGAATAATTTTAAAAAACATAATTTTAGATATCATTAAAATATTGCTGCATCATCTATTTTTAAATATAACAAAATATTATCATACCACATCTATATATAATATCTTCTCCAATTTAGGTTTTGTTTGATAAATCATTGAAAATTAATTAATTTTTACGTATGTTTGATGATAATTTTTTTCTATAAAAAAGTGTAGAAAATAATAAATAGATAAGAATTACTTATAACTTAATGGAGAATATTTTTAATTATTTTAATTTTAGTTTAATTTATTTTAATGTTATATTATCCTATAAAAAATTTACGTTTAAAATTTTAATTTTTGTTTAGAATAAGGTGAAATGCTTAAAAATTAAAGATAAAATGCATAATATAATTTTTTATAATTTAAAATCTATATTTATCAAACAATCTAATTATATCACGTAATCAATTTAAATAATATATCAACAAATTTTATAGCTTAAATATATTTTTTCAGCATTTAATTTTTTCAATTTATCAAACAACACTTTAATCTAACTTTAATTAAAATACTTAACTAAATAATTATTTAAGTAATAAAAAACATATTTTCTTCTTTTTACAATTTTTAATTTCTTTTTCAAAAATTAATAATTTTTATTTTTATGCAAGCAATTTTTTAAAAAAAATATTAGTTTTTAGGCAGTTGATTTTTTTTTTTCATTTTAAATTGTTTCTATTTCATTTTTTTAAAAAATTAATCAAATAACAAAATTTGATAATACAATTAGTGGGTCACTATAATTTTTCAATTTTCTACAAAAAAAAATTAGTTTTTTTTTTATTTTTGGTTTCATATTTTCTCTATTTTCTTTTAATTTTTAATTATTATTTCAAGTTTTTTAAAATTTTTCTTATGATTTTTTCTCAATTTTAATTATTTTTGTATAATTTAATTAAAATTAAATTAAGTTAAGAGAAAATATCATATAAAATTAAATGCAAGTAATATATATATATATATATATATTTAAAATTTAATAATACGAAACTATTTTATTAATATTTAAGATGATATTAAATTAAATTATTTTCTTATTAGATATATATGGAAACAGAACATTTTAATTGTCGTGTTGCATGGTTTTAGTGTATGAAAAGAGAAATGATTTGGATTGGGAAGGCCGTTTACCAGGTCAGAGAATAAGTATTATAATCAACTTGCCGGCTGGCTGGCTCCCTTTTCTGATTTTTCAGCTCATTAGTTACACATGCCCAATCATATTTTCACAAATTCATTTCAATGGAGTGATAAGATAAATTTTGTGGAATTTTTAGGGTTAATAATAAAGCTTCAATTATATTACTAATAGAAATGAGAGTGGAGAATATGGAAGAAAGATGAGTGTTGAATTGAGTCTACCAGCAGCCGGCAGGTAGGCCACATCATATATAAATTAGATTATAAATTAAGAGATAAAAGATGGAAAAATATCTTTTAATAATATTGTTTTTAGCATTTCAATCTCGTTTTCGTTGTAATTATTATTTTTAATACAATGTAAATTAATATACAAAACCTAGGCGAGATGCATTTTGTGAGAACGGTTGGTAAAGTTTGTTGTGGACTTGTTCCAAATCCTCATCATATATCCACTTTTTTCCAAAATTAAACAAAGTATTGTATGCATTATTTCTGCTTTCCTCTTAGACTTTACATTACACATCCAGCTTTGATCCAACACACTTTTTTGCTTTATATTTCCCTTTTTTTTTTCTTTTATGAACTCAGCTCCGCTGTATAGATGATAAACTGTAAAGTAAAGATATGATGTCAGGCTGGCATTTCAAGTTCAGGCTCAGAATTCTGGAGCATTATTCAAATTCAATTATGCAACTGGAAGACCTGTGTATACCTAAACAAGATGGAGTACTGGGAATCTCAAAGATTGATCCGATGAATGAAACTCCCCTGCCATAATGACAGATTAGGGACACTCACTGTATCGGTATTAAAAGCTAAATACCACAAAGCTAGAGATTTTCAGTGTGCAAGTAAAACACCCTTAGACTCATGGATTTCGAAAGACATTTTGAGTAGAAGGTATTGGTAATGCAAAAGGTTGTTATTAGTGGTATATCCCACATTGGTTAAGTATAAGTTATTAAGAGAATTCTTATATAATTTTATTTTTTGTTCTCATTGAGTAATTGGGTTATTGTTGCTTGTTTGGTTTGTTTATGTTTATGTATCAATTTTTTTGGATAAAAGTTTTATTATTTTTCTAGAAAGTAATATCTTTAAAAAAAAATTGTTTTTTTTTCCAATTTTATTATTTTATTGTTGAAAAAATATGGAACATATATATTTTTTTGGTTGTTGGGGGCGAAAATAATGGGCCCAACGTTTTTTTTTACTCTTTTACCTTCACCTATTTACTGTTTTGCCCTTCCATTTCTTGTATAAATAGAAGGTTGATTTCCTCATTTTAAACATAGAAAAGAAAACAACACTTTCTGAAAGCATTTTGCTCCCCTTTTTCCTTTTCGATTTTCTTATTGATTCTGCCGTTTTCCCTTTAAATCACTTTAGATAAAAATTCTATCTAGGAGTATGGGTTTTAAGTGGGATCAACTGTGACCCCTCCAAACTTTCCTAGGAATTGATTCTACTGTAATTTCCCTAAAAAGAGCAACACCAATTGAGTTTCATCTTTCTTATTCCGGTGTACAAATATTGAAACACTATGTTAACCTTAGGGGACGACGTCCACTACAGGATTACACCGATTAGGGCGAATTCATTTCTAAGGTAATGAGTTTACCACGACGGAGTAAATTTTTTATTTCTTAATTCTTTATTTATTTTGCAGTTAGTGCTAATAGATTTGTTTTGTAGTAGCCTATTATCCAACAGAAGGAACGCTTGCTTGTTGAGAAAAGACATTCAAGTTTGGGGAGGAATAATTAAATTCAACTCGAACAACAAATCTAATTGTAAGATATCACATTCACAAACAATCTAACAAGCACCAAAGTTAAAAATAGAACAATCATTACATTTTCAATTACAAAATGTTAAGAGTACTAAATGCACTTAAATGAAGCCAATCGGGTCCACATACAACAATCCAGAATTTTAGCTTCGAAGTTTGAAGTCTTGAGACATCAACCCTTATGTCTCAAGACCTTAGGTAGAATTTTTCTTAATTTAGCTTCGATGTTTTATGTCTTGAGACAATATCACCATGAATCAAGACTTGGCACCTTATGTCTTAAGACATTGTCTCGAGACATGTACCCATAAGTGCATGAATTGCATGGAAACATTCTTATTGTCTTGAGACATCAATGCAAAAATGTAGAAAAATGACAATTAACGTCATGCAATTTTCCTCTTAAATGTATTTAAAAATTGCCATCATGAAACCAAACCATTTCATACACATTTGTCATATCATAACAAGTCTAAAACAAAAGATCTCACACCCTATAACACAACATATCAAGATTTTGCTATGCAAGTACCTCAAAACACTTAAAGCATACCCATATTATTTGAACTTGCATAATAAAATCTAATATAAAAGCGTCCAAGTGTCTAATTAAGTGCTAAAACATATCACATATGCTATGGAACGTTAAAGTACTAAAACTTATCAATCAAATATAATTAAGACTCTTAAGTACATGCCTAAATTACTAGAACCTTAAAGGATATTGTAAACTTTCAAAAATCGAGCTAAGTCTTGAGGCCTTAGATGCTGGTTATCACTAGATTAAACTTGCAAACACCTATCACTTGCGTATGAAACAAACATCTACATATTGAGCTTTTTGAAAGCTCAATAATGCTAACAAAACCGATCTGATAATATATATTCAATAAGCAATAAAGCATACTATAATATTATCGCCAATCAACATTTAAACTATACTTTCATGAATTATAACAACATTAATATAACATATTTCATTTCAATATCTCTTTGTCACATTCCAAATTCAAGAATTTCCATGTAATGTCATCAAGAAATACCACAATGCATCTTGTTCCATATTTCCAAATGTCAAATTTAGCTACACTTCTGTATTACACAAATTGTAACGACCCAGTTTCTAATGGTATAGAAAAATGCGATTTCAGAACCTTGTTTTCATAAATCGAGTCCGTAAATATGTAATAATGATATTTTTGGAGTTAGTATATAGCTGAATTGAAAAATGGCTAAGTGGTTTAGTCGAAATTATAAGTAATTATGACTCAGGGACTAAATTGTAAAAGTTTAATCGCTATATATATTTAATTAGATTCAGACTTAGGGACTTAAATAGAAATTACCTAAAGGAATAAAATGGAAAATCAACCTATTTTAAATAGATGATAATGTCATTAGTTTAAGTTATTAAAGATTAAAGCTTAATTAAACATGATTAAGTTAATTAATTAAGATTAATTAAAATTAAACCTTGTATATATATATATATAAAATGATAGTGGAAAAAGATGAAAACATCTTCTTCTTCATCTTTTCTCCACTGTCCACCATTGAAGAAGTTGGGAATGCTTGGTTTTAACTTTCTACTATCAATTTTAAGTAAGTTCCTATGCATTTTTCTTTTATTTTTATGGAAATTGAATCATGGGAACTTGATTTAGCTAGCCCATGCACCAATTTGTAAAACTATTAAAGTTTTTGAAAGTTTCCATTGTTGAGAATTGAATGAAATTAGTGTGAAATTGTAAAAAATTAAGCTTATTATATGAAAAGGACTAAATTGTAAAGCTTAATTGTTAGTTTCGTACATTATGAACCAAATTGAATAAAATGAAAAATTATCATGAACTGTTGGTAGAGATAGAAAATAGAAGGTCTCTAATGAGTTTTGGAGAAATTAGATTCTAACCCGAGACTCTAAATTAAAAGTTATGCTTGTCCCTATTATAGGGACTAAATTGAATAATTTAAAAAATATGCGAAATTTAATATTTGATTCTAATCTGGCTAGAATTTCATAATGTGATATGTTTTATGATTATTTTAGCTAACGACAGCACCAAACAATTGAGAGGGAAAGGAAAAGCAAAAATCTTCGATGAGTGATGCACGAAACCTTAGTTTGTATAACTCTAGAATATAGAGTTATTTTATTACTTTTAAAATTATATTTCATTTAAGTTAAGAGTGGTTGAGAGTGTTTTGGTAGTATTTTAATTATGTTTTTGGTAAGTAGTTTAATTTTGAAGCTTTTATTTCAATAATGAATTCTTGAGAATTTAGATACTGAAAATATGAATTTTTATCCCTGAAGGTGGCTAATAGAATATCGGAAATGTGAAGGAAAGAATATGCTAAATTTCGCCAAATGAAGCCCGAATGTTGCAGCAATGCCATAATAACGAACCTGATGGGAACAAGTTGGAAACGTCATACTTAAAGAGCGTCACATCAGCTTTTGAGATTAAGTTATGTCTTAATCAAGTGCTTATAAAAATCAAGGATCAAGAAGAGATACTCTGTATGCATAAGAACCTAATAAACCACTCTTTAGGCATAGCCCTGACATCGTCCTTCCTAGTGCAGACTCAAATCAATTCACCTGTAACAAAACACACACCCATATAAGTTCGTGAGAACTCAGTGAGGAAAAATCATTTACCTGTGTCAGTTCTGCACATCTCAGCTAGTAACTTATTTGGATGATCAAATTACTTTGAGCCTTCAACTTAGTCACTGACGAATACTCCCTCAATTTCCATTCTTATTTACAAGTCAAATACTATTTCTTGCTCAGAGCTCATCTCTTACCTATCAACATCTTTGATATGCCACTTACCTCTTTCAAGTTAATTTTTCATAAATGTTTACCTGTTTCCTTTCTAGAGATCTATACAACCGAGTCACCATCACCTTTGTATGCGTAATTTTAAGTCGTCGTTCCACAATACATGTTTGATCACCTATACATAACATGTACATTCCTTTTGATATACATTTAGAAAGATCCTTTCAGAATACACTTATTTTGTGTTTACCCGTCACTTCTTTTATATCTCATCACTTCATTATTATCAACTGAATCACGATCTTGTATTACACTTTATCATAGCCCATAAAGACACTGTGTCTTACTGATTTTTCTAATCACACTTACAAGCCATGCTTAACGCGCCAAAATAGTTTAATACAGAATCCATCAAGGATCATTCCTTTTAAGTCACGCCATTGCGAGCTTTACTAGGATATGCCACAAACACCTTGCTTTTGGATTTCTCTACAAAGGCTATCACATCAGAATTTTCCACACATGCTATTGATTCATTGTTCGCCACAAGGTCGGTTCTTAAGAGTGCACCATGAAGGCATTCCTTACGGAGTTTGCCAAAAGGACATTCATTTCATTTTCCGTCACAAATACTTCATTACAGGTTTGGCAATAGAGGCTATCCCTTCATGATTCTCCACAGACATTCCTTTCATATTGTGTCATGTAGGCTATCATTACAGGGTTCGCCACAGATGCTACCCCTTCATGATTCGCTACAAAGGCATTCCTTTCATGATGTGTTTATGATATGGATTTGCCTAAACTCACGTTAAGTGAGGTCTACCCATCATCGTCTTGGGACACGCAGAGAACCCCATTAGGTAATCATTGTCTGACTGTCTAGACAGACCCTTCACATACTGGTACAATTTACATTTATCTTTAACTGCACAACTAACTCTTAACAGAGCATTCCCGAAGCATGCATTTAAGACACATATATGACCAAACCTACTTCTTAAATTCTATACCATAACTTGCATTCTATCCATAGCATTTGTTCGTATAGTTGTAAGAGTTCTGGTCTCTACAAAGATATCTCATATACATGCAAGAGTTAGTATAGGGACTCACCTGATTCTCACCTACAGTAGCTCAAAACTCTAGATCCAAACTTCCACCATACAAATCAGTAGCAACTACTGCTACAGAACATGAAAACCCATCAAGATCTATTCATATACCCCCTTTTCCCATTATTTCTAACGTTGGAAATCCCCAAGCAATACCTTATATATTCATCTTACTGATCTACCAAATCCAACAGGCTTATTCTTTCACAATATAACAGACATAAATCTTACCTTGTCATGGAGTAATCATTAATGAAGATCCAGATCTACAACTCCAGCTTGAAGGAGAGAGAAATATTGTAAGTTCTTTAATATTCAAGTAACAATACTTTTTGAGGAAGGAAGAAGAGAAACTCCCCCTTTTCTAACCTAAGTATCTATATAATAACCTAAGTCCTTATTAGAACCTGACATGTGTCTTAAACTTTCAAGACTACCTTTGTAACATCCTAGATTAAGGGGTTATGCGTTCGTGCTAAATTACGAGTTAGTAGGCTTTAAAAGTGCTTTGGATGTGTTTTAGAGGTTTTTAAAACCCTAGGATTAAAATGGGAGTTTTGGAAAAATTTTTGGATTTTAGGTTAAAAAGGGGATTTGGGCTATGGAGTCCTTAAGTAAAAATTTTGAGAGTTAATGGTCATGGATTTGGGCTTAGCAAAGTGGTTAGGGCGCTAAGGTACTTCAGGAGAAAAGGGGTTTGAACCCCAGGAATCGCGTGGGGGAGTTTTATTTTTGGCGCTGAAGGAGAGCTAGGTGAAGGAGGGTTTAAAAATAAATTCGGCGAAGTTGTGGCATGAAGGTCGGCCTGGCAAAGTGGCTTGGGAGCGCCACTTAAGGGCCTTGGTGTAAGGGACTCGGGTTCGAGTCACGCTGGGAGCGAAGAATGTTTATTTTGTTTTGGCGCTGAGATGAGGAAGTGCTTAAAAGGATGCGTGACGGGTTTATGTCACGAAAGACACCTTGGCCGAGTGGCTAAGGGCGCTTCATGGGGGTTGCGGCATGGAGGTCGGGCGTTCGAGTCCTGTTGGGGGCGCGCGGGTGCTTTTATTTTTGCTTGGCGTTAAGGCAAAGGGAAACTCAAGAAGGAAAGCTTAAAAGAAATTCATGATGCGATTATGTCATGAAAGTCAAGCTGGCCGAGTGGCTGGGGCGTGGAGAGTGTTTCTCCAGGTCTCGGGTTCTAGACCTGGGGGCAGCAACATGGGTTTCTTTTATTTTAATTACTGGCGTGGGATTGTTGGCCTGCGCATGGGCTCAACATTAGATGCTAGATGGGCAGCTTTTATTTTTATTAATTTGTGCAGCAAGTATGGGATGGATTTTATTATTTTATGTTATTAGAAGTATGGGCTAGCTTTTATTATTTTAGTTGGATTTATTTTATTTTATGGGAAGATGGAATAAAGAGATGGGAGAATGGATTAATAATATTGTTGTGTATGGGTAATAATTAAAAATATGGGGTTTAGCACTTTAGGAAAAGGATAGCCGAAATTTTTGATTTGTTTCCTCTCCTTGCCATTTTGTTTTGGCCGAAATAGGGACACCATTAGAGGCATCAACATTCGGTTTTGAGCATAGCAGCAAGGTGCCGAAATTCCTTGGGTTAGCTTTCCTTACCTTTCAATTTGTTTCTTGGCCGAAATTGGGGACTTTAAGGACGTGAGCTCTCAGTTTGGAGGGTGTATTAGGATGTAGTTTCGGCTATCACACCTCTCCTTCACCTTTTCCTCTTGTTGTGGGAACTAAAAACCCCTCCTTCATCTTTGCCGAATATCCCTCACCATATAGAGCATAGGCCGAATCCTTAAAAGAAGTTGCTGTCGTTTTCAAAGCTCGGTAAGTGTCTTTAGTTAGCATTCGAGTTCTTTCTTAAATTTTGAGGGTGCCGAATCTTTTTGTTTGACCTTAGGGATGGCCGAATACCCTTTAAGCCATTCGTGGTGTCTCTTTTGAAGGTAGCCGACGCTAAGGTACTTCGAAGGAGCATTGAAGGAGTGGCTTCCCGGGACTTCGTTTCGTTTTGGTAAGGTGACATGTAGTTTTGACCAAGGGCCATTTTTCAAAGATTTGTACTTTAAGCCGAACTAATATGTGCCATATAGGGTTTTCAACGATCTCGGGAATAAGTGTAGTTTCGGGATTTGGTAGAAGACCAAATCGGCACTCAAGGTAGGTGTTCTTCGAGCACTACATATTTTTACGGGATTATCAACATAGCCGAATGGCCATTAGATCTTAAGTGTGGGTGTTGGCCGAATGTAGGGGGAAAACTATATCACGGGATTTTGCTAGTATAGCTCGGGATTCGCTAGTCTCGCAAGAAAATATGTGTGTAAACTCTTACACACTTTATTAGTATAGACTGTTATTATGATATTTATAACCTCTCATGTAGTAACTTTGCTTTGTGGGCATAAGCTTGGTTTTCGGGTAAGTCCCCTATTACTCGATATATGATATATGTTGTGTATGCCATCATATGCTGTTAAATGCTATGCTATATACAAATGCATGATATATGGGATCATGATACTTGTTATGTGAGCATGATGATGGTGGGATTGATGAGAGGAGGGAGATGATCTCTATGGACTGTCACCAGTGGTTTGGTACCACACGATGGGTTGGCCCCATCATTTGATATTTGTGACTTCGGTCACCAGTGGTTTGGCACCACATATTGATATTTGTGACTAAGTCCCAGTGGTTTGGCACCACCAGTGGTTTGGCACCACATATTGATATTGTGACTTCGGTCACCAGTGGTTTGGCACCACCAGTGGTTTGGTACCACATGTGATATTGTGACCTGTGGTCATCAGTGGTTTGGTACCACACGATGGGTTGGCCCCATCATTTGATATTTGTGGCTTCGGTCACCAGTGGTTTGGCACCACCAGTGGTTTGGAACCACACGGGGTAGAAAAAGGAGCATGGATGGCTAGGTTGGGTTGCATAATTGCATGTATTACTAATATCTTGTTTATGAGTTGTATTTTCGGGTTGGGGATTTACACACTGAGTCTTGGTGACTCACCCCTTCCCATATCATCTTGCAGGTGAGTACATCACGAAGATGGAGCTGGAGAGGACTCGAGGCGGCCATGCTTGTTCCGTGGACTTAAAATTTTATTTTGCCCCGTTTTAAGTTTATTATTTACTAAATTTCGATTGGGTTGTAATATGGCCGCTTATTATTTTGGATGTTTAAGTAGTTGTTTTTACTTTATTATATGACTGATGAACTTATGAACTGTTAAGCAAATCGGTTAAAAAGTAACGTTTTTCAAAATTATACTCGTACTCAGTTTCAAAGATGTTACCATCGGGTAACGAAATTTTCTAAGTTAACAAAAACTCTGATGGTTCTAAAATTGTAAATGGCCAAATGTTTTCAAAGGAAAAAGGTTTTAACTCAACCGTATTTATCAAATAAATCCCACCTGAGTTTTAATAGACACCGTTTTATAATCTCATCAAAATAATTTTTGATTTGTACCAGTAATCCGAATCTTTCAAAACGTTTTTACTCTGTGACATACTAGATCCGGTCAAGGCTCGTGGGCCGGGTTTGGGGCGTTACAACCTTAATAAAAATGGTTTACAGTTGTATATAGAAATTTAATATTTTATAATTTTGGTCCAACCCTTCGTTCCATCCTAACTACCTCGTTAATATGTTACTAACTTGATATCCCAATAAAATAGGTGTACTTCAATAACCAAATTTACCCAAAAATCCTCATCATTCTTATCAATCTCTTCTTCTTTACAACTTACCACATTTAGAGAACAATCCTTACATAATACTCTAGTGTCAACTATGTGCCCGACCCATATGCTGAAAGTATCTATTGGGCGGATAGGACTTCGCCACTCAAATTACTTTCAGGTTACCCGCCTAACTCAAGACCCGTCAAAACTGGGTGTTATAGTTTCCATGTAAAAAAATAGTTTTTACATCCAACTAACCTAGTTCCAAATCTAACTGTGCCACCAAAGCCAATAAAATTCTAATGGAGGAATGCTTCACAACTGCAAAAAATACCTCATTGTAATCAATTCCCTCCTTCTAGGCATAACCTTTCACTACCAATCTTGCTTTGTAGCGCATCTCATCTTGGTCATGAATTCTTTCTTTCTTTGCAAACACTCACTTGCACCCAATTGTCTTCTTTTTCTTCGACAAAATAGCTAGCTTCCAAGTCTGATTCTTATGAAGGGACTTCATTTATTCATTCATGGAAATCCTCCACTTTTTTTTTCTTCAGAACTTTGAATTGCTTCATTAAAAGTGGTAGGAATGTCATCAGCTACTATTGAAAATGAAAAAACCACCATATGTCTTGTGTACCTTTGTTCTATCATAAACTTGTCAAATCACTTGTACCACTACCTTAGAGATTAAATTATACAACAATTTTCAAAGTTTACACACTAAATTTTCTTTTACAGCAACCATTAATTCTTCTGGCTGAGTCATAGAGATTTCCTCTTCCAAGTTTCAATGTAAAAAAAGTAGTTTTCACATCCAACTAACCTAGTTCCAAATCCAATTGTGCCACCAAAGCCAACAAAATTCTAATGGAGAAGTGTTTCACAACTATAAAAAAAATACCTCATTGTAATTAATTCCCTGATTTTAGGCATAACCTTTCGCAACAAAAATTCCTTTGTAGCACACCTTACCTTGGTCGTGAAATCTTTTTTTTTTTTTTTGCAAACACCCATTTGCACCCAATTATCTTCTTTCCCTTCGAAGACTAGCTAGCTTCCAAGTTTGATTCTTATAAAGGGACTTCATTTCTTTATTCATGGAAATCCTCCACTTTTTTTCTTCAAAACTCTGAATTACTTCATTAAAAGTGGTAGGAATGTCATCAAGATAATACCTGGTCATTAATGGAAATAAAGATTCATCAAGTAATTCCATCTTGATGAGATTAGCTCATGGGCTGGAATTTAACATCCAAAATAAAGGTATCATTCAACAACATCATTTAACAGTTAAAATTCACATAAATTAATCAAGATAATGAAGGAAAAACTTCAGAAAACTTTTGCCAAATTAGCTCCCAACTCCAGTGCTGCAATATTGTGCAAGACCCAAGGCTGAATGCTTTGTCCCTTTTCTTGCGTCTCTGCTCTGTGCTTTAGCTGTTATCATCTCTTATTTTCTCCAAATTTTTCACGAGAGTTTGTTGGAGAAGAAAAACCACTCCTAAATCCTTGTGTAAAATATTGTCTGTAGAATTCTCCACTCTTTCCTCTTTTATAGGGTAGGCCCCCTCTCTTAGCACACACTTTTCTCCCTTTTTTTTAGGTGAATTTATTTGGTACACGTCCAAATGGTTGAAAGTGACGAGGATTGAGTGTTGCGTTAGCATATTCTTGGAATTTTCATGGCATTTATGTTGGCAATCTATCCAACCTTTTGCCATGACAGTACTTCACTCCTCCATTTCTCTTCTTCCTTTTTACACTTGTTACAAAAACAAACAATTCCTTTCCTTCCACTAACAAAAGTAATATATAGTAACATTGAAAGCACAGTCAAAGCTTCATAATGCAATGTTATAAAAATATCCTAAAAATGCAACTATATCCACTTAAATACAGACAATTAATCAAGTTTAGAGGCTTGCAATATAACTCTTTTCAAGAGTTATCAATGCCCCAAGCGCATATCCCATAGCTTAAGTGCTTCTAACTCTCGATTTTCAGTTTATGTCGAAGCCACTGTCTCATTATCTGTACTATCCAGATAGTGGTACACGCTATTATTCTTATGGACCCCTTTCATCACCATGTGTGCACCAGAAATAATCTTCATCACACCATCTTTAGCTCATACTTCGAAACCTTTTGATTCTAAGGTTTCCTCAGAAATGAGATTCTTCATCAAATTCAACGCATAACAAACATCATATAAAGTTATGATTGATTCATCACGATTCCTTAATTGAACAGAACCAATCCCATATGTGGTAAGATGAGTACTATTTCCTCTATAGACATCTCCACCTTTTAATTCTTTAAAATCAAATAACCACTCTAAATGAGGATACATATGATAGCTAAAAGCTGAATCCAACATCCATACAAAAGAATAGCTAGTTACTAATGTAACAATTGAGAGATCTAAATCTTCATCATCACACTCAGCTACGTTTGATTCTTCTATAGCTTTCCCTTCATCAGATTTACCTGTATTTTTTAACTTTGGGCAATCTTTCTTCTCATGACCTTTTTCTCAATAGAAAACACACTCAACTTTATTTAATTTCCCCCTTGACTTGGATCTCCCCTTCCGAACTTCATCCAGGTGTGTGAATAACCTCAAACTATCAAAGCTTCTACATCTTTGGTTGAATTTCTCCTCTTTTCCTTCTTTCCCAATTCATAATTGTATAAAACTACATACACTTCGCTAAGAGATATATCAACCTTCCTGTAAAGTAGAGTAGTTTTGAGGAACTTGAACTCCTTAGGAAGTGACCCTAACAACATCAAAGCCAAATCTTCATATTTGAAAGTCCCATCCATATTCACAAGATTAACTACTAATTGATTAAAATTGGTGATATGATTATTCATAGTGGTACTCGAAACATAAGTAAAGCGAAACAACCTTTTCTTCATGTGGAGCTTATTCTGATTTTTTTTTTCAAAAAAATTTCTTCTAGTGCCAACCACAACCTGTTTGCAGAAGTCACCTTTAAGGAAACATACCTCTGCTCTCAAGAAAGGCACGATCAAATTGTACCACATGCCAAATGATTGATAATCTCATAATCTTTCTCTTCCACATCATCTGGTTTCTTCTCATTAATGACAATGTCTAAACCTTGTTGGAAGAGAGCATCTGAAACCTCACTTTGCCACACACTGAAACAACTCATGCCATCAAAGATCTCTACTGCCAATCTCATATTTTCCACTATTAGCCTCACCCACATGGGCGATGTTGGAGCTCTTAGATTGTCCACCATTTTTTTCATAACCTTTCAATATGCCCAAGGAAATATTTTTTGATGTTGAAGATCAGTTTAAACCACAACCATAGAGCATACTTTGAATAACATTTGGCTCTAATACCACTTGTTGTGAGAACAAAGTAAAAGAGAGTAAATTATTGTACTAGAAAACCATACTAGGTTTAATTCCCAAGAAAGATTAAAGGGGTCATAAGCGGTCTCGCTTAAAACCCAACCTCCTAGACAGAACCTCCCTACAATGTAATTTAATAGCGTAATAATCACAACAATTGTACCCTACAAAATATTGAAAGGTAAAAAAATAAAAACAACAAAGAACACAAAAAATTTAACAAGGTTTGGCAAATTACGCCTATGTCCTCGGACACTACCAAATATATTTCATTGTAAAAGATATAAGTGAAAAATTACAAATAGGTTGGAGGAAAATTGCCTTACGAAAAAAATGACAAATTTTGGAATGATTTAAAAGTGGAGAAACAACCTCTGTTTATAGTAGTACAAACTCTCCACAACCTTGCATGTTTTAGATGTGGGATTTTGCTATTTCAACAAGGGTTGCGAACACGAAAATCTCCTTTAACTAGCCCTAATCTTTTTGATGTTTTGTCTTTCTAGTCCTCTTTTTTGTTCTATGATTTTGTGAGGAATGTGCCAAAAGAAATCAAATTTAGATTTGTTTTGATACAAAACCTACTTCTATCTATAACTCCTCCACAACTCTTAAATAGGAGAAAAACACACTTAAGCATGCTCAAACCCATGTTTTTCTAGTTGCTACAATAACAATGGTACAAATTGAACTAAGGCTCAATCAAGAAATCAAATTTAGAATTAATAATTGGGTAATATGTATGATAATATTAATTAACATATTTATGACGTGTAGGTCCAGTATTAATAATTAAAAAAAGAATGGTTACGAACAAATTCAAAAGGGACAACATGTAATGAAATTAAGGGTTTATATTTGATACATTGATAGTGTTTAAGTTAATATATTATTAGTCAACCATATCAATATATACAAACAATAATTATTAAATTTTTTAACAAATGACATCCACTACACCAAAACAGACTTTTAGCGGCGTTTTTAGTGGCGTTTTACAGAAAAACGTCGCAAAATTTATACATTAGCGGCGTTTGAAGGAAATCGCCGCTAAAAAATGAGTAATACCGGCGTTTATTTCACAAACGCCGCTAAAAATGATATATAGCGGCGTTTATTGCACAAACGCAGTTAAAAGTCTGACCTTTAGCGGCGCTTCGGGAAAAACGCCGCTAAAAGTCTGACCTTTAGCGGCGCTTCTGGAAAAACGCCGCTAAAAGTCTGACCTTTAGCGGCACTTCTTGAAAAATGCCGCTAAAAGTCTGACCTTTAGCGGCGCTTCTGGAAAAACGCCGCTAAAAGTCTGACCTTTAGCGGCGCTTCTGGAAAAATGCCGCTAAAAGTCTGACCTTTAGCGGCGCTTCTGGAAAAACGCCGCTATAAGTCTGACCTTTAGCGGCGCTTCTGGAAAAACGCCGCTATAAGTCTGACCTTTAGCGGCGCTTCTTGAAAAATGCCGCTATAAGTCCGACCGTTTCTTTAGCCATTTTTTGGATTTTTTAAATTTATATATTAAATAATTTATTATATAATCGTAAAAGATATATATTAATTTGAAAATATTAAATTAATTATCATCATAGTTTAGGGTTTATGGTTTAGCATATATATATATAGTTTAGAGTGTAAGGTTTAGGAGTTACTATTTTAATGTTTAGGGATTATATGTGGTTTATGATTTGCGGTTTAAGGTTTAAGGTTTAAGGGGGATGTGTTAGGGTTTCATGAGTGTTAATAGTTGAACATAAATTTTCAAATAAGAAAAGCAACGAGATTAAACTCCTAAAAATAAAAGCATATTGACCAAATTCCAAATTTGTGAATATAAGGAGTACTTATACCAAATTATAATTATATTTTACATTATTTAAAAGATAATAGATAAGCTTTATATATATTAAAATTAAAAAAAATTGTAACCCATGCATCTGTAGAGAAACAAAATTAATTAGTAAATTGAAAATGTTATTTAAATTTATTAAAATATTGAAAGAAATATTATATAATATTCAAAACTTATCTAAATAATTTAAGGTTTAAGGCTATAATATATTAAGGGTACTTTAGTCATTTGTATGGGCTGACTAGGGTTTCGAGTTCAGTATTTCAAGATTTAGGAATTAGGGTTTATGGTCTGTGGTTTAGAGTTTAGGGTTTCAGGTTTAGGGTTAGTTATGGCTTGGGTTTATGGGTTTTGTGAGTGTATGGTTTACGTTCTGCAGCGGCGCTTCGTTAAAAACGCCGCTAAAAGTCCTATCTGTAGCTTCTTTAAAAACGCCGCAAAAATCTATTAAAACTGTTTGATTTAAAAGTAAAACGTCGTCGTTTCGGTTTAATATAAAAATTGAAAAAAAAATCAACATTAGTGGCGTTTTGTTCAAAAACGCCAGTAAATGTATAGTAATGCAAAAAACTATTTTGATTTCTAAATAGAACGGCGCCATTTTGGTATCAATATAAAAATAAAATAGTGGCGGTTTAGGGTTTAGGGTTTAGATTTTAAGATTTAAGGTTTAGGGATTTAATATTTAGGGGTTATTTATTAAGGATTAGGGATTAAATGATATGGGGGTTTTTCGATTATGTGTTAGTGATAGGGGTTTAAAGGTTAAGAGGACAAAGGTTAGGGTTTAAGGGTTAATAGGATAGGGGTTAGGGGTTTAGGGTATTTTGTGTGAAATATATGTTAACAATTTGAAATACTATTATTAAAATAAATTTAAAATTTTTTGGGTCTATGACTGCTTTGTTTTTAATTTATATTAAATAAATTCACATTTTAAATCATGTTCAAAATTTTAAATTTGATCTAATTCTTTTAAATATTATTTAAAATTTAAAAAATTATTTCTTTAAATTAAAAAATTATAATACTATTAAATAATTTTATATTCTTTTAAATATTGTTTTTATTTAAATGAAAAAAATTGTATTGTTTTTATTTTATATATTAAATAATTTTAATTATAAACGCATTAAAAAACGCCGCAAAAGATATAAGAAAAACGGCGCCGTTTTATTAGATTTTTAGTGGCGTTTTGGTTAAACGCCGCAATAGGTACCCTTTTAGCTGCGCTTTGGTTAAAAACGCCGCAAAAGATATAAGAAAAACGGCGCCGTTTTGTTAGATTTTTAGTGGCGTTTTGGTTAAACGCCACAATAGGTACCCTTTTAGCTGCGCTTTGGTTAAAAACGCCGCAAACGTTAAATTTATTTGGGCAAAACGGTGTCGTTTTGCTCTATTGTTTTTTACCCACACGATAACCTCCTTCCCATTTCCTTCTGCCTGGTCCGTTTCCCCCCTTTTCCCTACTCGTAAATCCCTAAGTTTTTTCACCCATTTTTCCCCCATTGACATCGGTTTTTCTCTCTTGTTCACCCTTTTCCCCACCCTTTTTTCCCTTCGATCTGTTACAAGCTTTCCCTAGATTTTGAGCTTCAACTACTATTTTTCGTATTGGTAAGTTTGTTTATAACTTTGTTTCATCTGTCTGTTGAAGATTTTCTTTTTCTTCTTCTTCGTACTTTTTTATGATTTTTTTTTATGATTGCAGATTGGCTACTGCTTGGGCTAAATTCCTCGAAAGGAAACTCTAAGATCCCAACGGCTTGTCTTCCATTAATCCTCATCTCGTTGAATTGGCTGTCAATAACGCTAAAGCTACCGTCTTTGAAAGTACTCTTCTATTCATTTCTTTTTCTTCTCTACTTTTAATTAGTTTAGGTTTTCTTTAATATGAATTAGTTTATATCTTTTAGTTTTAAATATCGAAAATATGATAGGTTCTCAGTAATTATGTAGTTTCTAACGCTAGAAAGTTTACATTTTTAAAAGAAAAGTGAATACAGGATGTTTTTGTTGTCGAGATAGGTATAGATACAGAGGTTCTGGATAATTAAAAAAACTTCGACTTTTTAATCTTACATTGGCGTAATGCCTCAAATTTTATGAATTCTAGTTGTTAAGCATATCAAGTAATTTGATTTAGTGTGGTGGTTAAGTGCTTGAATGTTTGTTTTAAGTCTTGAGTTCAATTTTTTTTTTGAATTTTTCTTATTTATTTTGGTATTATGTTCAACTTGAGTCTTAGGGCTTCTCTTTTATTTTCGTTGAATTATAAGAATGATGAGTCTACTGCTTCAGTGGTAAGACTTTATAAAATCTGGTAGGTGGGATTTGGATTAGCTTAAATCTTTTTATTTATTTATTTTAATTTAATTTTACTAAATCTCTATTTTCACTCATTGTTTCAACTGTCCACACACTCACCCCACTTTGTACTTACTTTCTTTTGTTTCCCTATTCTGCCGTTTATCTTCTTTTCTCTTGGTTCTTTTTATTTTTCCTTCTTTTTTCTTTTTGATTATTCTTGAATACTACCGTTTATTTTGTGCGTTGTCACTTGGATCATGGCCAGCCTATCGGATCTGAAGCTCGATTGTTGGTAGGCTATTTGGGCATTATAGCACGAAATTCGAATATGTTGCCCATTAACTACGAAACATGGTGTCACATGCCTGATGCCAACAAAAATCAGGCTCTCGATAATATTAAGGTAATAAAAGGTGAATGTAATTTATAATACTTTCATTTAACCTTCATTTACATTAACTTTTTAAAAAAAATTTCAAGGTAGATTTGCTTTAGAGGTCTCCGATGACCATGTTAAGAAGACGTTGGGTAAAAAATGGAGAGACAATAAAAGCACCCTAAAAAAACAATATTTTAAGAAAGACATCAGCCTCGACGAAAAACTGCGAAATGTCCCGCCGGGAATGTTGAGGTACCAATGGGAAGATCAAGTTAGATTCTGGAATTCAAAGAAAGGAGAGGTATTACGTACTTTCAAAGTCTTAGAAATTTTTCGGTTTATCGTATTTACTATATAAATAATTCAAATCCCATTATGTAGGACCGTGAGCGAGTTGGAACAAGCAGCAGACAGAAACAACAATTCACGCACACGGCAGGTTCCAGAAGTTTTGCTCGTGTGGCTGAGGCTGAGGTATTATAATTTATTACTTCTTTCAAATATTAATGATTTATACTATTAACTTATATTTTTTCTGCTATAATGTAGGAAGTTTCGTCAGGTCAAAAGTTGGACGCCTTCAACTTTTTGACATTACGCATAGGAAGAAGGATGGATCTCCGATGACATCCAAGGCTGCAGAAATTTTGGTATATTTATAAATATTTATAATGTTTAATTATAATGGTTTAATTCATCGTTTGTAGTTTTAAATTTCTAATTTTAAGTTATGTTCCATTCCTTTTTATTATATATTTCGTTTCTAACTCTTTTATTGATTTATTAGGATAAACTAAAGGAGAAGAAGGCGGAGTATGAAGCGGTTGCTTCGTCTGACAGTTTTGTTAATCTCGACGAGATTGATAACAGAATTATTACTGATGTTTTGGGTCCTGAAAGGTACGACTGCTTCGATTGATAGTTTTGTTAATCTTGAGTATATTTATAACAGAATTATCACTAATGTTTTGGGTCTTACAAGGTATGGTCGAGTTCGATGTCAAGGATCAGGTGTTACTCCGACCCAATATTTTGGATTCGACTCCCGGCAATACATGCCTTCCGGGAGTCAATCTCGTGCTGAAGTTCAGAGACTGAAAAACCAGATATCTATGATGGAAGCGAGCACAGCTGAGCAAATTTCTCAGCTTAGAGCGGAGGCAGCAGCGAGGGAGGCGGAACAAATTTCTCAGCTTAGAGCGGAGGCAGCAGCGAGGGAGGCGGAGGCAGCAGCGAGAGAGGCGGAGCATGTTGCTCAACTTAGAGCGGAGGCAGCAGCGCGGGAGGCAGAGCAGAATAGAAAGTATGAAGAACTCCAGCTACAGCTGCAGGCTATGATGAAGTTGTTCCAGCAGCAGTCGCAGAGGCCGCCCTCTTAGACATTTCTTTTCTTGTTGTAAGATTTTTTTTAACATTGTTACAGTTAAACATTATTGTAAGAATTGTTTGAATTATGCTTCATTTTTTAATAAATATCATATATCTTTTATTAAATTTGAAGTATTTGTTTAGATTTAATGCTTTTACTGAGATTTAAATGTTTTATTTGCTGCCTTGGGTTGGAATTATATGCAATTGTTGCTGTTTTTGGCTGGTTTTTACTGCAGGGAGGGTAGGATATTGGGAAAAAAGAGCACAGCAGATCTGTGCAAATTAGCGGCGTTTGTCTTAAAAGCGCCGCTAAAAGCCCCTACCTGTAGCGGCGTTTGTCTTAAAAGCGCCGCTAAAAGCCCCTACCTGTAGCGGCGTTTGTCTCAAAAGCGCCGCTAAAAGCCCCTACCTTTAGCGGCGTTTGTCTCAAAAGCGCCGCTAAAAGCCCCTACCTGTAGCGGCGTTTTTTCACAACAAACACCACTAAATTTTGCGGCGCTTTCGAAAGCGCCGCAAATACTATTAGTGGCGCTTAAAAACGCCGCTAAAGGCCCAAAAAAACGCCGCTAAAAGTCTGTTTTGGTGTAGTGATATTATAGTTCACTGATAAGTATCAAAGATAGATTATTCAATCAACCCACTAAACATAAATACTAAAATTTATTGTTAATATGAAAACATTATATCTTAAATATAATTATGATTACATTAAACCCAAAACTTATTAAATAAATAACACCAATTAGGAAAAAAAAGAAAGATGAAATTGGTGGTAAAGAAAAGTAAGTTCCAATATGATGATGATAAAGCATGCAATGAGTTGTATATCCCACGCCGTCATTGGAATGAATCAAAATCATAATCGGAGTTTGATTTCATTCTATTATCCATTACAGTAATAATACCTTTTCAAATTGTACAATGTCTAATGAGAAATATGTTTAAAGTAATGATTTTATCTCCAAATCACTGCAGAAAATGTCAACAAGTAATATTGATTTTAATCTGCACTTGTTGACGATTGCAAGCATGAAAAAGCTTCTAACTTGTCTGTTCAATTGCTTGTGGGCTGATTATTAATTTATAGCCAAAACTCAGATTTATTCAACAACCAAGGCTTCTGAAAAGTTCCAAAGCAATAAAAACTAGCACCAACTTTTTTGAAGACTTTCGGGAAGATTAATAACCTAGTCCTCGTATAAGAGAATTTACGTGAATTCTAAAATAGTTACTATATATATTTTTTAAAAATAATAAATTATATAGGATAGATCTCAAAACTATACATCAACTTTGGTTTAATATGCAATTATATACATCAACTTTGATTTGATTAAATTTTCACAAACTATTAACACAATTATTGATATAACATCATTTTATGTTTATATATTGCATACAAAAGTAATTGTATTTATTCAATATAAAAATTAATTGAAGTATTTATTTCTTTAAATATGTATGATTGAATCAAAATTAAAGTTTCATGCATACATTTGAACTACAATTAAAGTTTCACGTATATAATTATTTTAAACTTCATATATACAATTGCATATTAAACCAAAATTCATATATAATTCTAAAATTTATCTCTAAATTATATTATGATTTACTATATATCATTAAATATAAATATTTATGTTTAATAATATTGAAAATTACAATATTTATATCAATATATTAACTATTTTAAAAGTTAAAATTAAATATTAATATAATTATATTTATTTCAATGAAAATTATATATTATCTAAAAATCATGTTACTTATAAAAAATTATTTTTTTCGTTATTTTCTACCGAAATGAATATAAAAAAAGATATTCCCGTGAAAAAAAAAAACACCCTTATTGCAAATTGAATATACATGCAAAGCATATATTTTTAAGGATAGACCATCAAATGGAATGGTTGATTAAATGAGCATAGATCGTTTGAAAATTAGATTAATTATAAGCGGATTTAGGGTAGAGGGCAAGCTAAGGTCTTAGTTCGATTTTCCTCCAAACTCTTCACATTTATTGGATTATGCCCAATTTATAAGGTGAGTCAAATTTTATTTATATTTAATTTACAACAAAATCAAGCATCTTAAAATAGAAAGGTTAAAATTTACATTTCATATGTTCAAGTCTTGTTATGTTTAAAATTACTTCTATAATATTATAATTTGTTGTATAAAAGGAATGTTTTTTTTTTTTTGATAATTTCTCAATTGAATTAATGCTCGGTTGGGTTGTGACACCAATTTAATCAGAAGTTTTAAGTATAATTAGAAATTCTATCACATGTGTATGTGTGTAAAAACCACGTATTTAGGATGCTTAAGTGCGTTTATAAATAACATACTATAAATAATGAAATGTAAGATTTGAAGCTAATAATAATAACTATACAATATAAATGAAATTAAAATAAAAAATAGTTTAATTGTGAGTAAAAGAAATTTAAATAGGTAAATACATCATATTAAGATTATCAAAACATTATTATTTTCTTGAGTTGATATCAAATTAACTTGTGACACTAACTTAATCAATAACGTTATCAATAAGATTACGACATACCCATGATGTGGGTGAAAATAATTATATAATATATTTATTAAGAATTCACATAACAATCAAATGTTACCTTAATTGAAATGATAAAATTAGATGTATATATGTATGGTTGTTTGGATTCAAATCCCCAATATGGATTTTTTTACTAAATTTTATATAAAAAGATAAAGTTATGCTTAAATTAATATTTATTATTTTATTAAAATCAAAAAATTTATAATTTAATAATTGAGTTGGGATCTAGTTATGGGTGATACCAATTCAATTAAATATTTATATATAATATATAAATATAGATAAAATATGTAGATATATTGTAAAATTCCAAAAGTGATAAATCTATTTTGATTAATAGAAAATTTATAGCTTTTTTTTAACAAAAATTTTTAGTTTTGAGAGTCTTAATTAAATCCACCCTTAGTGTATATATATATATATATATATATATTTGTGAAACTATAAAATAAATTTAGGATAGATTGATATATGTTGGATATGAATATGTTGCATATCCTTGAGGAATATATAATGGAACATTGATTATATTGTAATATGTTTTCATGCAGTGGCGGAGCATAATGGAGATTTAGGGGTTATGGTCTTCTCTAAAATGGTAAATTTTTAATTTAAGCTTTTTATAATTTATAAAATTTTAAATTAGTAATGGTAAAATTACACTTTAACCTTTAAAAATGATAAAAATTTAATTTAATCCTTTAAAAATTATAAAGATATAGGCTATTAAAATAATAAAATTATATTTTTATTATTGTAAAAATATACAATTTAATTCCGACCCCGAAAAAGTTTCAAACTCCATTATTTTTATGTAATGAGAAGAGAGTGTATATATATTAGAGTTGATATGATATAGTAAAGTTATTGATGCGTTGGTGATAAACACATCTAACCATAGTCTCAACAACCTTTGTTATGATTGAAAGAAATGGACCCTTTACCAAACGGACAAAATGAGGTATAAAATCATTCATCTCTTCTTTCTTAAGCTAATTCTATCAACCGAAACAGGGGTTATTAGTATTGACAGATCATTTTTGGTGTATGGTCGATCCATTATATACATATCTTAAATTGTGGTCCTCACTATGCTTGGAGAAATAAAATTATAGTTTTCAACATCATATACATATATATATATAGATATAATGAATTATGAAAAATATGATTCAATTTTCGCTCTAAATTCAGAATTAAAATTAAAGTTTTGAACAACATATTTATTAGCATGCAATATATATATATATATATATATATATGTACACAGAGTTTTAACGTGAACTAAAATTGAATTTATAGAGTTAAAAAAGATATATTAATTCGATTTTAACTTCAAATTGAGTAGCATGCAAAAACAAATGGTATATATTTACAAATCGTTAATTGAATCATCTTTTAACGCTAAAGGTTTCAACATGAGTCACGAATGATAATCACCTAAAATATATATTTATAAAAAAAAATATTGGTTAGTATTTGATATGTAGCCTGGAAATTTTTAATTTAAATATTACCACATGTTTATTTAGAAAAAAAAAACTTATATTTTTCTAATTTATTTTACTCTACTAACATTTGGTGATTTCACATTTTATATTTTCAATAGAAGGTAATTTTTTATAACATTATTAATGGGGTTATCACTTCTGCGAAATCTATTTTTATAATATTTGGTATATATTAAAAAGTATTGATTAAAATTTCGAGAAAGTTACGTTAACACGTTTGGCACTTTCGACACTTTTCTAGGGTGTAATGTTACTTTATAAAATTACCTTTATTGAATAAAAGATAATATTCATGTATCTCAATATTTTTAACAATATCTTTAATTAAAAATATTTGAAATAATCTAAAAAGTATGATTTTCTCCTGTTTTGATCAAATCTATTAGGTGAATACATTCGAAAAATAACTTGCATATTAACTCAAGATTGTGAAGATGTACAAATTACAATTTTTTTCTCATAACATTGTAGGTATTAATCAAGTGTATTCCAAGGGCAAAGCCAGAAAATTTCAAGAGGGAGACCAAGATAATGAACAATAATAATTTTTAAAATAAAATTTTCATAAATAAAAATAAGCTAGAAAGAAATTTTAAATTTATTTAAATTGTACTATTCGATCCTTAAACTCACTAAAATCATCAATTATTTCGTTTACATCAAATTTTTATACAATTTTTTCTCAATGTACACAACTAAAGAACTTCTCAAAAAATAATCTTCCATCTTGATAAAAAGACATGTCTTCACAATCTTCATAGCAGAAAAAGCACATTCTGAGGATGCAGTTGAAACTAGAAAAGTCAATATAAGACAAATCAATCTATCAACGAGTGGGTACATGACTAACTTTCCACTCTCAAAAGCTTCTACAAAGTTCAGAAAGTGTTGTTATTTTTTTCAAATCAGGATGCTTACATACATCAAGTTCATAATGCTTCAACTCATATGGGAGACATTTTTTCTCTTATTGAGAAAAACCTTTTGGATAGAACTTGTTTACAAGTATGCAAATCTTATCAATATCAAATAACTTGAAAAACTCCTTCGGATCTAAAGTTGTAGTAAGAGTAAGAAGCTCGACAACTTGTTCGTTAAATTTGCTCTTGAATTCTTGCAACTAAGTATCAATTGTAGCAAAAAAATATATCCACTTGATAATGATGCTCCACTGTAACATCTTCCTTCTTGTTCTGGCTACAACCTACAATGTATTGAACATTCATATCTGGAAAATCCAACTCCCAAGTTTGACAAAAAGATATCACATTTTTCAACAATTCATTTCATCCATCATCTTTCAACTTTTGAATTAAATCTTTCGTTGTCGAAACTAAACTCATGGCATTTAATATATCTTGAGAACGATGTTGCAAAGCTTGACAAAGGTTATCAGTAACCCTTAAAACTTCATTCATCATATGCAAAATAAAAATAAACTCAAAAGATCTCAATATATTATATGTGTTATGAGCATCTCCTCGCTGAGAATAGTTCGAACCGATATTTTTTAGATTTTCAAGAACTGTGCTAGTAGCATTATACATCATCAGTAAACTAGTAATTGAATTTAAATGGGAACTCCATCGAGTCTCACTAGGACATTGTAAAGTGCCATTCTGATTCATTCCTGTTCTAGTTGCTAACTTATTGATGGATACCAAATGAGTTATTTCAGCTGCTTGGGTTTTTTGTAATTCATCGTGCCATTTGGACGAAGCAGAAGCAATATTAACAATATCAGAAAAGTCTTTAAAGAATTGATGCACTTCAACCACTTCTCTAGTTGTTGCAACCAATGCTAACTAAAGACGATGAGCAAAACAATGAACTTAATAAGCATATCGACAATCATTCAAAATCAAAGCTTGCAAGCCATTAAATTCCCCACACATATTGCTTGCTCCATCATTGCTTTGACCTCAAATATTTTGTATGTCAAAACTATGTTGCAAGAGAACATTAAAAATCTCAATCTTCAAAGTCAATGATGCGGTATCTTTAACATGGACTATATCAAAAAACCGTTCTTTTACATGTCCTTGTTTATCAACAAATATTAAAACAATTGTCATTTGCTCTTTTTTTACACGCCTTTTGCTTCATCCACAATAATGCTAAACTTTCTGCCACCATTTTTTTCACGAATTACATTACAGACTCTACTAGAATTAATTTGCAATGTATCTTTTTGTATTGTTGAAGAAGTATAACTAGCATTTTTGTGGATCACTTTTCAAAACATCTTCAACTTCTCATCATAAGATGCTAATAGTGATAAGAATTCAAGAAAGTACCCATGATTTTTTAATCCCGAGCTTTCATCATGACCTCTAAAAGCACACCCTTGAAATGCCAACCATCGAACATCTATACTAGTTTTCAGACGTAGACGATTAGCTATATGTTGCTTCTTTATCAAGTGATACTTCAATATGTAAAACTTGATTCGTTAAATCCACAGAAGCTCGTGCATTGTTATGTAATGAATTCAGATCTTTTCTTATATGTGTCAAAAAAGCACAATTGCATCCACAGTGTACCTTTTTCCAATTACTAAAGATACTATGAGTAAATGTAGTTGATCCAAAATGACTACTTGGATTGTTATTAAAAAGAAAACAAGGCAAACAAAATACTGCATCTTTAGAAAGTGAATATTCTAACCAGGAAAATTGCTTAAATCATTGTGAAAATCGATCGTCGATAATGACAATGAATCACAAAGAAATAGAGAAATGGAACACACGAAATTTTACTTGGAAACCCTTTCAAGAAAAAAAACCACGAGCAGATGAGAAGAAAATTCACTATGTCGAATTTGAATAATACAAGAGGAGAGACGACTACGTCTAATTATAGGTTTAAAATCCTTATTCTAATCAAATTCTAATAAAAGCAATGCAGTAAGTTGAAACACCTATCTTGCCACTTGTATTTTATTTTAACAGGAATTTGGGTCACACAACTTTTACAACATCCACCTTGACACAAATTCTCAATGAACAAGTTCTTCATCACGAACTCTCAACGAACAAGTTCTCCACCTCTTCCATTAAACCCCTTAAGGGTTTATCTTCAACAATGAACACCAACCAGGTCTAAGCAATGCTCAAACTTGGTTATAGGAAGTGACTTAGTCATCACGTCTGTACGATTATCATGAGTCCTAATTTTGCTCACAACAATATCACCACAAGCAATAATATCACTAACAAAATGATACCGAACATTAACGTACTTTGTTCTCTCATGAAACATTTGATCATTCGTAAGAAAGATGGCAATTTGATTGTCACAAAATACTGTACTGATTTGAAAGTCTTCATTGACTTCACTAAAGAGCCCCTTTAACCAAATAGCTTTTTTACAAGCCTCAATAATCGCCATGTACTCAGCTTCAATGGTAGACAAAACGATAGTAGTTTGCAAAGTGGCTTTCCAACTGATTGTACAACCCTCAATTGTAAGGATATAACATGTGAGAGATCTTCTTTTATCAAGGTTTCCAACAAAATTAGCATCAACATACCCAATGACTCCATCTGTATTTCTTCCAGACTGTAAGAAAACATCAGTAGTACCTCATAAGTATCTCAAAATCCATTGAACTGTTTTCTAATGTTCTTTACCGAGACTCGCCATGCATCTACTAACTGCACTAAATGCATATGATAAATCTGAACGTGAGCAAACCATAGCATACATGAGAGGTCCTACTACACTAGAATATGGAACATGTGACATGTAGTCAATCTCTAGAAAAGTCACTTTTCTGCTTCAGGAAGCACACCCAAACTTTTCTAGAAAAGTCATCAATAACTATCAGCATATAATCAGAGTCACCCCTCAAAGGCACTCTGGATAGTCCTCAAAGATAAGAATGAATGTAATCCAACATTCCCTTCGTGTTATGGATTCCTCTGGTTAATCGAACTCTCTTTTGCTTCCCAAAAATGCAATGATCATAGAACTTCAGTTTACTAATGTCTTGCCCATCAAGAAATCCTCCTTTTCCCGATTCTACCATGCCGTTCTCACTCATATGCCCTAGACGCATATGCCAAATTCTAGTAACATCATCATCTGATAAGGAAGAGGAAGCGACAGCTGCATCACCAGTAACAGTAGAACCCTGCAAAACATAAAACTTGGCAGTTTTTCTCTACCCTTTCATCACAACGAGGTACAACTTCTATACACCAAGAAATAATGCAATGACCCAAGATCCTTAACAAAAAATCGAAAAGCCAACTAATGAATAATAATGTAAACATCTAAAGTGGTACTCATGAAAATAATGTCATCAACATACATAAGAACAAATATTACAATGTTAAACTGATGTATAGACAAGGGAAGTGTCTGATTGTGATTGGTGAAACGAAATAGAAAGAAGATAATTCTTTAGCTCGATATACTAAGCTCACGAAGCTTGTTTGAACCCGTAGATAACCTTCTTAAGCTTGCAAATATGGTTAGGAAAATTAATATTTTCAAAGCCAAGGGGTTGTTTCATGTATAGCTCTTCTTGGAGACGACCATGTTCTCGTCAACCTAATGATTAAGCAATTGTGTTGAATAGAAATGGCCAAGACTAGATGAACAAAGGTAGGCTTCACCATATGGTTGAAGGTGACATTATAATCTAGACCAAGCCTCTGTGTAAAGCCTTAAGCCACAATGCGTGCTTTATACTTGTTGTTAGAAAAAAACCCAGTTCGGAAATAGTTTTCTTGCACAAAGGAAAATAAAAAATTTGAAAATCGAGCCGATTTGTGATATTTATAGCAATAAACCATTTATCGAAACCGCACTTCTGTTTTGGCTATACAGATCCTTGTTGTTCCTAGCTTTTAACTGAACGACCTTCTTCGCTATTCCTGTACCACAAATTGATTCGAGTGTGGACTTGAATGATTCGAATCAAACACAAAACCATAAATTGTTTTATTAACTTTTAGTGTAGAAACAAAAAATTCTCATCTCAATAGAAACCGACAGAATTTTTATTCCAGAAAATATATTTAATACTTAGAGAATAATTTCTCACTATTTTCGGGCAGAGTAATAATATCTTAAAGTTGTTTATTTTTCCCTACCAGTGCCATCTATTTATAGGGAGAAGAAGTAAAGCCTTTTTTAAATTGTAGAAGTTTACTTCAATTAGAAAAACGAACTCCTAGTCTAACTAGAAGTATAGGGGGCGACAAGCCTAG
Source organism: Gossypium australe (assembly GCA_005393395.2). Lineage (NCBI taxonomy): Eukaryota > Viridiplantae > Streptophyta > Magnoliopsida > Malvales > Malvaceae > Gossypium > Gossypium australe. Next base: position 39,863,638 of record CM016623.1, read on the forward strand.
TTAAATAAACTAAGGTTTGTCGTCCCTCTCATTAAACATGAGGGCTTTTGGGCCTCTCTCATATCAGGTCTAATTATAAGTATTTCCTAGACTTTTAACCTAGAACTTAATAATTCAATCAAACCCGATATTTGTTTTTCTATTTCCCAAAATAAACATCTTAATTAACTCTAATTAAATAATCTACTAAACCTAATTCTAATTTCGTTAAAATCATGACGACTTTACCGTAAAAGAATCCATGAGAAAATATATTTAACATTTCTACATTCAACAGATCATTATAACCAAATGATTTATTTTCATTTCCGAACTTCATTTTACTCGAAAAACATAAATTTATTTCCTGGTCATTTTCATTTTTCATTTCTATCCATTTTGTTCAATTTATTCAACATGCAATTCATTTCTAGTTACAACAAACTAGCGGAGGGACCGATTAGACATATGCGGTTGGGGCTAAAATGATTTATAATTAAGTTTCAGCTTTTTCACCTATTAATTATAAACTCATTTAGTCACGAAGTCATTTCACTATAGTATCATAACTGAACTCTCCCCAACAACATACCATTACGAAAGTAACTCGATTAGTGCTTGTCCAATGACATTATCGTAAGTGTGTTACCCTCATATGATATCCTTAATCTCTTTGGAATAAATTCCCTTTCCCAATATCATCTTATTTTATCTCATAGCAACAATTACATCCTCCTTCATGAAAAGTCAATTACTATCAAATAGTAATCAAGTCATTCATCACAAAGGCGAACAACTCGTGGCCACGTTTACTTTTCATTAACCATGTAATGTCAATCAGAGGATATCATTTATCCATGTATTGGGCAATGAATTCCACTATTTTGAATTATGTTACAAACTGTAGAAGTCGTATATCGAACGCACTAGCTTTTGGTTCTTTATCTATTCGAACTCAGGCTTTAACTTACATCAAAGTATACATATAGTAACACCCCAAAATTTGGCCTAGAAGTTCCAACTGGATCCCGGAGGTCACTTTGACCACCGAAGTGATCCCAAACAATTTACATAATAATTTCTTAAAACTCAACCCAAAAACACTTTGCTTAATATGAGCTAAATTGTTTAACAATTTATACGTCGATTTTGTAATCAAATCAGATTTATTAATTTTCAAGACTGATGTTACAAAAGTTATTTACAGCGAAAAAAATGGTATTTTACATTTAAATGCAAAACATAAACTAGTACTGAGTATTTGACCAATTACATTGTAACAAAGTAAAACCAACGATTTCGGTAATCAAAAACCACGTATGCAAATGTTATACCAACATTAAATTTGAAAACCACATTCAAAAACTTCAAATCAAACTATCTCAAAAATCCTCATACCATAATGCACTTATACTTTTTTTTGCAAAAACAAAAGTGCATAATTTTAATAATTCATAACAAAATTTATTTGAAATCAAAACCAACCAAAGAAACTCTGAGACCTCCGCTTTATTGAATTTGAGACCTAGCTACATGAATTACCTGAAAGACGAAACCTAAGGGGGTGAGCTACACGAGTTCAGTGTGAGTCCAAAACAAAAGTAAATGGAAAAGGACGAAGAACTAAACAAATATACAGAAAAGTATATACAGACAACATACAAAAATCTCAAATTGACAGCCAGATAAACGAAAATTTTCCACTAACATACAAAATACGAATTCAATATTCCAACCACACATGTTACTTAATCACATTAGATTATACAAATCATTTCACAAATATCCTAACGTTCACACAAACAAAAATATACTCAGAGGCGAAACGAATGAATAAGTAAAAATCTCACCCACCCAACCAAAACACCCCTTCGACCACCTTGCACACCACAATTGGGCTATAGTAGGCCCATCCACTTTGCACACCACAAAGGGTTATGGTAGACCCACCCACCCTACACACCACGATAGTGGATCTAAGCCACTCAAATAGAAATATGCAGTTGAGCTGACATGTATATATTGCGGACGTGCCGCTATCAGATTAATTTGTAGTTTGACTACAAAAACAAACTTCCTTCTCTTCACAACTAAAACCCCAGCTTTTTATGCAAATGCAAAAATACACACAATATGCAAATGGACATACAGAAACATGAATACACATATTCAGTTGAACAAATTCAGAATTAGAAATACTTGTATTCAATTATAACGTTGCAGACACACTAATGACAATGTCGCAATTATCATATCCCAAAATCATACGAGGGTCAAAACTAATTTACCATACCAAAAACGCATTTATGCAAATCACAAAATTAAATCTAATGAATGCCTATTCATTGTAAAATTTAAACCAAATTAATAACCCACACACTCCTACAGAGCTTAAATGTATAAGGAAGTTGTGCATAAATCACACCCAAAGTTGCTACAAAGACGAAATTAACCACACAAAATTATTCCCAATTACTAGTGTTAGAGAAACACACCTTAAACATGAATCCCAAGCACCAAGAATTGACTGATTCGCCTCCACAAAATCATTATAAAAACTAAATTTCACAATTATATATAAAAAAAAAATCTATCCAAACTATCGCCTAAACTATACAAAATAATCAAAGAACTCAACTTAAAATCAAAGAAACCGCACTTACCCACTCCTAGAACCTTGATGAACACAAGGAAAATAAAACAAATAATAGGAAAGTAGATTATAGTAGCAAAAAGGATCAAACAAATATTGAGTTAGGAAAATAAAGAACAAAAACAAAACAAAAGGGATATGGAAAGGGAAAAGTGGACGTGAAAGAGAGCAATGGGGAACCAACATGGGGAAAGAAAATTTAGAGCTAATAAATTTTTTATTATGAAATTATTAAAAATATGTAAATAAAATTATTAAAATATTTCCCAATTAAACAAAAATAATAAACTCCACTTCACACGTACAAGGATTTGAACTCGAGACCTAAGGGTAAGCTAAAGCCTTACCACTGAACCAGTAGGTTCATTCTTGTTTCTAATTCGTCACAAAAATGTAAAAACCTAACCAAAGTCTCTGACTTACATGCAAATCTTAATTCTTCTAACCCCCAAACACGAGATGTTGCACAATTCACGCATACATAGTTCATCATCCACTCAGAATTAAAGTATGTCACACTATGAACGTCACAAGTAAATAAATCCACAAACGGATTCAGGATCTATTTTTCATAGGTCCTATCCGATGTACTATTAGTCTAGTCAGTCACATCTGTGTCTCTATCTTTTGGGAGTCATCAGCTCCGTTGGACAAAGCATCTCCCCAATTAGACTTGATAGACAACATATTAGTATTTCAATCGGTTTGCTCATTTCCGATTAGACAAAAGACATGTTTAGGTTTGTCTACTAATATAAGTTGCCTTTCCATATTACGATCCAACCACGTAATACCACTTAGTATTAGTTTAAACATTAGATAACCAGTGAGCCAATATTTGCTTCTATTTTGCTTTGCATACAAAAACCATATGAGGACAATTATACAAAATATATTAATGTAATCCATGAATTTGTTTTATTAACCAATCTGTTCAAAAAAAATTACAAGTTTACTAACGAATATACTACACTCAAGGTACCTGATCCAACACTTGTCAACAGTCCCTTCAGGTTTGTACTTAGTTTTGAAGAGCCACTTGCAGTTTACAATGTTTTTGGAGGAATCAGGAGGAACCAAGTCTCATGATTAATTTCTCACCAGTGCATTAAACTCACATGGTAATGTTAGATTTGGTGCCCTAAGTGTAGTTTATTCGTTTATACACTTGTAATTTTTTTGAACATATTAGTTAATAAAATTATTCATGAATTACATTAATACCCTTTGTATATTATCCTCACGTGGTTTTTGCATGTAAAAAAAAAATAGAAGCAAATATTAGCTCATTGGCTCTCTAATGTTTAACTAATATTAAGCGATATTACGTGGTCGGATCATAATATGAAAAGACAACTTATATTAGTAGACAAACCTAAACATGTCATTTATCTAATTGGATATGAGCAAACCGATTGAAAGACTAATATGTCGTCTATCAAGTGCAATTGAGGAGATACTTTGTCCATCGGAGCGGATGTCTCCCAAAAGATAGAGACATAAATGTGACTGACTTAACTAATAGTACATTGAATAAGACCCAAGAAGAATAGATCTTGAATCCGTTTGTGGATTTATTCACTTGTGACGTTCATTGGACTAAGTATGCATGACTCATATACTTAATATAAGTAAAAGCCTAAGTTCAAATAGATAAGAAACTGAAAGTTTCTGTGTTGGGTATATGACTTTGCAGTATGTAGCATCATTCAAAATAGTGGAATTCATAGCCCAAGACATGGGTAAATGATATCCTCTCATTGGTATTAAATGATAGATGAAAAGTAAATGTGGTCATGGATCATCTGTCTTTGTGATGAATGACTAAATTACTATTTGATAGTAATTGACTTTTCATAAAGGAAGATTAATGGTTACTATGAGATAAAATAGGATCATATTGGGAGAATGGATTTATCCCAAAGAGATTAAGGATACCTTATGAGGGTAACACACTAATGGATTTATCCCAAAGAGATTAAGGATATCCTATGAGGGTAACACACTTATGATAAGGTCATTAGACGAGCACTGACCAGGTAGCTTTTGTAATGGTATGTAATTAGGGAGAGCTCAGTCATGATACTATAGTAAAATGATTTTGTGACTAAATAAGTTTATAATTAATAGGCGAAAAACTAAAACTTAATTATAAATCATTTGAGCCTTAATCACATATGTCCAATTAATCCCTTTGTTAGCTCGTTGAAACTAGAAATAAATTATATGTTAAATAAAATGAACAAAAATAGATAGAAATGATAAAATTAGATAAATAGATTGAATACCGTTTCTCACAAGATCTCATTTTTCATTACCATTATTGCCCTTGAAACAAACTTTTAAACCCTTCATGTGATTTGTCCCTAAAAGAATGAAACCCATTTGCAATCTGTTCCATGCATTTGCATTTGGGATACCTTTTGTCACTACAAAACTCGGTTCTTGTTGAAGCGTGAAGAAGGAAGATGAATGGTAGGTTATATTACACGCATTTCATGCTCTCTGCCTTTACCTTAGTTCTCAAAATAAGTAGATATTTTAATGAATTAATTGTGTATGGGTAATCGAATTTAAATGATTCCCTTTTTGTAGTTTAGATTAAAAATCATGATTACTATATATTTATATTCAATCAAATTGTTTTTGAATTTAAAGTTGGGCTTAGATTGAGCCCAACACGTAAATGAGTTCACTCGTCAATAAATACGAAAGGCCTCATTCAAAAATTTTAAAATTGATACGACAGTGTAAGATGCAATGATTCATTTATTAAGTGAATAAATAATATTTAAATTTTAATTATTTTGAGAAATAAAATGAGCGTTTACTAATATTTGAACATTTGAATCTTTTAATACAAATATGACATTATAATCTCTTAAAGAGTTTTTTTATTAGGGAGCGAAAACAAAAGCATTATTTTTATTTTAAAATACCACCACTTGATTTATATCTTCTCAAGGAAAGGTAAAATTTCAATTTTATTATTTCAACTAAAAATGGAGTATTGAATGAGTAATTTATTAAATTTTCATAAATATAAAATATTGATTCTGGTATTTAAAAATAAATAATTCACTTCCATATAATTATTTGTAAATATAGTAAATGATATCACATTATTAATAATGTTAATAAAATCATTATATATATATATATATATATGTTTTTAGGATGATGCCAAAGTTATGTCCACATTCATGGCTTCACAATTAATGTTAAGAATCACACATCTCTCTTTTACTTAGTTATTTCCAAACTTTTAAATATTGTATTTGGTTGGTCTTACATTAATCTCACATTTTAAGAATAAGGCCATTAGATTAATTTTTTGAGTTAATTTCTATGGACCCTAATTCTTCTTCTTCTTCCATTCATTTTGTTTTCTCTTATTATTTATATTTGTATTTGATAAAAGTTATACATTTTGATATTTAAAGGTATCAATATTAACTTTTTAATGTTTAATTTATGTTTTAAGGTTGGTTTGATGAGAGTAAATTGTTAATATTATTATGTTTGAATTTTCATGACTTTATTAACAAAATAATTTTAGTGTTGATTGTGAATTTGATCAATTTTGTATTTAGTTTGTTATATATAATTTAATGGCTATGATTTTTTTTAATTTAGTATTTTAATTTGTTAACAAAATACTTGGTATCTACACATTTTGGGGACCTAACTAGTATCTAAACATAAAAATCGTTAGCTAAGTTGATATGTTTTTTTATTAGTTCATGACTAATACTATTAGATTTTGGGCTTACGGCCAATAAAATATTGACATGAGTCATAAAAAAATTAAGGATTTTTTTTTACGAGCATAATGAACCCGGACAACCAATTGCCCAAGTTCATTCTAAAGGTGTATTTCGAGTAATTTTTTATTTTTTATTTCACATGTACAATGAACATGAATAAAAGGTTGTCTAGATTTTTTTGAATATGGACAAACGTTTGTTCAAGTTCATTTTGAATGAATATTTTTTTGTAATTTTATATTAATTAATAATACAAAAATTATTTTTAAAATAAATCTAAATTTTAATTACTTAAGTTGTTATTATTGTTAAATTAGATATTCACATATTTAAACGATATAAAAGTTTAAAACACAAATTTTATATATTTCACTTTTGAGAAAGTTTTATTAATTATCTAATTAAACAAAATTTTATTTAGTAATAGAAACCCAATTTAAGAACACTTTAGATTAATTATTTAATTAATTAAAATCTTATTTAATTATAAAAAACACAATTTAAGAATACTTTAGATTAGTTATATAATCAATCAAAATCTTATTTAATTATAAAAACACAATTTAATAATACTTTAGATTGTGATAGTATTTTCTTCCTCACTTGAACTTATTTTTTTAAAATAGTATTTATTTTAAAACTTTAAATTCCACGGTATTTACTTTTTAAAATTTTATATTATTATTTTGAAATTACAATATATATATATATATATATATATATATATATATATAAATTACTAGATATAAACTGTCACCACAATAAACTTAGATAAATGGTTGTCCAGATTCAAATAAAAAAACTCCTAAAATTCAATAAATTTTTTAAAAATATAAAAATTCAAACAAAAACTGAAATTTTCTTAAATACCTAGAATTTATTTTTATATTATTATTTTTGAATTATAAAAAAATATAAAATTACTAGAAGTACGTGTTCATAATGTACATGGACAATTTGTTGTCCAAATTGATCTGAACTTGGAGAATCATTGCTCCAAGATCATTATACACATAAATTAAAAATACTAAAATTCAAGAAAAATTATAAAAATATAAAAAAAACTAAATATTTTATAAAACATCTTGAATTTAAAAAAAAAAACTATTTTTATATTATTATCTTTTGAAATTATAAAAAAATTTACTAGAAATACACATTCAAATAAAGCTGGGCAACAAGTTGATTATGTATGTAAAATAAAAATAAAATTCTCATATTTTTTAAAATTTTCAAAAAATATTTTTTAAGACATGTGTCAACATTTTATTAGCTGACAATAAAAAAATTGACAAAGTTATGGTGTTAGACTAATGAATTTCAAATTTAAGTATAATTAAATTAAGTAACAAATTAAAAAAGAAGTTTTGTTGTTATTGGTTACATTAGCAAAAGCAAGGCAAAGTGAAGTAGAGAATTGAGTAGGAGATGTAAGTTGGCGTAAACTTGTACTGAGTAGCTGAGGTTATGGGCTTGAAATAAGCCACTACTAATAAGCTGGATGTTGAATAGTAAATTAAAATTGTAATAACTAATCCAGTGATTAACTCGACGCCTGGTTTTTATTCTCCTTCCCTTTGCTCGGCCTTTCACATTCCCCAAAAACATAATTTTCATATTCATTTGAAAGTTCAAAGCAAGAGTATCCACATGTGAGAGATATTTTGTGCAACACATGAATGGATTAAATTCAAAGCTTTTGGATGAATGAAATGGGCAATTTGAATCACCATTCGCCACATTCCAACACATTCCCTTACCGACTACCCAATGGACACCAACACTTGAATATTCCAATTTTGATGAATTTTTATATACCATTTCTTCATTTGCGCTTTTTTTCATTTTACTTAATGCAGTCAAGAACATCTTTTTTGGCTCTCTCTCTAATTTTTAAATATTCGTTGAGATAAAATGATGGATCCATGGACTTATGTTTGAGTTTCAATATTTCCCAACACAAAAATTCTAAGGAAGAATTAATGAATGGAAGATGGGGTGACCCATAGGGTTCCCCAACAGAATTGGTGATGCATGCAGCAACTCGTAATCATCTCATGACATGATTAAAAACAAAGGTACATTGTTTGCTGTATCTATGAGTAGGACAAGTGTTACTGTTTTTTTATTTATTATTATTATTTTTTACAGCTGGGGTGGATGGAAAAGGAAAATAAAAAGAACAAAAAATGGTATCTTTGAATTCTTTCACCAAATTTATATGAATTTTTAATACGCTACTAATTTATTTTTATGTATATAACGTGTGCATATCATTTTCATTTTGTGGTTTGTTTAATTATATTTTCCATATTTTTAAAATCCTATTTTATGTCATCCCATTTCGTTTACCTAAAGCATTAAAATATAAAAATATTATTTAAATAAATTGTAATAGTGATTCGATTTTGTTTTAGTATTAAAATATATATTTAAATTAATATTTCTACGCATTAACTCTGAAACCTATTTAAGATTTACATTCGAGCAACTACGAAAATTTTTTAAAAAGATATTTGTTTAAATAATGTATTTATTTAAAATAATTAATCTTATGTTGAGTGTTTTTCCCTGTGTGCTTTGGATGGCAAAGTTATATATTTATATGATGTGGTTACTGTTACTAGATGTGATATCGTAGGTAGGTTTCATGCATGTCAACACATACCCTATTCTAGGTTTAACACGTGTTTATATGATGTGGGTTTACCTATGGGATGGTGTGAGAACCCACGTCGTGCGGTCTCATTGGATGGCACGCGTGCCTTACATATGAACACACAGTGTCACGAGAACTTGATGTGCGAACTGTGTAGAATCCGACCCAGATCCAATCGAGTTACAGGCGATAATAATGAGTATCATAACAATTTGTCTCCCACCTAGTTCGAAGAAGAGTTATAAAGTGACTCTTCTTGGAACCCGGTTCTATGAGACGAGAAATAACATAAGGAGAAATTTATTGAATACGCTTTATACTTTAACCTGCATCGTACACTTCGCCATGTGTCAAAAAGAGGTACAGTTGTACGCAGTTGATTGTGCCCTGATTCTTGGATATATATAAATAGTTAAAGTGCAAAAAAAAAAAAAGAAAAAAAACTCTTTTAAAAGGTGGTCCTTTTAAAAGGAGGTTACTTGAGCCTTAAAAATTACATTGTTTGAACCCGAGATTTTGGAGAAGAAACCATTGTTGAGAAGAACAGTTTCAAAGGTAATCTTCCTAAAATTTCCATTGTTCTTTCGATTTTTTTCTACTTTAATTAGAACACCATAGCTAGGACTAGAGAAAGTGGTCGTATTGTTTAATACATCCCTTCGCGATGCCATGAAGTGAAAACTCTAGTGGAGGCTAAGGTCTACATTTGCACCATGAATGTGGAAGAAATGAATCTCATTTTGGCTGCTCGAGAATTCAAATACTGAACTACGCTTACAACTTTGCTTACGTACAATGATAGAGACAGGCTTTCATTTACCACTCCACCCCTTCTTATCTGCCACATTCTCGATGAATACAGAATAGTTCCGAGGCAATTATCTGGTTTTTCATGGTAGGGTTCAAGAACATACTTCATCGAATGCAGTAGGAGAATGAAGTGTCATTAATCATCATTTTTCAAAATTTGTATCAATTGAAAGCCTATAATCAAAGGGGTTCGTTAGGTTTATTTTATTTCTCTCATCGTGAAGATGTGGAGTCCATCATTATGAACTGGTCCTCAGATCTTTGTCTAAATCGCTGCAAGTACATATGAGTTAAGTACAAGATTAATAGTGGCTTTGATTTTTTAACCTAGTGGTCAATACCCAGTAAGGGTATGTGTTTAAGGAAGCGAAAAATTATGACAGAAGTAGGTTAGGGATAGTATTATAGACTTCGCAAGGGTCGCATGCTAGATTTGGAAGAAGTACTAACTGTCAGAAACGTGTTTCAGTAATGTATGTTAAATCTAATCCTCAATGGATGGAGGCAAGCTGATGTTGATGATGGTGCGGACACCGTTGGATTACTACTTACACAGTTTGCCTGGCCACACAAAGCTACTAATGATTTGGGGCTTATACTGTTGAGGAGAAAAAAAAGAACCTAAAAATTATTTTTATAAATTTTGTAAATTAAAGCCTCGTTCATGGTCTTTAGAGTCTTCAGGGAGTGTAGAAATTAGTACAAACCTCCTTATGCTAAATGTTGGTGCTGATATTAAACTTGTTGGTGATGCAAGCACAGTTCGTAGTGTTAAAAAAAGTTCAGAAGAATCCACCAGCTTATCAAAAGATATCGACGAATACATGGATGTGTGATCTTTTATGCAGAATGTGCGATGTGGTCCTTCTGGTACTGCTATTGGAGAAGGGAGTGTGGTAATAGAAAGAGGCAAACGACAATTGCTAGAACCACCAAGATTGTACTAAGTAATAAAGATGAAGGTAGTCCAATAGGGGAGCTTCACCTCAAGAAAAAAAAAAAAGATCGCGTTGGAACATCAAGCAAAATAGCTCTTATTACTATAATTACTGCCACAATTCCATCTCTTCCCTTCTCTTTTATTAATCCTCCACCACCACCAAAACAAACAGTTGATGATACCTTTGGAGTATTTGTTGGCTATGGACCTTCTAGTGGTTCCATAAAGCTCACTGCTTCTGATGGTGAGACAAGAACTTTATTTCCATGACACGAACATCTTAGCAAGCAAAAGTTTCCCTACAGTCCTAGTGAGGTGAGTAAGCAATGGAAAAAAATTGTCTGAAAAGGCAAAGGAGCATATTTATCCATCTGGATCGTCCAACAGTACAAGGAAACCTTCCTTGAAAAAGCTGATACTTTTTCTACAAGTGACCTTAGCTGAAGCTGACATGGCCAGTTTAGGGCTTGTTGAGGGTATAGGCGCAAGCAGAGATAAAGAAGAGGGAAATTGAAAATGTTCATTAGCCTGCAATGGAGGCACTGAAAAGGGCTCCCGAGTTGTATGCGAGCTTGGATAAAGATAATAGGAAATTATTGAAATAGAATAGGAGACTGCAAGAGCATTTTACCTTTACCCAAAAAGATGTTTAAAAATTACATGAGGAGATCACAAGTGAGTGAACTGACAAAAGTGTCCTCAAAGCCACCATAAAAAGCATGGATGAACAATACAAAGTTGTTATGGCTGACCTGGTGAAGAGACATGAAGAAGCTTTGGAGAAGTGCAAAAGGGAAACTATACAAAGTAGTTGGTTTAAAGCCTAACTTCTTGTTGCATGCTCAAGTAGCTAGTGGTCCCTTTGATACTCGTAGAGTTAATTTTGATGCTCTTAGTGAGTTTACTGGTGCTCAATTGGATTTTGATGTTCACTTTCCTTTTAGAGTAGCTCGGGAAGAATTTGTAGAAAAGTAGAAAAGCAATATTTACTTCGTTGAAGATTTTGTTGAAAATAGTGTAGCTCCCATAGTTGGGTGTGAAGGTGATGGAAACGAAGGAGAGAATGAAGAAAAGGGTGAAGTGCTTGCCAGTCCCCAAGACACCAGTGCTAATTCATAATTTGCTTACCTTTATTGTACTTACTTCTTTGAAATATGAAATAAAAAATCAATGTTTGTTTTATATTGAAACATTGTGACGATGTTGTTTTTAATTGTAAACTTATTTAAGTAAATTGTATACTCAAATTGTTAGTATAAATAAGCTAAAGAGTAAATACTGTGAAAACAATTAACTCTAATAAAATTGTTAATGATCTTAAATCGAATGAACATAGGTTACGATATTAAATTAGCTTATTTTAACAATATCAGCTGCGATCTTAAATCAGCGAGCTGTTTGGAGTTGCGATATTAAATTAGAAAACTCAAATAAAATTGTTCATGATCTAAAATTGAATGAACTTAGGTTGCAATTTGAAATTAGTGAACCTTAATAATATTAGTTGTGATATTAAATTAGTGAGTTGTTTGGAGTTGTGATATTAAATCAGCTAACTCAAATAGAATTGTTCATGATCTAAAATTGAATGAACTTAGATTGCGATCTTAAATCAGTGAGCTGTTCGGAGTTGCAATCTTAAATCAGCTAACTCAAATAAAATTGTTCATGTTAAATAAAGTAGACATCATTTGCAAATAACATATCTTTATTGAAAGAAGGATAGATCATTCATACATAATATTTCTTTAAGTGGCATGCATTCCATGTGCGTGGTAGCATAGGACCCTCCATCTTTGCTATTCTGTAAGCTCCATAACCTATATTTTCTACCACTTTATAGGGTCTTTCCTAATTTGGGATCATTTTTCCTTGTTGCGATGTTGGAAAACTAGCCTTAGTATTTCTTAAAACAAGATCACCTACTTGAAACTATTTTTTCATGAATTTGATATTATAGTATTGAGCAACTTGTTGGGCTCATGATGCATTCCTAATCTCTGTTGTGTATTTAGCTTCATTGTCTAAGTTTAGTCGAATGGCCTCTTGATTATCACCTTCATCAAAATGAATTGTTCAATGAGATCGCATACCTATCTTGGTAGGGATTAATGTTTTTGCTCCATGTACAAGTGAGAATGCAGTCTCTCTAGTTGATGTATGAGGTGAGCTTCGCTGGGCCCAAATAATTCTTGGCAACTCTTCTAACTAAGCACCTTTGGTTTCATCAACCTTTTTCTTCAGAGCTATTAGAGCCTTTTTATTCATTCCTTCTACTTAACCATTTGTTTGGGGAGTCTTTACAAAACTTTGAGTGAGAGCAACCTGTAGATCTTTATATAAATTTTTGAATTTTCCTTGAAATTGGGTTCCATTATCTGTTATAATCAAGCGTGGGATGTCAAACCTACAAATAATGGATTTCCAAAGAAAAGACTTCATTTGTCTCTCCATGATTGTAGCTAGAGCTTCATCTTCTATCCATTTAGTGAAATAGTTTACGACAACTACTATGAATTTCTTCTGAGATGTAGCTATTGGAAATGGGCCCAAAATATCTATTCCCCAAGTTGCAAATGGCTAAGGGCTAGACATTATTTGTAGAGGCTCTGTTGGTGATCAATGTGCCAGATTTTGATAAATATCTAGTTGAGGCTAATGAGAATTTTGTTGAAGATTTTGATATTTTATTATGGTGGAAAGTGAATAGCCTTAAATTTCCCACTTTTTCAAAGATGGCCAGAGATATGTTAGCTATACCAGTTTCTGTGGGTCCTTCAGGGTCTGCATTTAGCATCAGGGGCATGTGCTTGATCAATTTCGGAGATCTTTAACTCCTAAAATTGTACAAGCTCGTGTGTGTACTCAAGATTGGATTAGGAAGTCATCATCACAAGAAAACATTAAAAAGATTGAAGAATAAACCTAAGAGCTTGACAAGAGTGAAAATGGTGTATTTATTTTTAATTTAATAGTTTCAATTTTTTATTAGTTCATTCAACCTCACACCTATTTAATGACAATATATAATTTAACTCCATTAAAACATGACAGTATATAATTCAACCTCGAAATTCAATTGTACACTCCCACACACTCCCATTTTCAATCCACTACATCACACCTATTTCCCAAATACAATATCCACATTTGATGGTACACACTCAAAGACTCTCATTTGATAATAATCTCAGCAATTTTTTCTTATCCAATTACAATACCACAACCAAATAGCTTTCATATATATGGGCTAAGGGGGTGTCAGTCATCAGTGTCCCATCACCTTTTTTTTTTTTGAAATTTGGTATAAGGATGTCAACCATCAGTGTGCGAACACCCAAGAAAAATTATTTTTTTAATATGAAAAAAAGGTAATGCTAGCTATTTAGTTCCCCCAACACAATTTTTTTATTTGATAAAGTGGGCGTCGGCTATCAGTGTGCCAATACCCAAAAATAATTATTTTTTAATATTATAAAGTGGTGTCGGCCACTTATCCCCCCAACCAATTTTTTTTTTCAAATACTAGTAAAAATGTATACCTGTGTGCTACTGTTTGAAAAAAAAATACACAGTTGCCAACCATTAAGTCACCCCCAATCTCAAAAATTAAAATTATTTTAAGCCTGACAGAATCATCAGGAAATGATTGGGTCAAAAGTCAAGGTGGTGTCCGCCATTAAGTCCCCTAACCCCATTTTATTGTTCACATTAGGTTGTTTGGGTGATTTTTTTTTTAACCTAGATCATTTTTGTAATTATAAAATTTTTTGGGTCATTTTGGTAAAATAACCAAGGTCCCCCTTCCCCACCACCACCGAAAGTAAGTTTCAGTTTTCTTTCTTTATTTAATTAGTATTTTTAATACTAGTTTAATATTTTTAAAGTATGTTATATTTTATTAAAAAGTTAGCATTTAATTTATTATCTCTGAAAATTAAATAAAAAATATGGTTAATTTTTTTTAGTATAACTAGTTATATTAGTAGATGTTTGTACTAATTAATTTGTATCTTTTATTTTTTTATATTACAAACTTTTGGATAATTCCTCTTTCCCTCCCTCTCTACAACTAAAGATCTCCCAAAAAGAAATTAGGTATTTATTTATTTTTATTATAATTATTAATATTTTAAAAATTGTGTTAAAAGTTTAATTTTTTTAGATATATAGTTATATTTTATTTCACATTTTTATTGGTTGATATTATTTTTTAATGTAAATTTAGATAAAACTAATAATTTAAGTATTAGTATAAAGCGTTATTTTTATATTGTTTATTTGTTAAGTTGAATAAGAAAATTTTAATTGTTTTTGTAGATATCGATACGAGTTCTTTAATTACTACAGAAGATCACAGAATTAGGACGATCCATTTACCAATAAGAGAATGTTCTAATGCTGTACGTATTTTTTAGCATAGTTGCATGTGATTTTTTTTATTTAATTTCACATTATTAACCAATTTTGTAATATGATTAAGGTCCATACCACGTGTTAAGGCCGCGTGGCAATGGTCCGAGCTACCGACCGAACGCACGGATTATGCCTACTTATATGCTGTAGGATTTGGATTAGCGATATTAATCAGTGTCTTTGAGTTGAGGGCCGACTTAATATCGGCACTACTTGAGCAGTGGTGCCCAGAGATGCACACATTTCATTTGTTGTGTGAGGAACGCAGCATCACATTGGAGGATGTCGCAATGCAATTAGGGCTCCCCATGGACGGTGATGTAGTAATCGGTACAAGCGGAATAGTAGATCCTACCACTCTCTATTATGACTTGTTTGGACACTCTCCCGGTGATGGTACTGATAAATTTACGAGTTTAAAATTTCTTTAGCTGAAGGCAAATTATGAAACATTATAAAATTGTGCGACCGATATGGAGAAGATATAGGCTGCTTGGGCCTATATACTACAACTTATATGGGGGTACTTATGCCGGATTCCAATAATAATAGAGTTCACTTGATGTACCTACCATTAATTAGTAATTTGCAAAGTGTTCGTTCATACAGTTATGGTTCGGCAGTATTAGCTATGCTACATCATGAGTTTTGTTGGGCGACAAAGTATAGAACTATCGATATATATGGGTACCTAATACTGCTACAATCTTAGGCGCTATACAGGATGTCATTTCTAGCATCAGTGAGTCACCAAGTACATGTGTTCCTACTTGTGAATAGGTAAATAAAATTTAAACTTGGGTTAAGATTTTTTTTCATGAAAATATTTTCTAACGAGTTTATTTTATATTTTTAGATTGTATAGTTGTTCGAATATCAGGAAGTCAAAAACACTATTATACTAACAGATGATCGAGGGATACGTTAGGGATGGGGTAATTTATTTTTAAAAAATTAAACTATATTAATATCATGTAATTAGTTTATTTATTAAAGTGCACTATAATTAGTATTCTAACCATGTATTTAATTGTGCAATTAGTGTAGATATCGTATATTGCACCGAATGTTGCTTCTGTCATTCCTCCATCGGTTAGAGCACATGCAACCTTGTGGTGTCTCAACGCACCCATTATAAATTTTCAAATGATGGAGTGGTATGACGGGGATCGGGTGCTTTGTCAATTTGGGTGTAGTTAACATATTCCAGATGTTCCTATATAATTGAGAAAAGATGTCCACGAAATTGACAAAAAAGGGGAAATATGCAAAGAATTGGGCGTTAGAGCATCAACCATATATTGTGTTATGAAACACCCGGTTGGAGAGAATGCCTTATTTAATGTCATGTTATCCTAACTTCACCCCTCGAGGGACTACCAGGAGTGGTCCGTAAAGAATGGGTTGCCCTACTTATACAATGGTCAATTAATGTTAGTCCCTCCACATATGGAACAACGAGATCCTCTACAATCCCATCCTCATCAGAAATCTCCTCCACCACTCGAGCCTGAGCCCCAGCCCGATCCCACACCTTTGATGTTATCCACACACTCAACCGAAAATTCTAACCACCTAGAGATGAGGGGTTGGCCCCAGCCCGAGCCGACACATTCATTATCATACAAACACTCGACCGATAGTTCCTATTACCCGGAGATGGGGGGTTGGAATTTTTCCCCAGAGTACTCGGGTTATGCAATAGACCGAGAGATGGGCGATTGCAGTTCTTATCAGTAGCCGATCTCACCAATGATGTTCGACATGTAGATAATTGAAGTTGATACAAGAATGAATATTCAATACATAAATAATATTCTATTCGACTGAGACGACTCTTCCGGGTGGTAGCCTCGATGCGGGCATTTGCTTTAATTATGACTCACTGGTTTGCATACGCCACAATGTTTAGTGTCGACCCTTTCCCTTATATCCATGTCATTTCTTATCCGAGTGACATGTGCGCGACCTCTGGGCTTCCTACGGAAATTGCAGTCTGGGACCAACTCGAAAGTCAACATGGGAATTTCCCACATTGACACATCCAGCTTTGTTGGGAACTCATTTCCCCAAATATGTAACATGCATTCCAGTGTGTATAACTCATCGATATATTGTTCAACATTGATAGAGGCACCGGCGCATGCTGCAACAACGTGCCCACACGGGTAACGAAATGTTTGGAATATCCTACAGTCACATTGCCTGTTTAAGACATCAGCTCCGTATGACCTAGGTGGGATACCCGGTCGACAACCAACAGTCTCTGTCACCCGAAATGTTTCATAATGTTAAGAATATAATTGAATGTTCATGGTCCTCGCTTTTCATCTCTTGACCGCCATTGCCTTCCTAACATCCTTGACGTACAAGAACCCCGCATTCATTTGATTTACTTATCTCAACCCTATTCTCGGCATTAATGTGGCCATCCGGTAGAAAGTAGCTGAGAATACAGATGCAATTGAGAGATGTCGTGTACGTCTCAATATCGCATTAACAGCCTCTACTAGATTTGTGGTCATATGACCATATCTCGAATCGTTATCGAAACGTCGAGCCCATTGCCAGGGTTTCATACTCGAAAACCACTGTTATAATGTAGTAGTCGTTTGACCATGCATATCAGCTTTAGAGTCAGCCCATCTCCATCTGAATCGATGTAGCTCCACTTCATACCCTAAATCGTTACAACATGTTACGTGT
Organism: Gossypium australe; assembly: GCA_005393395.2. Classification (NCBI taxonomy): domain Eukaryota; kingdom Viridiplantae; phylum Streptophyta; class Magnoliopsida; order Malvales; family Malvaceae; genus Gossypium; species Gossypium australe. The sequence continues at coordinate 39,881,568 of CM016623.1, forward strand.
CGTTTGGCACATTATAAACATATGGGAAACAATGTAACACCCCTTAACCCTAAACCGTCGTCGGAACAGGGTTACAAGGTATTACCGGAGTTAAACATTAATAAACAAGTAAATTGATATATAATTTCATATTTCAATTTAAAACTTTTCAAATTTCATCTTTAAGTCCCTAATATGGACCTACGAGACCTAAAATATGATTAAGAAGTGATTTGGGACTAAACCAGGAACTTTAGAAACTTTTTCTTGAAATTAAGGGCACATGCCCGTGTGGTCTGAGACATGCCCGTGGGGATCACATGGCCGTGGGCAGCCCGTGGGCAGATTCTGACTTGCTACACATGGCTGTGGGACTAGCCTGTGGACTATTCTGACTTTGCCACACGGCCTGGGCACACGCCCATGTGTCTAGGCCGTGTGAAAACTGCAATTTTCACCATTTTTAGGTTATTTTTACATACTAAATACACCTAATTCGTACATAATCATTTACTTATAAATCTTGATTATATAACATTCATCATACATAAAACGTCTTCAGAATTTTATACCACCTTTACAACCAAAATATAAAACATTTACAAATGACAAAACTAACCCTAGTACATGCCACATTTACCAAAAAATTGATGCATCACCAAAATTGAGCTAAAGCCGGGATTGAATCAGATGCTGAGTCCAACTTATCTTGACCTAATCTGCGCAAAGAAAACAAACTGTACGCTGAGTATTGGAACTACTCAGTGGTATTATCATAATTCAATTTATAGCAATGATCAAATGTCATAAACATACTTAGATAAGTAACACATCATACTTATAATTTCATACTAAGTTATTATATTTCCAATGTGACATTTTCAATATTTGAATTAATATCTCATCCATAGAATTCCAACTGTTCATGAACTTTGATTCATGCCTTCAATCACATAGCATAATTTCATTTCTAATTTTGTTTCACATTATCTCTTTCACTATTCATTCAATGGTTCAAATAATCAAATTCATATGATTTTCTCATTTCACAGAATTACCCCTATTAACATGACTCGGACTTTGACAGATACACGGATCCAACCAAACACTCCGTACTGGCACCCAGTGCCTCATCGGATAGTTCAAAACAATATAGTGACACCCAGTGTCTCATCGGCCTAGCCGAAGTAAAGTGGTACCCAGTACCTTATTGAATCTATCCGAAGTAAATAATGACACCCAGTGTCTCATCGACTCGAGGTCGAAGTATCCCTAAACACTTTCAATCCTATGGCATGCCAACTATATCCGACTCAGACCGACTAGTTAATAGGGTATTGATTCAAATATCAATTTCTCTTTCTCTTCCAATTGATCACAAATCATCCAAATTCAATTCATACACTACAATTATACTATTTAATTTCACACATACATACATATATATATATATCCATCAATTAAATCCAAATCACATTCAATTAAAATATCAATACTTACATCAATTTCCTTTTCCGTACACATACATTGAAATTAAACATGTAATAATAAATAACTTGAATTATGATAATACAAACTGATATTTTCTCGAGCTACTCCTCGATCACTTTTTCCTTCCCCTTCGTATTAGACGTCTCGGTTTCCTTGTTTGCTACGAAAATTAACATAATTATAATTAATTAATAACACATATATTTTATATAAGATAATAACTTTCCATGCAACTTTTACCTAAATCCCAAATTTGTCCTAACCATTTTCATCTTCTTCTCTTTTACAAATTCATATCCTTTCCTTATTCAATTTCCATCAAAACTTCAATATAAACATCAAATTTTCATCATTTAACCATAGTTTCAAGTTTCTTTCAATTTAGCTCATAAAACTCAAAACTTATAGCCTAGTTTGCAATTTAATCCTCCAATCAACTCTAATCACAAATTCTATCAAATTAATCCCTAATTCCATTATTTGTTCAACATAAACCCTACTAAAAATTCTATCATTTTTCAAAATTTCCACATAAATTCAAGAGTATTTTACTCTAAGACTTCAAAACCCTAGTTTTTCCTTTTTTTTTTCTTTTCCTTCTTTCCCCAATTTCATTTGTTCTCTGTAACTTTTCTATTCTCTTTTTTTAATTATTATTAAATATAAAATATCTATAATAACCAATATATATACATGTGTATTAGTACATATAAATACACATGTATAAATTATCACCACACATTTGGCACTATCATATTTATTTAACAAAAAATAATATAATAAACATAATAAATAAATACTAATAATAATAATCTTTTACTTAACTTATAAGTAAATATATATATATATATAATATTCATTTGTACTAATATTTTAGTTACACATGTATTTATTCTCTAACTTACACATGTCACTAATTTGGTTTAATTACTAATTTAGTCTTTTAATCTTTCTCTATTCTATAATTAAACTTTTATGCTCTATTCAATTTAGTCCTTTCTAATAATTATTTCTAATTAAACTAAATTCACTTATCAAAAATCTAATTCAACCCATACTAACTTCGTAAATATTTTTAATAAATATTTACGGACTCATTTTCCTAAGACGGAGGCCCTGAACTCACTTTTCCAGTGCCCGTGAAATTCGGGTTATTACATTTCTCCCTCCTTAATAAATTTCGTCCTGGAAATTTACCTGAGAATAGATGGGGGTACTGTGCTCTTATAGTTTCTTTGGGTTCCCATGTTGCTTCTTCTACACTATGACTTCTCCATAACACTTTCACTAGAGGAACCTTCTTATTTCTTAATTCTTTTATTCCTCGTGCTAGAATCTCAACTGGTCCTTCTTCATAAGACAAATCCGGTCAAATCTCAATATTTTCAGTAGAGATAACATGAGTAGGATCTGATCTATATCTTCAAGGCATCGAAACATGACAAACATCATGAATCTTCTTTTATTCTGGAGATAAAGACAAACGATAAACTACTGGTCCAATCCGCTCTACTATTTCATGTGGCCCGATATAACGAGGACTTAACTTTCCTTTCCGACCAAATCTCAATACTTTCTTCCAAGGAGAGACCTTAAGAAATACATTGTCACCAACTGAATATTCAATATCTCGTCGTTTCAAATCAGCATAAGACTTATGTCTATCAAAGGCTACTTTTAGTCTCTCTTGTATCTTTTTGACTATTTCTTCTGTTTCTTGGATTAACTCAGGCCCGATTATTTTTCTTTCATTTAATTCAGCCTAACATACAGGTGATCTACATCTCCTCCCATATAATGCTTCATACGAAGCCATCTGAATACTCGATTGAAAACTATTATTATACACAAATTCAGCTAAGGGTAGATAACATTCCCAACCTGATTCAAAATCAATAATGCAAGCCCGAAGCATATCCTCTAATATTTGAATTACTCGTTCAGATTGCCCGCCAGTTTGCGGATGATATGTAGTGCTGAAATTGAGTCTGGTACCTAGAGAGCCATGTAATTGCCTCCAAAATCTCGAGGTAAATCGCGGATCCTAGTCTGAAATAATAGATACAGGAATACCATGCAGTCTCACTATTTCCCGAATATAGATCTCAATCAGCTTCTGTAAAGACCAATCGGTTCTAACTGCTATAAAGTGAGCAGACTTAGTAAGCCGATCAACTATCAACCAAATGGCATTCTTTTTGTTTGCTGACAACGGTAATCCCGTAACAAAATCCATTGTGATTCGATCCCATTTCCATTCTGGAATATTAATAGGATGAAGTAAACCTATTGGTACCTGATGTTCCGCTTTTACCCGCTGATATGTCAAACATTTACCAACATACTCGACTATATCTCTTTTCATTCTAGGCCACCAGTATAGTTCTCGTAAATCCCGATACATCATCGTACCTCCAGGGTGCAAAGCAAATGGACTATCATGAGCTTCTCGAAGAATCAACTCTTTAAGTTCCGAAGTAACTGGAATATAAATTCAATTACGGAATCTCAAACAACCTTGATCATTAATACTGAAATTTTCTACTGGGCCACTCAATACCATCTCTCTCTTTTTCAACAACTTATCATCTTTCAACTGTGCTGATTTGATCTGATCAAACATTACCGGCTTAATTCTCAACTCAGCCAAAAGACTCCCATCATCACTGATGATGAGTTGTGCAAACATTGCTCTTAATTCTATTGCAGCTTTTCTACTTAGTGTATCAGCTACTATGTTTGCCTTTCCCGGATGATAATCTATGACACAACCATAATCTTTCAAAAGTTCAATCCATCGTCTCTGTCTCAAATTCAACTTATTTTGCGACAGAAGACATTTGAGACTTTTATGATCAGTATGTATATAACATTTTTCACCAAAAAGATAATGCCTCCAAATCTTTAATGCAAAAATTATAGCGGCTAGCTCCAAGTCATGAGTCGGATAATTACGCTCGTGTGGTTTCAACTGTCGAGATGCATAAGCTATTACCTTCCCGTCTTGTATCAGAGCACAATCCAGACCATTCAAAGAAGCATCACTGTATAATACAAAATCCTTACCCGATTCTGGTAATGTCAGAACTGGTGCCTCGGTTAACATTTACTTCAACATATCAAAGCTCTTCTGACACTGATCATCTCAAATAAAGGGAACATTCTTCTGTAGTAATTTAGTCATTGGCAAAGCTATCTTCGAAAATCCATTCACAAATCTTCTGTAATACACGGCTAAACCAAGAAAATTGCGTACCTCAGATACAGCCTTTGGTGCTTTCCATTGAACAATTGCTTTAATTTTTCTCGAATCAACTCTAATTCCATCTGTTGATACCATATGTCCCCAAAATACAACCTCTGATAACCAGAACTCACATTTACTAAGCTTTCCATACAACTGCTTCTCCCGTAATATCTGTAGTAAATTTCTAAGATGCTGATCATGTTCTGACTCTGATTTAGAATAGACCGGTATATCATCAATGAAAACTACCATAAACTGATCTAAATATGGCTGAAAAATACAGTTCATCAAATCCATGAAAGCAGCTGGGGCATTAGTCAACCCGAATGGCATTACTAAAAATTCATAGTGACCATACCTCGTACGAAAAGCTGTCTTTTACATCACATTCTTTTACTTTCAACTGATAGTAACTTGACCTTAAGTCAATCTTCGAAAACACAGAAGCTCCTCTCAACTGATCAAATAAATCGTCAATGAGGGGAAGTGGATACTTATTCTTAATTGTCACCTTGTTTAACTGTCTATAATCAATACAGAGTCGCATCGAGCCATCTTTCTTTTTAACAAATAACACTGGAGCTCCCCACGGTGAAATACTCGGTCTAATAAATCCACGGTCTAACAAATCTTGTAACTGTATCTTTAACTCTTTCAGTTCAATGGGCGACATACGGTATGGAGGCATAGAAATTGGACTCGTACCTGGATACACTTCAATAGCAAATTCAACTTCTCTGTCTGGTGGCAAGCCTGGTAACTCTTCAGGAAATATGTCTGGAAACTCGCAAACTGTTCTAATTTTACTGCATTGGCTACTAACTGAATCTGAATTAATAACATAAGCTAAGTATGCTGTACAACCCTGCTGTAATAACTTATTAACCTTCATTGCTGAAATAACATGTGTTGGCCCACTATCCCCTTGATCTCAATAGTGTTACCATCATTAGTCTAAATACTTAACTTCCTTTTATAGTAGTCCAAAATCACACCATGTTCAGACAACCAATCCATACCCAATATTATATCAAAATCTCCAAATGGCATAATCAACAAATCAACTGGAAAAGTTTCATTCTGAATTTTCAACGGACATCTCGAACATACTTGATTTACTATTACTGTTTGCCCTAACGGACTTGACACTTCTATTGTTACACTAGACATTTCAGATTCAAATTTCCCCAATTCAACCAACTTCGAATTTATATATGAATGTGAAGATCTATGATCAATCAAAGCATAAATAGGCTCAGAATATAATAAAAATATACCTGTTACAACATCATGTGCATCGCCATCTTCCCAGGTTCTAACTACATAAGCTCTGGCCGTCACTCTAGCTTCAGACTGCTGGGTTGCTATGTCACTCCCTCTTCTCGTACCTCCTCCTCTAGATACTGGTCCACCTCTGGTCGATCCCCTGCCTCTAGTTGTAGATACTGATCTCTGTGATATCACAGGTGTAGCACTATTAGTTTTTGGACAGTCTCTGATGAAATGATCTTTAGAACCGCATCGAAAACAGCCTCTAGCTAATTTCCAACATTCCCCTCTATGTTTCTTCCCACAGTGCTGACAATCTGGAATTTCTATTTCCTGAGATGGACCTCTTACACTACCAGTGGACACTGTAGTTTGTTTTTTCCAATTTTTGTCTCCTCTATCTATTCGGAAACTAGACCTCCATCCACCTCTAGAATCTCGAGATCTTTTAAATGAAGGATTCGAACTCATAGTTCCCGTACGTTTCACAACTGATTTTAAAGTTTCAGGCTTTAGTCCCAAGACTTGCTCTACCATCCTGGCCTGCTCGATCAAGTCAACAAATTCAGTGATTCACTGGGACACTAATTGCAGCTTTATTTCATCTCTTAATCCCCGTAAAAATCTTTTACAACTATCGGCTTCAGTTGGTACAAACTCTGATGCATATCTACCAAGTCTTGAGAACTCCCGTTCATAGTCCACTACTGTCATTTCACCTTGTTTTAGCGTCAAAAATTCTTGTTTCTTATCTTCTATATACATATCCCCAATATACTTCTTTTGAAATTCTTTTTGAAATAGATCCCATGTTACTTGATCAGTCGATAAATGTCAGATTACGGATTCCCACCATAGATATGCCTCACCCTGTAATAAAGATACAACACATAACAGACTTTCTCGTGACGTACATTCTAACTGCTGTAAAATTCTTTTTGTTGCATCCATCCAGTTTTCAGCTACAAAAAAATCAACTCCTTTCAAGCCCGAAAATTCTGTGGCACCATATTTTCTTTGTTCCTTAATAGGGGCCTGTCTAGGAACATGTACAGACGTGGTAGCAAGTACAGACTCCGCTATTCGCTAGAGAGCATCAGTTAAAACCCTTACTACATCATAATCATTTCTACCTTTTCATCTCTTTCCCTAATGTTCTCTTTTTCTACATTGGGAGGCTAATTTCTGATCGGATTTACACTGGATGTAGCTGACTCTGTTTCATCTAAATCATATGATTCTTTATCCCCAGTGAACATTTCCTCATTTATATCATCAAGGTGTTCATCAGACATCTCTAATCTATAAAACAAAAACTATTAAATAGATCAGCATCCAAAATCCCGACTCAATTTTGACTTGACATGTGGCATGTACTTCTAGACTTACTTTTGAGCTCGATTTAGTCTGAGAATCGGCTAAACCTGATAGCTCTGATACCACTAAAATGTAACACCCCTTAACCCTAAACCGTCGCTAAAACAGGTTACGAGGTATTAACGGAGTTAAACACTAATAAACAAGTAAATTGAGATATAATTCCGTATTTCAATTTAAAAATTTTCAAATTTCATCTTTAAGTCCCTAATATGGATCTACGAGACCTAAAATATGATTAAGAAGTGATTTGGGACTAAATCGGGAACTTTAGAAACTTTTTCTTGAAATTAGGGGCACATGCCGTGTGGTCTAAGACATGCCCGTATGGCCTGCCCGTAGGGATCACATGGCCGTGGGCAGCTCGTGGGCAGATTCTGACTTGCTACACATGGCTGTGGGACTAGCCTGTGGACTATTCTGACTTTGCCACACGGCCTGGGCACACACCCATGTGTCTAGGCTATGTGAAAACTGCAATTTTCACCATTTTTAGGTTATTTTTACATACTAAATACACCTAATTCATACATAATCATTTACTTATAAATCTTGATCATATAACATTCATCATACATAAAACTTCTTAAGAATTTTATACCACATTTACAACCAAAATATAAAACATTTACAAATGACAAAACTAACCCTAGTACATGCCACATTTACCAAAAGATTGATGCATTACCAAAATTAAGCTAAAGCCGGGATTGAATCAGATGCTGAGTCCAACTTATCTTGACCTAATCTGCCCACGGAAAACAAATCGTACGCTGAGTATTGGAACTACTCAGTGGTATTATCATAATTCAATTTATAGCAATGATCAAATGTCATAAACATGCTTAGATAAATAACACATCATACTTATAATTTCATACTTATAATTCAAATATCAATTTCTCTTTCTCTTCCAATTGATCACAAATCATCCAAATTCAATTCATACAATACAATTATACTATTTAATTTCACACACACACACACACACACACACACACACACACATATATATATATATATCCATCAATTAAATCCAAATCACATTCAATTCAAATATCAATACTTACCTCAATTTCCTTTTCCATACACATACATTGAAATTAAACATGTAATAATAAATAACTTGAATTATGATAATACAAACCGATATTTTCTCGAGCTACTCCTCGATCACTTTTTCCTTCCCCTTCGTATTAGACGTCTCGGTTTCCTTGTTTGCTACGAAAATTAACATAATTATAATTATAATTAATTAATAACACACATATTTTATATAAAATAATAACTTTCCATGCAACTTTTACCTAAATCCCAAATTTGTCCTAACCATTTTCATCTTCTTCCCTTTTACAAACTCATATCCTTTCTTTATTCAATTTTCATCAAAACTTCAATATAAACATCAAATTTTCATCATTTAACCATAGTTTCAAGTTTCTTTCAATTTAGCTCATAAAACTCAAAACTTATAGCCTAGTTTACAATTTAATCCTCCAATCAACTCTAATCACAAATTCTATCAAATTAATCCCTAATTCCATTATTTATTCAACATAAACCCTACTAAAAATTCTATCATTTTTCAAAATTTTCACATAAATTCAAGAGTATTTTACTCTAAGACTTCAAAACCCTAGTTTTTCCTTTTTTTTTTCTTTTCCTTCTTTCCCCAATTTCATTTGTTCTCTGTAACTTTTCTATTCTCTTTTTTTAATTATTATTAAATATAAAATATCTATAATTACCAATATATATTACATGTGTATTAGTACATATAAATACACATGTATAAATTATCACCACACATTTGGCACTATCATATTTATTTAACAAAAAATAATATAATAAACATAATAAATAAATACTAATAATAATAATCTTTTACTTAACTTATAAGTAAATATATATATAATATTCATTTGTACTAATATTTTAGTTACACATGTATTTATTCTCTAACTTACACATGTCACTAATTTGGTTTAATTACTAATTTAGTCTTTTAATCTTTCTCTATTCTATAATTAAACTTTTATGCTCTATTCAATTTAGTCCTTTCTAATAATTATTTCTAATTAAACTAAATTCACTTATCAAAAATCTAATTCAACCCATACTAACTTCGTAAATATTTTTAATAAATATTTACGGACTCATTTTCCTAAGACGGATGCCCTGAACTCACTTTTCTGGTGCCCGTGAAATTTGGGTTATTACAAACAAAAATGAGACAGATAATTACCCATCTTCACAACTTGTCTTCGCCAAATCCGCATTTCTAAATTCCTTTTGGAAGTTCAACGCAATGTGTCTGATACAGTAGATGGATCTCCACGGAACATTCGAATGCCTAATTATGGCAACTAGCCCCTTTGATCTATCGAAAATGATGCAAACGTTGTCTTAAATGACAACATATCTTTGCAAGTTCTCAAAAAAAAATTGTCATGACTCTGAGTTCTCTCCTTGGACGATGGAAAAGGCTATCGACAGAATGTTCCGGTTCCCTCTTGTGCAACCGCAATAAGGAGGACCTGTGTATATTTCTCGTACAACCAAGTCCCATCTACCTGCACAAGCACCTTACAGTGGAGAAAGGTCCAAATGTAGTGACCGAATGACCAAAACATATGGTGAAAAGTTATTTTCCCCGGATATAGTTGGTTGCCCTGGTCTTGATAAGGCAATGTCTGCAACTTAACGACAGACCCTGGAATGTACTCTCACAATGTGACAATCCACCCTTACAATTCGTTGTACGAAGCACCCCAATCTCTGTACAACTGATCCATGGCCATCTATTTAGCCAACCATGCCTTCCGGTATGAAACTCGATTATGGAACCATTCTTGCATTTCAGTAATCAGGACCAATACAATAATGGTTTGGTCGTCTTTAACCATTGCCAATATGTAGTTGCAGATGGTTTTTAAGTTAAGCTTCCGATGGTCCTACATCATACAAGCAGAAGTGCCTATATGAAGCCCAACATATTTTCGTATCTCCCACAATTGGGACCTATGGATAAATGCAACTCGTACTCGCCACTTGCACCCTTCTGTCAACTTTCAACATTCACCAACATACATTGTCGATTTAGAGTCAGTCACCTTGTAGTCTACAGAAACCTTCAAACTATAGCGTTTGATGGCATCGGCACACTCATCTTTGCTCGTGAATCTTTGTCCCACGAACAAATCTTCTGATTCAGGATCTTTTAACATCAAGTGACCAACTATGATGTCCAAGTCCTCGCGGAACTCAGAAGCATGTGTTGCATCGGGATCAACGATCAACATATGCACCTCTGGATCATTACATATAACGATGTCATGACTCGGGTTTTCGATCGAAGGGATGTGATCATTTCCACCATCTGGTCCTTTGTACTCGATATCGATGGTGACATCATCTAAGTCGGGGTCACTAAAATCTTCACCTTCATGATCAAAACAATAATTATTATCGGATCCATCTTCACCAAGTGCATTGATTTCAATAACGACTGGATGCATCTATAATCCACCACCATATTGATTTGAAAATCTAACATTGGAGTCAATGTCAAAACTGTGCACAGATGACCTGGGAAACTTTGTACTTGGGTCTTCAACTCCATATTGTTGACTTAACTGTGTTATATTTTCAACGTGCTCTACATTTTCTGACTCAGTAAATAACTGAATCAGTTCAGTGTTCAACCTCCCTAGCTGGCAATACAACGCGACCATTGTCTTGACGTTGTTATCGTCCAGAAGTTCCATCTTAATAAATTTGATAGGATTTGACGAAACTGGAAATTTATGGAATAGTTTCGTCATCCTCCTTCCACAATGCCGAGAAATTTTTTCACTGACTTTTTTTTTCATATCACCGACGGACAAATTCCTATTGAATCTCATCCCAATTTTTTGACGAGTTTCAAAAATACAACCAACGATTGTTTCTAAAATAACACCATCAAAATGAATTGCTGCAAAAAATTGATTCTCCTTTTTTTTTAAAATTTGAAAAAATAAAACAAAAAAAAACTTAATAAAATAACAATAAAAAATATAATAATTAAACCATAGCAAACAAGATAAATTGTAATATAAAAAGTTAAAATACCAAAACAATTAGTGAAAAAACTTAACTGAACTTAACTACAATGAATGAGGGAGAGGAAGAGCTTTAGACTTCTTTTTTTTTTTCTCACTACAATGGATGTGTGGGGGTTGGAGACCAAACCAACCCCTTTTATAATAAAAAATAATAATATAACAATCAAATATTTTTTTAACGGTTAAAAAAATTGGTATAATAATTATTATACCAATTTTTTGACAGATCGACTACACTAATAAAAAATTGTTATTATTTTTCATTTTTTTACCGTATCAGCTAAAAAATTAAAATATTTGGGTGCTGCCTGATACATTGACGGCATCAATAAAAATTATTTTTTCATATACTATTAAAAAAACTCGTATTTTTTGTGTTAAATACGGGTGCCACTAATTGGTTTGGCTACACCCGAAAAAAATAATTTTTTTTAAAAATTAAAGTGATGTCGTCGATTGATCAAGTGGTCTCAATATTTCACTGTTACATTTACCTATTCCGGTAAATATTAATCCCTTATCATAATTAGATATTTATTTATTTATTTATATTATTTATGAAAAAAACCCTTAGTATCATGTATTTAAATGGATAGGTATGTGTCCCAGACTTGTTGATAGCACGTGAAACTTTGACTATGAATTTGCAGTAGAATGAATAGGCAGAAGATACTTACCAAATTGAAGATTCTGGGAATCCACCATTGGTGACCACTTTGCTGTCATATTTTTTGGCCATATATAATTCAAAATTCAGAAAAACAATTTAATTATTATTTTCTGTAGGATCATCTTATTTCTCAAGTTATCACTTTTGGTTCTTTATTTCAATTGAGTCAAAATTATTTAATAATTAAAATGTCACAATTAACATTTTAAAAATTCCTACCAGAATTACATTCAATATTTTAATTAGTTAATTTACTTTTAATTTAATAAGTTGAAGTTTTTAAAATATAAATTTTAAATTAATAACAAAATGGATCAAAAGTCAAAATGTAACAACTGCTGGTATCATATATTTACACACACGCACTAAAGTACACAATTAAAGTTAGTTTTGTTGGCAAAGTTTATTGGTTGACACTTGGCAATATAATTGGAAAACACATGTAAGCTCCTCACCTGAATTTTAGTTTTCCAAAGAATTCTGTTAATTACTATAACAGCAATAAAATATTTTGCACTGATTTTGGATTTGAATAATGGATTTAATGTCTTTTTTCTCAAAAGAAATAAATAAAATCGTTATTTTTGTTTTTGATTTCCTATTCGTTGTCATGAAAATTCAAATTTTTATTAGTTTTTTTATTATAATATTTAGTTTGCTGAAGAGATCGATTAACACCGTGTAAAATTAAAGTTGTTTTATATCTTTTTTTTAAAAAAATTTATATAATTAATACTTTAACAATCTAATCGTCATATTTGATGTTCCATTCATATAAATCTAACATGTCAAATTTAACATAAATTAAAATTTTTTATAAAAGTTTGATGATATATTATCCAATTTAACATAATAAAATATATATATTATCAAATTTAAAAAAAGTTTGAACTATCCAAAAATTTGATGAAGGTTTTGATCATCAAAAATCTAAAAAATATATTATCAACATTAAAGAATACTAAGCTTTTTTTTATCCATGCGCTGCATCTGTTAATGTATTTAATAATGAGATTTTATTAAATTATTGTGTAATTTTGTTATATTTTTATTAATGATGTGAAAAACAACACTAACATATTGTTATAAAAATTTTATATTTTAAAATATAATAGTTAAAAAAATAATTGTAAAATATTATATATTTTTAAAATTTAAAAGTTAAGAAAATTGTAAATATACAATAATACTGCAAGGAAAAAGATAGTATTAGTAAAGAAAAATAGTATATTAATAAATACAATATGCAATATTGTTATGCGACTAGAAATCCCATAATCTTAAAATAAGATAATCGTAATTTAAACTCCAATTACCAAATCTAGAAATTAGCAATATTGTAACTTTGAGTTGCACTGATGGAGAAACACTCATATTGCCCATGAGTTATGGTCTTCTTTAGTGTTCCATAAATCATAGGAGTGAGACCCTCCAGTTTTTAGAATTTCTTGTAAATCAGTATATTATTTTCTTATGAAGAAACAAAGATGAATGATAATTTTTTAAAGAGAGAGCAAAGAAGACTTTTGGTATGTTGAGTTAAGTGGTGATGTTGTAAATTTGTGTCAAACTAATATAATTGTGTGATACCTCGTACCCAATTCAATTGTTGAGTACGAATGCAATACATCACATTCACATGAAATTAATCATGAATACAATCAATCAAATTATTTCAATTACTTAAATTCATCATTAAGGCTAACAATTTAGAAATATTTTAAAATAGTTTCTAGGAGTTCAAAGGTGATCGGGACCGAATACGAGTCTTCAAGGGTTGAAACAACTCAAAACAAGGGAGAGACCTTGCTCTATCATAGTTGTATCGGTACAACCTTAGACTTGCATCGGTACAAGTCTCAAGTACTGTTCAAATTTGGTTATTAACTTACTTGTATCAAAATAACTATGTTTGGAGCCAAAACTAACTTAAAAACTCACTTATTTTGACCTTAAACATTACCGAACCAAAATCATGACTTATGAAACTCAATAATCAAATTATAAACACCATTCAAACTCCCCTATACACATTCAAATATTATGGACACCAATATGCTCAAAAGTTCCCATATCTAAACATCAAATTAGCTTACTTGACAAGCAAGCAACACACAAATTATGCATAATGTAAGACTCAAATTTTGCCCGGACCCATAAAAAATAATAAAACCAAAAAGCAGAAATTAAAAAACAGTCCAAAATAATAGTCCAGTTACAAAACAAACCCGGAGCCCAATTACTAAACCATACCCAATAAAACCTAATCCAATACCAGACCCAAATTAAAACAAACATTAAAACCCAGACCAAAACCTAAATCGGCCCAAACTTAACCTAACCTATTGACCCAAATTTACAGAGGCCCAACGGCCCAAAAGCATTAAAATTTTCAGGAACCCTAGAGTCCCCTAATGTAGCCGCCGACTCTCCACTTACCAGCAACCCCTGCCTCGGTCAACACCCACTGCCACTACGCACACCAACCAACGACTCTCGCACACCTTCGCCATCGCCCATGACCTACAAAAGGAGATAACACAAATCGAAGAAAGAAAATGGCAAACACGATCGAAAAACTAGACGAAAAACAGAACAGGGACAGAAGTCCATACCTTTGTAAATCAGTTATAAAAACCGAAACCATTATAGAGGAGAGCTCTCTCTTTTTTTGGGACTAAAAAAAATTTTTAAGAGATCAAAGAAACAAAATAGAAGGTTGTTTTTCGATTTTCCCTGTCTTATTTTCTTTAATTTAACACTGTTCTTTTACTCTTTTATTGTTTCTCTTATTGTTTTTCGAAACCTAACACGAAGATTGTTAATAAAACGAAAATAAAAAAACAAAGAGACCTTACCTTGCGCAATCCGTCGGCCGCCGGACTTAGTGGCGCCGCCTGAACGGAGGAGCCCTAGCAGAGGAAGAAAATGAAAAAATGGGTTCTGTTGTTTTTTTTAAAGAGATTGGAATGGAAAAAAAAAATGAAACAAAAGAAGACTTTTAAAACAAGAACAAACGGAGCCGTTTGGGCCTTGGGAAGTGACCGCACGTTTCCCTTAAGGGAAAATTGTGCGATAGGTCCTCCCCTATTGTTGAGTCATCCAGTCAGGTCCCATTTGGCTTTGTTTTCCTTCTTTAATTTTTAATCTAGTCCCTATTTGCCCTTTTTGTCTATTTGCAATTTTAGCCCTCGTTTATTTATTCCGCCTTCAATCCAATCCTCAGCCTGTTTAAAGATATATTTATTTGTTTTCTTAAAAATGTTGTATTCTTATTACCACTTATTTATTTTAAGTTTTCTTGTACATTTCCTTAAAACTTATATATATATATATATATATATATTGTTTATTTTAAGATTTTATATATATGTACATATGTATATGTATACATTATTTACTTCAAAATCTTTCGTATATTATTTATTTTGATTAATTTATTGTTTATATTAAATTTATTTCACATTATAATTTTATATTTTTACGTATAGATATATATAAGTACTATTTTATTTAAAGTTTTCATACATCATTTTTTTTAAAAAAATTGTTTTCTATATTATCGATTTTAACTTTTTTTATATCGTCCATTTTAAACTAATTTATTATCATTTCAAGTTATGTGTTTGATATTTTATTTATTTCAACTTGATTTATTGTAATATCCTGGATCAGGGCTTATGAATAATTGCTTAATTGAATGTGAAAGCATGCCTTTGTGTGTATGAATGTGTTATATGAATATTTGGGAACCTTAGAATAATAGGAAAATAGCTTAGAAATTATTAGATATTAATTTTAAAAGAGGGAATTAAGCTGATAAGGCCTTAAGAGAATTAATAAAAGAAATTTGACATGGAATTGGGCTTGGAAAAGTGGCTACAAGGCGCCACTTAGGGCCTAGCAAGTGACGCCACCAACGTGTGCCAATGGGCCAGAGTTCGAGCAACGTGGAAAGCATTAGAGACTTTTATTTTTTTTCGCCAAAAAGGGGAACTGGGCTAAGGAGGCTTTAAAGGAATTTTTAGGGGAATAATGCCACAAGAAATCATGTGGTAAAGTGGCAAGGGATGCCATGTGCAGTGGGCATAAGGGCCTTGGTTCGAGTTACGAAGGAAGCAGGAAGGAGCATTTATTTTTGCGTCAAGAAGGCGCTTGGCTAAGGAGGGCTTAAAAGAAATTCTGGGTGGATTATATCACAAACAGCGCCTTGGCAAAGTGGCTTGGGGCGTTACCTGCAGCTTGCGTCCAAGGGCTCCAGCAGGTCTCGGGTTCGAGGCTTGTGAGCAGCAAGGGGAGTGTTTTTATTTTGCTTTTGCGTCAAGGTAGAAGAAAGTGGACGGCATTAAGGCACTAAAGGAAGGAGTTTAATTCCTTTTAAAATTCGGCTAAATAGATAGATAAATATGAATTTATTTTATTTATTTTGAATAAATGGAGATAAAGGATAAATGATGGATAATTGAAGGATTATTTCTATTAATTTTTAAACGAAGTGATAAGGATATGAGAGTGATGGCCAAGTAAGGGAGTCTTGGCCTAGTAATTTCGGCAATAGGAGGAAAAGAAAGGCCATTCTGCATTATTTTCTTTCTCTTGAAAGCCTCTGCCGAATTCTCTCTGCCATTATTCTTCTTTTTTTTCTTTTCAATTCTCCACAAAGCCGAAAACAGAATCCCCTGGTCTTGCCGAATTTCTCTAAGTTTTATATCTTCCTTTTCTTTCCTTGTAAAACCGAAATCCTCTAGTGTTCATCAAAAGCCGAAATCAAGCGATCAACATTTAGGCCATAGCCGAATAAGCCCTGTGGATTCAAGAAAAGGTGCTGCCGATTTCAATATAAGGGGTAAGGATCTATAGTTATCATCTTTTTCTTTCTTTTAGCCGAAAGTTAAGAATTAATCTCATCAATATTCTTGGTTGCCGAAACTACATAGGATCTTTCGGGAATTGTTTATAGTCGACTATAAGGAGGAGAGCTTCGGGATTTCAAAGATCTAAGGTAAACCACAAGTATTCGACCAAGGGCCATTTATTATGATTTAATGTTAGAAATTAATCTAACATGTGTCTAGGTGATTTCGACAGATACCTAGGGGAATTAGCAATTTCGGGATTTCAAATCGCAAGGTAAAGTATATATGTACAATCGGTCAAGGCTATATTTGGTGTTTCAGATCTAGTTCATATTTATTCAAAAGTCGGAACTAACCAAGTTAAGTGATTTAACATTGGCCGATTGAAGGAAGGTCGCAGATTTTCAGGATTTGTTTAAGGATCAAATCGGCACTAAGGTAAGTTTTGGGTTACAATAATCCTAATGGGATTTGGTTTCATAGCCGAATGGCTTTTTACTAATATGATTGGGGTTGGCCGAATATAGGCATTAAAGATCTTAAGCAGTAGATTGGATTTTCGGGATTTGCAGTAAACTTGCTAAGTGAATCAGGTGTGTACCCCACACTATTTCTTAATAAGTTTTATGGCAATGTAATATATATATATATATATATATGTGTGTGTGTGTGTGTGTGTGTGTTAATAAGAATGTGGAAAAATATGGCTAAGTACCATGCTATGGTACAAAGTACTAAGGTACGTTTCCTACTCCTACTATGAGTATGATATGATTTGTTATGCCATATATGTGAATACGATAAGAATGTGAAATAAGGCATTATATTGCATGATATTTATGACATGGGCATATGGGATATTATAAAAAGGGTGAATGTGGTGACTTCGGTCACATTATCTGAATGTGGTGACTTCGGTCACATTATCTGAATGTGGGGTCACATGACCCGAAATATTTTATCTGGTGGCTATGCCACAATTTATAAGGGTGATGAGCACGTCGACTGCAGCGACTGCCTTCGATGGTGTGTAGCGGATGGAGGGTTGACTTAGTAGTCCCCACGGTGTGCAGGCTGGTACGGGCGATGTGTAGCGGTTGGTAACTAGGCTTGGGCTTGGGAATGCATCATTAATTGTATATTATGATATGAATGTGTATGACTTGATATGCCTGAATTTATTTGGACTTAGTGTTTGTGTCCACATTGAGTCTGTTTGACTCACCCCGTTGTGGGAACACTTTTCAGGTGATGATCAGTAATGGACTGGGTTGGCAGGAGCTTAAAGGTGGCCATGCTCAGCAAGGAATTATTTTATTTGGACATTTATTTTATCTTAAGTACTTTAAATTATTTGGGTTTATTTTGATGTAATAAGGCCATAATATGAACTATAATATGCATGCATATCATTATTCCAGTACGATATAATTTTTATCAAATTTAAAGTTTAAGTATATTATTTAAAAAATAAACTCTAAATGTTTTGACACTTAAATTCACATAATTTTAATTAAAGATAAAACCTATAATTTGACATATCTTTTAACTTAACTGCTTTGGAACTTAACAAAGGCATCTCTATAAAAACTTATAATTCCAAAATAAATTGGTTTCCAACTTGAGCCCAACCCAAATCGAGTTTTTCCGAAATCACTTAAAGATTTTCAAAAGAACCAACGAATTTGAACTGTTTTTACTCGAGGAACATACCAGATCTGGTCGAGACTTGTGGGCCGGGTTTGGGGTGTTTCATTTATACTTTTGTAAATTGCTACATATGTTGTTTAATTTACTTGCCTTTGTTCATTGATGTTAATGTTTAAATAGTGCACATTATACGATTGTCATCCTTGTATGTATTGTATTTAGTTATTTTGTATTTTCGTGTCATTGTTGTTCATTCGTATAGTATTTCATCTTGTATTATTATTCCATAATCATTACTATTTTCATATTACAGCATCACGTCGTGCATTAAAACCCTAATGTATTTATCCAACTTATATCGTTGTATTCTACTCCAAATAAAATAAATGTGTGCTTTTATGTGTTGTACCCGCTATCGTTTTAAAAGAAAATTTTTCAAAAATAAGGTAACATTTCGTAATTTGGAAATTCGAGAAAAAAATGTGCCCTAACTTACTGGGTTTCGATTTTTCTCGTTTAGCCTAAACAACAAAATAGCCTTTAAAAAATGCGAGTTTAAAATAAAAAACTTATTTTCGGGAGTACAAAGTGTTGTGCCCTAACTTACTGGGTGTGACATCTTGTGACCTCGAGATAAGAATTTCTAAAATGATAATATTTCGAATTGTGCCCTAGCTTATTCTTGAGAATTCGGGGTGCTGTGTCTTAACTTACTGGATGTGGCAGTTCATTTTTTTTAAGATGAGATGGCCTTTGATTATTATTCCGATTCATTCAAATGTTTTAAAATCAACATTAAAAAAATGATCGCATTCTTGAATTCGCTCTCGGTTTTCAATTTTCGACATTAAGACACTAATTAATCAATTTGGTACCAATTTTGGGCGTGACGAGGGTGCTAACCCTTCCTCGCACGTAACCGACTCCCGAACCCGATTTCTCAAAACTTCATAGACCAAAAACACTATTTTAGTAAATCGAAACATTTTATTAAAACAAAGGTGATCCGATCACACCAAATAAAGATCGGTGGCGACTCCCGTTTTATTTTCGTTTTCAAAAACCAAGTCGATTACCGTTTTCTAAAAAAATGGTAACGACACATAATGTTCATATATGAATCATGGAATACCAAACATAACCACATATATACTTAACTTGAATTACAAACCCAATAATGCCAACTATTCAAAATCATCAAAATAGAATCTAATAATTTTCGTTAACACTAGGTACATATCAACTCAAAATTTAATATTTAAATGACAACACATGTAACACCCTAAACCCGGCCTAGACGTTACGACCGGATCTGGCATGTCACATGAAAGGAATGTCTAAAAACTGTGCGTTCGTTAAAAAGTTCGTATTCTTTATATTTGTTGTGAAAAATCGAGTTTAAGTAATTTTGAATAAGAAACGGTTTATTAACATTTTAGGAAAATCCCGAATTAAACATTTAACAATAATAAGCAGTAACCAAATTAAAAGTTAAAATCAAATAAAATACCATAGGCCTTATTACATAACAGAATCCCAATATAATAAGTTCAAAATAAGGTAATGTAGTTTACGGAAGAAATGGTAACGCATGGCCACCTCGAGTCCTCCACGGCTCCCAATCCTCTATCGCTGGGAATTACCTGAAACATTTAATAAAAAGAGGGGGTGAGTTTACAAAAACTCAGTGTGTACACCCTCATCAGTAAGATCATACATCAAAACAATCCGGGCCGAAGCCCATTACAATAACGGTGGCAATTGGGCCTTAGCCCAAAATAGCCTCGGTTGGGCCTTATCCCATACCATATGTCACATATCATATATAAATCTGGGCTTAAGCCCATCTCAGTAATATAATCCATATATGCAATGCATTAATGCCCATACCAGCCGAACACTCCGTCTCTTGTCCAACCGTGCACTCCTGTGGGGATTTAATCAACCCACCCATCCGAACACTCCTTATGTAACACCAGTTGCGGCATTACCTTAACGGTGCAGCATAGCTGCTCGGTGGCTAAAAAGCCTTCGGTGGATCCACAGTCGTCAAGCGACCATGCGATCCTATTTGCACTTCCCCTTTCAATATCATATCCCAAGCCCATGCAACATGTCATGACATAATAATTCGTGTATGCAGTATGACATGTATGCAAATCATATATCAAATATAACGTATGAAACGAATTACCATCATAATCAGAATAACCAATGCAACATAATCAAGCTAATTAACCTCTAAGGGTATAACAGTAATTTTACCTACCAAGGGTATTTTCATAATTTACCCACCAAAGGTATTTCGGTAATCTCGCACCTGCAATGGCCCTTCCATAGGCCCAATGTCGCCACGAGCGACTCAACTACCATTTCCGGTCGTTACCGGACAATTGGGCCTAAAACTCGATTTCGGCCCATTCGGGCCCACACGCTCGTGTGGCCCACCTAGCACTAATCTAGCCATGTATATAAGTTCCACCTAGTCTAGTTCAACATATACTAAACAATCATACAATTTACTTATGTGGGCCCACGGGCCCATTAGGCCCACTTCGGCCCACCGTGGCCCAAGCAGCCACAGCCCACCAGAACACTACTGATGGCCTCAACTATCGAGTCGAAGCCCTCACACGTGCGCTTGCACGCCCGTGCGGCTACTATCGCTGTGTGACCGGCATTTCGGCATTTGCCGCTTTACAGCTAGAGTAGAGAAGTACACACCTGATAGGAATCTGGTGCTAATCCGCGCTGCGACCACTCCTGTGCCCAAACGCCCACCAAGGTATGTTAACTCTCCTCCTGGAATGCTCGTTATATAGCTAGCTCTTCACCTTCCTTCTTTGTATCTTTCCGATGTGGGATCCCTTCGTCAGTAGAGTTTAAATTCAACTGAAACTTTTACCGTCCGATCCGCAAAATAAATACTCCATTGCTTGTCATGAGATTCAAACCCAGGCTCTCTTGAAACATAATCCACGCCGCTAACCACTTGGCCACAAGCTCCTCTTGTGTCTTAAACCATGCGCAACTAAATTTGAATCTATAGCCAAATTCTAAAGTCCATGTAAAAAGAAAACCAAAGTGCAAGAGCCAAGACTTGAACCTTGGACCTCCTTCCTTCCTTGTGGCGTCACCCCCTTGTCTCTTATGTGGCGTCACTTTGCCACTACACCACACACTCCACTTGTGACATTTTCCTCCACATTTTATTCTTAAGGTCTACCTGCCAACTTCCAGGGTTTTTTTCACCTAAAACTAAAATTTTCCCAAAGCCGAAGTTCGATCCCGGGACTTCATAGAAGCCCTCTAACCTTCCAAAATCACTTATCTAATAGGTCCAACTTGCATTTAAGCCGATCTCTTATTCTCCAAAAATTTAAACGCTACTATGCCTAAGGCCCATTGGGCTAAATCCTACTAGGCCCAATTTTGGGATGTTACAACACAAACATTGTTGATTTGAGAATTGAGACAACTCCATTAAACCTAATTGACACTTAGCATGGAAATAAATAAACTTGCAGCTGAGTGGTAATGAGCATGCTATAAATTCATTTATAACCAAATCTGTATTAAAGATCATTATCTCATAACTCATTTCTTTAATGTTTTCTCATGAATTTATGTCTCGTATATTAACATATTGCATTATCAACACATGTTACATTGTACTCAAGCACGTTTTTAAATCAAGGAGAAGATTCGAAACAAAAATTGGTCAAACAAAAAACATCGACACATTATAATAAATACAACAATAACTTCTTAAATGGACCAAAATTTTCCAACAAACCAATTCTTTTACTTTTTCAAATAATAGCAATTTCTAAAATGATTTATAATACTTACAATGTACTTGAATATAGTTTATTAATTATTAGTTGTAATTGCATTCTCAATAAAAAAATTCAAATTCAAAAATTTCTAAAAAAATAAAAATAACAAAATATAACTAAATATAATAGCCTTAAAAAGTTGCTCTTAAACCACTTTAATAAAATCCTTTCATTTAATTTAGGGTTAATACACTATTTAAGCTTAAATTTGATAAGTGCTCTTAAATTGAGATCTAATTTTTTTTTTGTCAAAATTAATTCTTGAACTTGACAAATGTTAGGGTTTGACTTTTTTTTATCCAAGTTAGTCCTTAATATGTCCTTAAAAGAAGGTCGACCAAAAAAAGTTTAAACCTCAATGTAAGAATAATTGTGAAGTTGAATGACTAATTTAGATAAAATAGAGTTTAAACTCTAATGTGAGAACAATTACCTAATTTAGGACTAATTTAATGTTAAAAAAATTCAGCTCCTAAGAATGAAAAAAAAAAAACCCCTTTAATTTATATTTTAGTACGTAAAGTTGTGGCAATTACTAGTTGTCGAAAGTTATGAGTTTCTAAAACTCAATTTGTTTTTCCTTTGGGGGATTCAATTTCTTACCTTACTAATAGAAGAGAAACTATATTATATGCTATTGTTGGTGAAAAATTCAGATTTCCCAAGGAATTAACTAAAAATATGGGTTAAAATCGGTAAAAGTATCATAAAGGCTCCTATATTAGAAGTTGGATTGCATTTTAGCCAATCTACTAAAAATATGGGCAGATTAGTCCTCGTATGTTAGATCAAAGAGAAAATTTGTCATTTTGTTAAAAATTTCATCCATTTTTACTATCAAAAATTGGTCCCTATACGTCAACATAAGGTACACCTGGCACCATGTGTCATTGTTTAGTTATTCTATCAGCCACACCAACTTTTAACAGTACAAAGGGATAAAATTTTTAACAGAAATTACCAATTTGCTCTTTGATCTAACGTATATTGACTAATTTGTCGTTTTTTTTAGTAAAGGGGGAAAATACAATTTGACTCCTAGTACAGGGGTCTCCATGGTATTTTTACCGGTTAAAACCCACTCCATTATTTTTTCATTTATTAATATTCAACACAATAATCATCACCTTTCAAATGTATAGGACCCATGTAGGACTTATCTTTTTTGGTTTTTTTTTTTAAAGGAAAATTTCATTAATTCATTCCATGAATGAGACTATACAATTCGAGGAAAAGAAAAAAATAACAAACACCCATTGTTGGCGATGAAGGATAAGCTCCATCAATAAGACAAAGGCTTCAACCTTAGCATCAATAGAACATTATGACATGTTGACAATCAACTCTGTCATAGCTCAAGCACGACATATTTGGAGTGATTGCAATCAGTTAACATCATGAGAAAATCAACCCTGTATGGTCGCAAACGATAGGGCAAAATCAGCAAAAAAGTTGAACATCCACCAAAACTGGAAAGGACAATGACAAAATCATCCCTAAAATCACTTGCAAAAACAATACTACATGCATAAGCAAGATTAAAACACTTATACTAAATAAGACAAAAACTTCTAAAAGTGAAAACTTGTTAAATAATGGAAAAGAAACAAAAAAAAACATATAGTACCTAAGACAATATTGGTCTAAACCGACTCATGCAATCTTTTATTATTCTAAAATACTCTCAAAATATAATCAGATTAAGAAGTTGATGAAAAGCCACCATTCGAATATCTACAACCAACTCAATTTTCAAGAGAAACTGTAGGTGGTCATAGAGATATAATGAAAATAGACATTGTGTCATCTATTCATCGCAAATTGTAAAGATAGTGAAGATATCTACAAAACAAATCTACAAATGGAAAAGAGAAACGACATAGAGAGTGAATGAGGAGAATAAAGAAAGAGAGAGTTGATGGAAGGAAGAAAAAAGCAAGCAGTAACCAGATAGGAAGCTAGCATTGTCGATGGGTAAAACAATGGAGAAAAAGCAAACAGCTTGAAAAAAAAGAGAAGAGAAAAGTTGAATCGAATGAATATTAGAACTTATTAAATATAAAGATGATTAAAGAATAATAAGTAAAAATATTTTGACAAAATTTTCCTTTTTAAAGAAAGTAAAATGATTTGTTTTTTTGGAACCAAAGTAAAATGAAATATGAAATATATAGGTTGAAACAGTAAATTCTGGTTTTTTCTTTCTGTAGTTAAAATAGAAATTGTCATTCATTAAAATTTGAAGATAATCATGAATAAAGATTCCGGTTGCTTTTAGAATTGAAATAAAAAAAAGGTTCACAGTTGTGTTTGACGTAATATATTTTATTGAGTGAATATTTGATACATTTTAACATTATTTATCTTTTCAACTTTACACTACTTATGACACTTGGGCGGCTGAATTTTGTCCTTGGGTTTTTAAATTTAAAATTATTCATAAATTCCAATTATTTAAATTGTTGAATATTATTAAGGGCTGCTTTTCTATAAAAATAAAAGGACAATTTTAGTCATAAAATAGAAATTTTAATTGAAGGATAAAATATAATTTTATTAGAAAAAATCAAAATTAAAAATTTTAACTTTTTGCTTGGATTACAATTTGTTTACCAAATGTAAATAAAGTTTAATTCAATCACAACTGTTTGAAACTCATGAGTTGATGTGTGATTAATTGGTAATATCTATGCTACTATACTAATTTTATCAAAAATTATTTATATTATTTTGATATAAAATATGAAGGTGGAAATGAGGCTAAACGATTTCTCCAAGCTCTGAATGTAAAAATATTGACATATGAATAAAAACTTTAAAATATTAAGATTTTTAATGATCCAAATTTACTATTTCATTCAAAACTATATTTAATTATTATATATATCTTTACCCACGTAATAAATTTCTTTTATTTATTTTTCGAAGAAGTATTAATTAGAATTAAACGTTCAAAGAAACATAAAAATCCACGTGTCCAGTAGAGTGAAAAGACAAATGTATCCCAATCCACCATTCATAAATAGCTTCAAAAAGCAG
Source organism: Gossypium australe (assembly GCA_005393395.2). NCBI lineage: Eukaryota > Viridiplantae > Streptophyta > Magnoliopsida > Malvales > Malvaceae > Gossypium > Gossypium australe. The sequence continues at coordinate 39,907,091 of CM016623.1, forward strand.
TCCTATTCAGTTGTGTTCAAAGCTCTCCCCTGTAACAAAGTTTCAGTTTAAACTTCCCTGCTTCTTTCTCTTCTTTGTTTTTTTTTTTAATCTTTTCTTGTTGGGAAACATCTAATTGTTTGTTTTCCTTGAAAGAGAAGGTTGAACCCAGAAAGGAAAAAAAAAAAAAAGAGGGGAAGTGGAGTAAACCCCCTTTTTCTTTTTTGAGTTAGACTTTTTTTAATACTCTGTTTCATGGGGGTGTTGTTAAAGATTTAACGGAAGGTTGGCTCTTTGGGTTTGACAACAATGCCGGAAATGGAAGAGGCGGGCAGTTGCAGCAGCATAACCAGTGAGCTGTCGGATATCACCTTGTTTGGGAAATATGAAATCGGGAAGTTACTGGGATGCGGGGCCTTTGCAAAAGTTTACCACGCGCGCAACGTGAGGACAGGGCAGAGCGTGGCCATCAAAGCCGTGAGCAAACAGAAAGTTGTGAAAGGCGGGTTCATGGAGCAGGTCAAGAGAGAGATCGCTATCATGCGACGCTTGCGCCACCCTAACATCGTCAAGCTCATTGAGGTGTTGGCTACGAAGGCTAAGGTTTATTTCGTCATGGAGTTCGCCAAAGGCGGGGAGTTGTTCACCCGGATTGCCAGGGGACGTTTCAGCGAAGATCTCAGCCGTCGCTATTTCCAGCAGTTGATTTCAACTGTCCGATTTTGTCACTCGAGGGGCGTCTTTCACCGCGATTTGAAACCCGAAAATCTCCTCCTCGACGAAAACTGGAATTTAAAAGTAACCGATTTCGGACTCAGTGCGGTGAAGGAACAGATCCGACCCGACGGCCTCCTCCATACTTTATGTGGAACCCCAGCTTACGTGGCGCCTGAGATTCTGGCAAAGAAAGGATACGACGGTGCCAAAGTGGATGTTTGGTCATGCGGCATCATTTTATATGTCCTCCACGCCGGATATTTGCCGTTCAACGATCCCAATCTGATGGTGATGTACCATAGAATCTATAAAGGCGAATTCCGGTTCCCGAAATGGACGTCCCCTGATCTCCGGCGGTTCATATGTCGGCTTCTCGACCCTAATCCTGAAACAAGGATCACCCTCGATGAAATCATGAACGACCCTTGGTTCAAGAAAGGTTACAAAGAAATCAAATTCCATGGTGAAGATTTTGAATATAAAGAAGAAACCCAGGGTCTGGGCACCAAGTGCTTAAACGCCTTCGATATAATCTCATTTTCATCCGGTTTCGACCTCTCCGGTTTGTTCGACTCGGCAGAGCTTTCAGTCCGAAGAGAGCGGTTTATATCGGGGGAGAAACCGGAAATAATAATAGAGAGAATCGAGGAAGAGATCAGAGGAATGGAGAACGTGAAGGTGAAGAAGAGAAGAGAAAATGCGATACTATTAGAAGGACATAATTGTGATTTTGTTCTCGCCGTAGATATTCTTCTGCTAACTGAAAATTTGGTGGTCGTGGAGGTGGGGCGGCGGGAGATCAACGTCGAGCCAAGCGGCGACATTTGGAAAGATAAGTTATGGCCAAAACTTTCCGATTTGGCATATAGAAATTAAGCAAAGCAAGGTAGGTTTCTGGGTAATTAATAGATGATGAAATTGTAAAGTCTTTACAGTAAATCAGAAAACCTGCCGGGAAAATGTTCTCGGCGGTTGTAGTGTACTATGTACATATACAGCCAGAAAAGTTAAAAACAAGGAAACAAAACAAAATGTGTATGTTTTGTGTGATATAATAATGTCTTGTGTAAATTGTCCGACAAATCGGAGCAAATCCAATTCACCGACCGGGTTTCCTGTATTATGTTTTTGCCCGGATTTGAACTTTAATTTCAAGTTATTCCTATTATTTCTCCCTTCGCTTTTAGTTCACTTCATTGGGTTCCCTTTTTAAAAAAAGAAATTGTCAATTGTAAAATCAAAATAGAGATTTTTAGGCTAAATTATGCTGATTTTTTAATTAGGGTTTTGAGTTTTCTTTAAATTAAGGAAATAAATCAATTATAAAGATAGAAAAAAAAAACACGTGCAGCTAACTTTGTTTTTTTCCAATTTTTTGAATGTTGGGTGGCAACGGTAGCAGGGTTTGACTTTCTCAAGATGAGTTTATGAAATAATGATGTTATCTTACCATGCCATATGAAATGTATGTGTTTTAAGATGTGTTATTACATCACTGACCTTTCAAACTTACATATGAATTTTCATCGTATCACCTTAAAAACTTCAACCTTAAATTCTTTAAAAATAACCCTAATCTATCAAAATTAAAATTTTTAATTTTGAGAAAGAGAAAGGAATTGGGTGCATTTTTCCTTTCTTTTTCTAAAATCGATCTATTTCTCCTATTTTAAAAAAATAGTTTAAACCCCTAATAAAAAATAGCATATTTCTTTAATTTAGAGACATTTTTATGTTTAATTCTTATCACTATCCATTTTTCCATTGAAAACTTACTACCTATTTTTTAAATATAAATTTGGATTTAGTAAGGGAAAAATACATACAAACAAATATCATAGGATAATATGAAAAGTAAGCCTAAAATGTTGATTAAAAGTTGAATCTTGAGATTTTAGAGATTGGTGAAATGAAATGAATGGGTGAAACACTCCAAACCTGGCCCACGAGCTTGGACCAGATCTGGTATGTTCCTCAAGTAAACCGGTTCAAAATTCTTTTGTTACTTCGGAAAATCTTGTGCAAATTTTAAAAATATTGTTTTGGGTTGGGCTTGTGTTGAAAACCAATTAATATTACATTAAAACTCCTTTTTAAACTTAAGGTGACAAAACACTTGGAGTTTATTTTAAAAAAAATAAATTTACTTGATCCATAAATAATAATTTGTAACCATAATAAATAAAAGTAAAAAGAAATAAAGAAATTCAACCATGGCCTTATTACATCAAATATTCCCAAAATTAAAATTTAAAATACTTAAAATAAAATAAAAGTCCAAATCGTAAATTTCTTGCTGTGCATGGCCATCCCTAAGCTTCTGCCGAGCCCGGTCCATTACTGTTCATCACCTGAAAAATATTCCCCAACGGGGTGAGTCAAACAGACTCAATGTGTAACCAACACTAAAATTTAATAGATTTAGGCATACCATACATATCATGTTCACATAATAATTCAAGATAATGATGCAAACCCGAACCCAAACCTAGATGCCATCCGCTACACATCCCCGTACCAACCTGCACACCGTGGGGACTACTAAGTCAACCCTCCATCCGCTACACTCCATCGAAGGCAGTCGCTGCAGTCGACGTGCTCATCGCCCATATAAAATTTGTGGCATAGCCACCAGATAATTGTGTCATGAGACACCACATTCAGATAATGTAACCGAAGTTACCACATTCAGATAATGTAACCGAAGTTACCACATTCAGATAATGTAACCGAAGTCACCACATTCAGATAGTGAGACCGAAGTCACCACATTCACTTCCCCTTTCTCATATAACCCGAATGCCCCATATTATTCATATCATGCATATCATACTTAAATTCACATTCATGTCACTTTTCACATGTTAAATATAACATATTTCGTAATCCTAGTATGAGTGTACCTGAGTACTTTGTACCACATTAGGGTACCTTAGCCATATTCACATTCTTATACATACTTATATTAAATATTGCCATAAAACGTATTAAAGATAGTGTGGGGTTACACACCTGATTCGCTTAAGGTTTCCAATCCAAATCCCGAAAAGCTTGATCTAATGCCTTAGATCTTAGATCTCTACATTTAATCAATCATTTAATACTTAGTAAAGAACTATTCAGCCATAAATCCAAATCCTAGTAGGATTAGTACACTAAAACTTACCTTGTAATTTCCAAATCCCGAAAGTATTCCTTGCCTTATATGTCTGTCGAAATCCCTATAACTTCATGTTAGATCAATTTCTAACATTTATTCATAACAAATAACCCTTAGCCGAATGTTAAATATGACTTACCTTGTGGATTTTAAATCCCGAAATTCACCGAATAACTAGGGAACACGCGGCCTATGGTGTACCTTCGGGAAAAGAACTTCTCTTTCCTTGTAGTCAACACTTAGTAAATCCCGAAAGATCTTCTTCAAAGTTTCGGCAACAAGATATTAAGGGTATTAGAATCTTAATTTCGACAACCTTAAAAGAAATAGAATGAGAATCTAACCTAATCTTACCCTTACTGAAGAATTCGATGGAACTCTTGCTTGAACCCTTAGCAGTATTCGGCTATGGCTTTGATGTGGATAACAATTTTGGCTCTTGGGGTTTAGTGAGAAATCAGCTAGGGCTATTGGTATCTTCGGCTTTTGATTGTATTTGTAATAGAATAAGAAAAGAAAAGAGAAAAAGAGAATAATGGCAGAGAGAATTCGGCAGAGAGAAGAGGAGAAACTTTAGAGAATTTCGGCAGAGGTTTTCTTGAAGAGAAAATAATGAATGAAGAATAGCCTTACTCTTCCTTTTATAGCCAAAATTACTAGGCTAGAGTCTCTTACTTGGCCACCACTCTTCTATTTTGATAGCTTTATCCCTTGAATTATCACTTTATAAAAAGAATTTAATCCAACTATTAACTCTTGAAAATAATGATAAATAAATCCCTTATTTATCCCCTATTTAGCCGAAATTTAAAGAGAATAAAACTCCTCTTTTAAGAGCCTTAATGCTGTCCACCTCTCTGCTTCTGGAAGCAAAAATAAAACTTCTTTTATTTTCTTCCCAAGTGACTCGAACTCAGGCCCACTTGCATAGCTGGTGGCGTCACCTACCTGGGCCTTAAGTGATATCTTCAGGCCACTTTTCCAAGCCTGTTTGTGTGTCAAATTCCTCCTATTAATTTTCTTAAGGCCACATTGCCTTAATTTCCTCTTTTTAAACCTTAAAACTTGACATTTCTTTACATTTCCAAGTTTCCAAAAATTTTCGTTTGCCTCCTTTAAACTTAACATTTCCTTACATTTCCAAGTTTCCCGAAATGTTTACTTTCCTCTTTTGAATCATTTCTAGATCATTTCCTTACATTTCCAGGACATTTCCCTACATTCCAAGACAAGACATTTCCTTACATTTCCAGGACATTTCCTCACATTTCCTCACATTTCCTTACATTTCCTTACATTTCCTTACATTTCCTCATATCTTAGGGTTCCTAAGACTCCTCAGAACACATCCAACATACCCACTGAGCCCACTATCTCATAAATTACGCACGGACGCATAACCCCTAATCCAGGATGTTACAATGGGAGATTTTATTTACTATTTCATGGGATTGAAGGAAGAGGCACATTTGGGTATGTTAATTACGCAAAAAACCAACTAATTCTTACTTCATCCCTAAGACATTGAGTGAAGGAGTGGAGCAAATCCCTTTCCTACAAATTATTCTGATGCTCCTCTCTCCCCTATCCTATCCTATTTTAATTTCCTTTTCTTATCCAACCATTTCAATAAGTCCTTTTAAAAAAAATAATCATTTAAGCACTAAAAGCCCATCGCATTATAAAATTTGAAAATATAAAATAAGATCTAAAATTTTATAAAGAGATTAAATTTAGGGTAAATTATAAAAATAGTCACTTTTGTTTGCCTCAAATTACATTTTAGTCACTTATGTTTGAAATGTTACGTTTAGTCACTTACGTTATCGTTTTGTTACAAAGTGGTCACTCTATCGTTAAGCTCCGTTACCTCTCTAACAGTAATCCTATATGGCAATCCAAATGGGTTTTAAATGTTAACTTGAGTATCCAGTTACTGGGATGAAAATAAGTTTTTAATTAAATAAATTTAATTTAGATTGCCATGTAGGACATCTAAGTTGGCATTTAAAATCCATTTGGACTACCACGTAGGATCACCATTAGGAAGGTAACAGAGCTTAACGGCAGAGTGATCACTTCATAACAAAATGATAACGTAAGTGACTAAAATGTAACATTTCAAACATAAGTGACTAAAATATAATCTGAGGTAAGCAAAAGTGACTATTTTGTAGTTTACTCTTAAATTAATTAATTAATTTTATAAATTTTAATATTATAATAATAAATCGGTTGATATTATCAAGGGATGATTTAATAATTGCTGAGTCTTAATTCGATTGGCATGGGCATTAATGCCAATGTAGAAGGACGTAGGTTCGAGTGCTTTGAGACACATTATCCTCCTATTTATGGGTTGAGGAATGGCTATAGGTAGTTCCATGCATTATGTCAAAAGAGCAGATATGATCAGAACTTATAATAAGATTGTTCCAAAAAAAATAAATCAATAATTTATTTAATTAATTTTGATGTTTTGAAATTTAAAATTTTAATATAAAAAAAAGGAAATTTAAAACTTTCTCCTAGAGGTAAACAATTAAAATTTGATAATTTTATTAATATATTATTTTAATTTCTATCGTTTTTTACTTTAATCATGAATTTTTTTTACCTTAATTAAAACTTGAAAAAAATATTTTTTTTGATAATTAAAATTAAAGTATAAATATAATATAATTTTTATAATTAATCGCTATTAAAAATTTAATACTTAAATGATTAAAATAAAAATACATTAAAAAGTATTAACGAAATTGCAAAGATGTCATTTCGATAAACTAAAATAAAAGCATCTTATAAATTGAGTTATTAACTAAGAGTTTACCGACTCAGAGCAGGCCATACCCATTGAGTCTCTCTACTCTCATGGCTTTAGCCGCCATCACTGGATGTCTCCTTTTTGTTTTTTAAGCTTTGACATGTGCTTTTATGGATTGGAGTGTTTTAAAATGAAAATAAATTATTTGAATATAAAATAATGAGGTATATATTAATATTCAAGGTGAAAAAAGAAATAGTTGGAATGTTATGCAGGATTTCTGTTTGTAATTTTAATTGAAGTGATTAAAATGAACAAATTTTATAACATAAGTACACATTTTGTAAATTTTTTTTAATATCTAAAATGAAAACTTTTAAAAATTGGATGACTACCTGTATAATTTACTCTTTATAAATTTTTTTGAAACTTATGTGAATCTCATGAGGTCCAGAATTTGATCTTTATATTTGTAATGTATTTATTCACTTGTATTGAAAAAAAAACTATGGCACCTTACTTATATACGTCCAATAAATTTGATTCCTTTCTTCTCTCAATTTTATTTATGATCATATGAAAATTATTTCTTTTATAATAGATATTATTGTAAGAATAATTTTAATGATATTAAAAAGGAATATTTTTGTCATTCATTTGATAGAATTTAAATACAAAACATTATAATTTTCACTGTTTTTTCCATCTCAACTAATGCTTCATTTAATCCTTAAAATCATTTTTTATATAAATTTATGTTATATAATTTTCTTTACACACATTGTGGGTGTGTCCTAATCTAGTTATTATAATATATTTTATTGAGTTGGTGTCATGATGAGTCCCAACTTAGTTATAAAATTATCAAAAACTCGTTCCTATTACAAAGCAACAAATGTTATTTTGAGGATATTTTTACTTTTTTATATTTTGATAAATCTAGAAAAAATATATAAACTATTTTTCAAATAAAAGTTTTAACAACGAAATTATAGTTTGAGGATAAAATAATAGACTAAAATATAACAATTCAAATACCATAATTTTTAAATAGTTAAATTACCAGAAAAGACCCATTTTTTTAAAATAACGAAAATAGGCTATTTTTGTTAAAATTGACGGAAATAGGCCGATTTTACTAAAACGCGTCTAGCTGATGCCATTTTTAGGGGAAACTCAGAAAAGCGCATCCAGCTGAAAATGTTTTTGCCACATCAACACTAAAACTAGCAGCACCAAATTTTTATTTTTATTTTTGGTGTCACCTATTGATGTGGAAATAAAACTTACAAAACGGGTTTTTATGTAGACCCAAAATCTCATTTCTCTTGTTTCCTTAAGCAATATGAGATATGTGATATGTGTATATATAAATTCATAACTGCAAATACGTTAGTGAAATAAACAGTAATGTAAAATATTGATTTAAATCACAAGAACCATAACAATATAAATATATATATATATATATATAAATTTGAAAAACAAAAATTGGAAATAAAACTGAATTGAAATTGTGTATTGTAAGTAGGCAGAAATCCAACTGGTAGTTGAGGCTTGTTTTCACAGTTTCTTTAAGACAGATTCAGCCGCTCCTTTGGTGCTGGAGAAACGTTGGTCGACTGTCTCCCAGGATACAACAACGAGATGAGCACGGCAGTAGCACGACTGCAGTGATCAATGAACTTTTAACACCCCCGGAACCGGCCCAGACATTATGGCCGAATCCGGGAATGTCACATCAAAGGCATAATTCAAAACGATTTTGCTAAGTTAAAATTTTAAGGCCTAAAAGTCCAAAATCCTTGAATCTAGCTAAGTAATGATAAGAGCCCATGTTTAAATTTAAGAAATTTATCTAGGTTCAACAATTAAGTAAACAGTTGAAACAAAAACTCAAAATCTAAAGTCAAATCGGAGTACAAGGCCTTATTACAACCCAACGGAAACAAAGTAATTTAAAACTAAGTCTTTCAAAACAAATTAAGAACTGTTTGCAGTGTGGCCACCTCCGAGTCCTCTTACACGTCGAGCCGTCTACTGAGGATCACCTGAAACATTTAATAAAAAGGGTGTGAGTTTCGAAACTCAGTGTGTACGACCCTTGGTAATCCAATCAACATACAATTATTACATTGGGCCTAAGCCCTATAAAAAACGGTGGTCTTGGGCCTTAGCCCACAATGACCTCATATCACATCAGTATCACATGAATGCAATGCACCCATCCCAGGTCCAACCCTACACTCCATTTCCCTTCCAACCCTACACTCCTGTGGGGATATAAATATCAACCCACCCATCCCTACACTCCAAAGGTAGCACCAACAGTGGCACTACTCAAACGTTGCAGCAAAGTTGCTAAACATTTAATGGGCTTAAAGCCACCGGTGGATCCACGATCGTCAAGCGACTATGCGATCCTCACATATCTTCCTCCGTATCATCAAAACCCACCCAAGTGCAACATATATTTCATGAGTGCAACATACACATTTTCACACATTCGGCACTTAGGGGTACTTTAGTCATTTCACTACCCAAGGGTATTTCCGTAAATATACTCTATAAGGTATTTAGGTAATTTTGCAAAACAGGGGTATTTTGGAAATTTTGTAAATCAAGGATGTTTTGGTAATTCTGCAAATCAAGGGTATTCTGGTAATTTTACAATTCAGGGGTATTTTAGTAAATTTGCAAATCTAAGGATATTTTGGTAGCTTTCAAACTAAGGGTATTTGGTAATTTTTCAAATCAGGGGTATTTTGGACCCTCTCGGGTTTTAGTTATGAACTTTGGCCCATTAACAAGTCCTTGTGGCTAAAGTGAATAGACACTACGCACCAAGTAGGATTCCAGGGGAGAGGAGGTGGGTCTCTAGGACCGCTTAAGTACCAAGCTCTCCTTAGATCCAATCCTAGACATGCATATGTCCATTGCCACACTCTAACCCAACGACTTGTCCCCGGGCATGTTGATTATTAAATTAAGTCTTATGCGGTTTAAGAGTTGTTCAAAACTAGGCCTAAAGTCCATTAAACCCTAGCATACTTGTCAACGTCCCCATAAAGCCCATTTCACGTTCATATAGCCTATTAAGCCCAAATCACATCCTTATGGCCCATTAGGCCCAGATCATGTAACATGCATGACTAACTCAATTCATATAACCAAATCAATTAATTTCATCAAACTTAGCCTCAAGGCCCACCGGGCCTATTTAGCCAATTTCGGCTTTTCGACTTTTCGGCATTGCCGATATCATGTGTGTGTAGTGTTTGTACACACCTGGTTACTGCGACGTGCTATACTATCCTTGGTCTTAAACCTACAACCAACCAACCTTCAATCAATCACCCATACTTAATCAAAATATTTACCAAAAGCCGAAGCCTTACCGTAACCTTACCGTGTGCCACTAGGTTCTAATAGCCCTTCCTTAGCTACTAATCACGAGTATCCCCTAGATCTGCACTCACACATACACCATCAAACTTCGAGTGACTCATAATCCATACAAGTCACCCCTATAGATCAACCCACATTCGGCCACTTACTTAAACCATAATCAAGTTGAGTACACTTACACTTTGCTAACGATCGTTACCATGCTTGTGATCCCTGAACCTTACCCTTGTTAATACAAGATTAACGACAATGAGAAGTTAGATAACCCTTCGGCTTTTAACAAAACGCACTAAGGGGTTAACTGAACAATTACCGAATCCACTTTTGATCCTGCGGCCTAGATAGCTACTGAAGAGATTCGGCTTTTAACCTTGACTGATAGTAGATAACAATCGATTTGTGATGGAGGAAAACAACAAAGATTCTGCACTAATAGGGATTTCAGCAAGAGAAGATGATGATACTTCGGCAATAAAAGAGTTTGGCTATGAGAGAATTCGACAAAAAGGGATTCGACTATAGGAGATTTCAACAACAAGGCAAGGTATTTTCGGTTGTGGAAAAAATAAAGTTTCGGCAAAGAAAAGAAAATGAATGGAAATTTCGACATTACTTAGGACCCTAGATTCAGCACATATACATTTATATAGCCTATAGCCGAAACTTAGCCACCCTTAGAGTCCAATTCAGCACCACTTCATCCACTGCTCATCTCCTAATTTTTCTCCATGATATCTCCCTTATCCTTCTCCTAAATTCTCTCTACTGATCACTTCTCCTTAGTCCCTTTACATGCCACTTCCAGCCTTCTAGAAGCCTAAAATTAAACTCCAAAATAAAACTAAGCTAGCATTCGAACCTCAGACCTCCCTACATGCATATGTCGCCACCTCTCTACAACCTAGTGGCGTCACTTAGCCACTTCACCACTGGCTTTTTTGTGCTATTTTTCACTTAATTTTTATTTAAAAGCCCACTACTCACAACCCTGATTCCTTAATTAATTAAATTAAGAATCCTCCACCACAAAACTCGAACCCAGAGCTTCTCCAACACACTTAGACACTCCAAATTCATTAAACCTTTAAAGTCGTCATGTCATTTGTCATTTTCTTGCTCACTTAAAAATTTTATGAGACCCAAAGTCCAATAGGCCCAATTCTTTTAGGCCCAAATTCGGGGCGTTACAAAACTGTAGCCTATCTTTCTTCTATCACCGAAAACAGGTTTGAAATATGCAGGGAACATATCTCAAAATTTTTATAGGAATAATATAGAAAAATTCAGTGTGTATTTTCTCCTGCAGATTATTTTGATTTAAATAAAATATTCAAAATGAAAGAAATTTTGGAAATTTTGACTAATGGAGCAATTAATGTCCGTGAATTAAGAAGCCATTAAAACCCAAATTAACGTCTGAATTAAAGGAGCCATTAAACTTAATTTAATATTTTTCTTTTTAATTGAAGAGATAAGCTCTATTGAGGAAAAATAAATTACGTATTGGGCTAAAATGTTCGTAGGCCTAGAAGGGCTAGACCGATCTAGACATTTCGTGTCGCCCACATCGTGCGGGTGCACCCCGAACCCCAGCAGGTTTGGATTTGCACCTTCCTGCGCGCGAGGGAGAGCATTAGCTTAGTCATTCAATAACCACCAAGTTGGTTCATATATATATAAACATATTCCACACTTGATATCTAACCAATGTGGAGCTAAGCTTTCCATTTTCCTCAATATAATTCACAAGTGGCTTACTTTGAGCATCAATTTCATATTCATCACTCAACCATTTTGAGCATATGATATACCATTGTAAAGGTCTCATGGGGTAGAATATAAAACCATGATTTTATAATTTAAATCTCCACATTTACCAATTGAGAATATGCCTCAAAGCTTCAAAAAATCTATTTTTTCCAACAATCTTCTACATGAATGAAATTGATAGTTTTAATGAAAAACATTGACTCGATGTGGTGATAGAATCTATGATCAATAGTTGCATAGGATAGGTAGGCGTCAACCTTTGAACCTTCCCTTATGAAAGTATATTTACTTTACTAGTTGACTAGTAGACGTAATGTCCTTGATCTGTTCTGCTGTTTGTGTAAACAATGATGTACCTCACATAACTACCTCTCTGGCAAGGTTTTAGTCCTCATGGGTATGTTCATATAGCCATGAACATCTCCTGGTTTTGCAAGATTTTGAGAGAACTATACCCCTGTAGTCTCCTCGAAGTGGCCCCACTTCACTATCACATAGGTGACTTATGTTGCTCGGCTCACCGAAACACACAACAGTCATTAAAAGCATTGCTTAACCTATCTCGTTTTTAATCACTGTTTATATCATATGAACGGATTTAGGATAAGAACCCCCACATTGACCTCATAAGGTCTATGTAAGTAGGTTGTCTCTTTGAACCTAGATCGTGGGATCTCTAGTCAACTAGGTTGGGTTTTCTTTCACATAGCGCATTTAATTTTCATGGGCTTTAGTCCCATTCCTTTCGATGTTTTATCAACCTAATCTCGATTTAAACTTTTAGTTAGCGGATTCACAATGTTATCTTTTGATTTTACAAAATCAATAGAGATAACTCCATTTGAGATTAGTTGTCTAATGGTATTGTGTTGACGACGCATATGTCTCAACTTACCATTATACATTACGTTCTGTGCTTTACCAATTGTTGCTTGGTTATCACAATATATGCATATTGTGGGCATAGGCTTTGGCCAGTCAGGAATATCCTCTAAGAAGTTTCAAAGTCATTCATCCTCTTCTTCAGATTTTTCTAGAGCTACAAACTTAAGTTCCATTGTGGATCTGGTTATAATCGTTTGTCTTGAGGATTTCCATGACACGACTCCTCTTAATATAAAAACATATCCACTTATGCCTTTGGTATCTTGAATATCATATATCCAACTGGCATTAGAGAATCCTTCTAAAATAGCAGGATCTCTGGAATAATGCAGTTCGTAGTCCCGAGTATATCTGAGATATCTTAGTACTCCCACAACTACTTTCCAGTGGTTTTCCCTGGATTGCTTGTTAATCTGCTTAAACTACTCATAGTGAAATCCATATTTGGTCTAGTACAGCTCATAAGGTACATTAGACTGCCTATGACCCTTGTATATTCCACTTAGTCAACACTTTCACCTTTATTTTTGGACAGATGTTGGCTCGTATCTATTGGAGTTCTGGCTATACTAAAATCATCCTTGTTAAATTTTCCAAGAATCTTGTCCACATAATGTGACTGAGTCAATATGAGACCTTCAGATGACCTATTGATTTGGATGCCCAAAATCACATAAGCTAGTCCTATATCTTTCATGTCAAATCTTGAATTTAACATGTCTTTGGTACGTTTTACCATTTCATTTGTACTTCCAACAATGAGTATGTCATCAACATATAAGCATAGAATTATATATCAAATGTTAGTAGTTTTAACATACACACATTTGTCACACTCATTAATCTTAAAAGTCATTTGTCATCATGACATTATCAAACTTTTCATGCCATTGTTTTGGTGCTTGCTTAAGTCCATGCAAAGACTTCACAAATTTACAAACTTTTCTTTCTTGTCTTGGAACTACATGACCCTCAGGTTGTTCCATGAAAATCTCTTTATCAAGATCTCCATTTAGGAAAGCTGTTTTAACATCCATTTGATGTACTTCTAGATTCTGCAATGCGACAATTGCAAGTATAATCCTTATAGAAGTTATCCTGGATACTAGAGAAAAAATATCAAATTAGTCAAGACCTTCCTTTTGTCTATAACCTTTTATAACCAATTCGACCTTGTACTTATCAATTGTTCCATCTACTTTCCATTTGAAAATCCACTTAGAATTTAATGGTTTAATTTTCGAAGAAAGATCTACTAATTTCCACGTATGATTTTGCATGATGGAGTCAATTTCACTTTTAATAACATCATTATACGTTTCAGGTTCAGCCTCTAGCATGAAGGTTAGAAAATCCGATCCAAAAGATTTTTCCACCCTTGCTTGTTTACTCCTTCTTGGTTCTAAGTTTCAACCTCTTGTTAAACGTCTTGGCTATTTTCATCTACAGTCTCCGAAGTTCATTTCGTTGAACTTGAATCAACTTCCCTAGTTTTACAAGGGAAGATATTTTCAAAGAATGAGACATTCTTTGATTCCAATATAGTATTCTTGTGAATGTCAGGATTGTAATGACCCAAAATTCACAGGCATCAGAAAAGTACATTATCGGGCCTTCATCTTAGTAAACCAAACTCATAAATAATTATTAAAAATATTTATGAGTCTAGTGGTGTGTCTAATTAGGTTTCAATTAAGTGAATTTAGCTTAATTAAGAGTAATTAGAAAAAATGACTAAATTGAATAAAGGGTAAAAATTGAATTATAGAATAGAGAAAAAAATGAAGGGACTAAATTAGCAATTAAACCATAAGTACCAAGTGTGTGGTAATAATGAAATACATGTGGAATAATAATAAACATATAATAGTAATTATTATATATTTACTTATATTATAAGTAAATATTTTTAAATTATATTATATTTTATTATATATTATAATTAAAAGCAATAAAAGAGATAAAGATAGAAAAAGAAAGAATAATGAAAAGAAACAGAGAAGAACATGGGAGAAAGAAAAAGGAAGGAACAGAAAAAGGGAAAAACTAGGGTTTTGAAGCTTTAAGCTTTAATTGGTAAGTACTTTTTGTAATAACCAATTTTGGCCCGGGTTCATTAACCCAGGGCCCAAAACCAAACAAAATTAAAAAATAAACCCAAACAGATTAAAATAGGCCCAATTTACACCAAAACCCACAAAGCCCACAAACTAAACAGATTACACTAAACCAAACCCTAACCCAAAGTTCTAAGCCCACAAGCCTAAAACACATTCGGCCGAAAGGAACCCTAGACGCTGCGCGCGTGCCTCCACGCGCGTCCCCTGGTGCGCCGCAATCCACCAGCCACTGTCTGCCACTAACTCTCCACTTGCGCCTCCACTCGCGCCGCTCGTCCATCTGCAAGAAGAAGAAGACAAGGAACCAATAATAATAAAGAAATCATGTAAAATCGGCTATAAAGCCGTTCGAAAATAATGTAAAAGGGGATCTCTTTTTTTTGGAGAAAGGAGAATCAATACAAGTGTTAGATTTTTCGAGAAAGCAAATAATAGCAGTGACCCAAACACAAAAATAGAGCTAGTAAGGAGGTGATCCATTGATTTTCCTTCATCTTTTCTTCTTTTCGAATCTGTGTATATACATATAAAGGTTTCTATTTTGCTTTTGTCTTAAAAACTATACATATACACATATATATAAAAAAAAGGAGGTAAAAAAAAGAGAAGAAAAACCTGTCTTTTTGCAATTTCCGGCCACCGCACGCGGTGGCCGACGGTGAAGCCTCCTCGCCGAAAATCGCATCAGCCATCCTCCCTGCAGAGAAAAAAGAAAAGGTTAAAGATTTTTTTTTAGAATGAAGCACAAATGATTTTTTTTTTGAGAAAATTTGGCCTTAAATAGCCCCTCAAAACGACGTCGTTTTGGGGTTGGCCCTTAACGCCCAAAACGACGTCGTTTCAGCCTAGCCCGACTCGATCCGACCCGCTCCAGCCTAGGATCCGCACGTTTTATTATGGAGGGGCTAATTGCACTTTTAGCCCCTCCGCTTCTTAATGTCTGCGCAATCAATATTTTTTTTCCGATTTTGACCCGATAATTTTACATGGTTCCGAATTAAGTCCTCCTTCCAGCACACCGTTTTATTGAAAGGATTTATTCTTGTTTTGGACCCTCTAGGTTGTGCGCGTGTTGCAAATAGACCCTTTCCCTTTTATTTTACTCCGAATTGACCCTAAACTTTTGTTTTTAAATGCAATTAGATCCTTTTCTTTAGTTATTTTGCAATCTTTTAGTCTTATTATTATTATTAGTATTATTATTACTATCTTAATATTATTACTATACTATTATTTGTATTATTATTATTATTACCGTATTTACATTGTTATATTGTACATATTTCATTATTATTATTATTATTATTATTATTATTATTATTATTATTATTATTATTATTATTTTACCTTGTTTTTATCATCATTATTACTATTATTATAATGTTATTTTTATTTTATTATTAATATTATCATATTATTACCCGTATATATACTCACTATTACTATTATTATTATTAGTAGTAGTAGTAGTAGTATAAATATTAGTATTATTATTATATCTATTTTTCCTGTTCTTATTATTTTTATTATTATTGACATCGTTTTATCTTACGTTTCTTTGTCATTATCATTTTAATATTATCTCTTAATTTTGATTCGTTATTGCATTATTTTATTGTGTTGCGTTTACTCTCGTATTCGTCATTTTGTGTGAATTGGCAAATTTTAAATCGCGTCTCAATAAATTTTTCTTGTGTGTTTGTTTTCACAAAGGTAATATTCATGAGTTTGGGAATTCAAAATTTTGTGCCCAATCGTGCTGGGTGTGACTTTTTGTTTGACCAAACAAATGGATATCCTTTCAACTTTTGTTTCCATTTTTAAATAAGGTGATATTTGCGTGTTTGGAAGTTCGAAAAAATCGTGCCCAATTGTGCTGGGTGTGTTTTCTTTCGTATGACCGAATGAGCAAATACCCTCTCCAAAAATAAAAAAATGTGTGCTTGGAGAATTTTGGAGACGATCTTAGATTCAAGGACTTAGATTATCGTGTCCAATCGTGCTGGACGTGAAACTCTATTCCTTCGAAACAAGGGAAACTCGATATTCAATCAAGTTGTTAAAATAATAAAAAAAACAGAATGAAATTTCAAAATATTTTCAAACTTTTCGACATTAGGACATTGATTAATCAATTTGGTACCAATTTTGGGCGTTGCGAGGGTGCTAATCCTTCCTCGCACGTAACCGATTCCCGAACCTGTTTTCTCGAATATTCGTAGACCAAAATACACCGTTTCAGTAAACTGAAACGTTTTATTAAAACAAAGGTGATCCGATCACACCTAATAAAAGGTCGGTGGCGACTCCCGTTTTATTCATTTTCAAAACCCAAGGTCGATTCCCGCTCCTTCAAAAAAATGATTTCGACAACTTGGCGACTCCACTGGGGACCTAATAATAGAGTTAGGCCGTAAAATTGATTATTCTTTGTCCTTTTGTCCTTTTGCTGGTACTATGATTGCAATAACGTAGAGTCTCATAGGATGTCTCTGCATTCATATTTGCATGACCGTTGTGGTCACACCTTTAAGTGGGAGCGAGAAGCTATGCCTTCGTGAGGTTTTCACCTCCGCATGGGCTAGGGGACCGCTTCCGGAATACATCCGTACCTATGGTTTCGTGAGGTTTTCACCTCCGCATGGCCATAGGGAAATGTATTCCCCTGAACTGAACTCGATCTGTATGAGCCTATAATGGGTGAGGATTGAGGAATCTGCTGGTTCGAGTACCCTTCCTTTAAGAACTAAGCCACATATAGCGAACCTTAAGGGCCCACCCTAAGCAAAGCTATGCTAAACCTTAGTGGTTACCCATATAGTGGTTTAACGTCCTTTTACTCGTTTTGGTTGCTATTATGCAAAACTAACTTGTTTATTTTGGCCATGTTTGCATGTCATTTCACATTAAAAGGTGCCGATCTCTGTTTGATTACTAAGATAGAAGCTTGTTATGGGGGACGAATTCCTTGATAAAGTAGAGGATAACGAGGCCGTGCGTATATGGTCAGAAAAGATACAACTCGAGAAAGGGGATAGTCTAGCCAAGGAATATACATCGGAGTTGGGGGACTTCACTCGCATCAGTATAACACAGAATGAGCTCCAAGAATTAAGAGATATGTGGGCTCATTGGGATGAGGGGACTAAGCAGCTTTTCTACCTTAATTATGGAGATCTACCCTATTTGCTTGACATCAGAGTGGACAAACACTTGTTTCGGGCCATAACCCAATATTTGAATCCCGCATATAGCTGCTTCACATTTGGGAAAGTGGACTTGGTACCTACCATAGAAGAATACACGGCTTTACTTCGTAATCGAAGGGCTCAGGTCGATAAAGTCTACTTTAGGGCCGACAATGCACCAACTTTTGTAAAGAAACTGATGAGCATCACTGGAATGAGTGAACAATGGGTTATGGCACATGTTCAGCAAAAAGGCGAAGGGAAATGCATTCCGTGGGTGAACTTAAGGGACTTGATAGTGGCACATCCAGATGCTAAGAGGAAGGTTGACATCTTCGCCTTAAGTATCTACGGCCTGGTAATTTTCCCAAGAGCTTTGAGGCATGTGGATGAAGCAGTTGTTGACTTATTTGATCGTCTTGACAAATGAGTTACGCCAATACCAACAATTCTTGCCAAAACGTTTAGATCTTTAAATGCGTGCCGGAGAGCAGGCGAGGGTAGATTCATGGGATGTGCACAACTATTGCTAGTTTGGTTCCATAGCCATTTCTGGAAGATAGATAGAGCTTCTTGTCGAGTTCACTATGAAAATTATTCCCCATTAAAGGAGTTGGCAGATATGCCCAAGAGAGACGATTATTAGAAGAAAATTGGATCGCACTCCTTCAAAATCTCCAAGAAAAAGACATTGAATGGAGAGCTCCTTGGTTTGTTCCTGATGAAATTCTCTACCACTGTGGGAGTTATGATTGGGTTCCCCTGCTAGGAATTTGGGGAGCCATTGGGTATGCTCCTTTGCTTGTGCTAAGGCAATACAATTCAAGACAGTTTATACCGACGACTTACGGCCTAGCTCAGTTCGAATTTTCGTACAAAGGGAATAATTCTAAGAAGAAGGTTCGGGAGATTGCTGATGCTTGGAAACAAATTTGCCGAATGAAAAGAATTGCTGTAGGTCCGATGGTAACCCTCGAGTATAATGCCTGGTGGAGTAGGAGAATAAACGATAATGTCCCTAAACCGACACACGATATTACTCAACCAATAGAGAAATACTTACAAGTAGTCCTTTCCGAGGCGGAGATTATGAAGCAAAACTTTGAAAGTAAAAATTCAGCATTGGAAAAGAGGATAGAACGACTAGAAGAGGAAAAGATGCATTTGATGTTGGATATTGATGTCCAAAACTCAGAGGCTGAGAAATTGAAGAAAGGAAAAAAGAAGTCCGAAGAAGATTTGGAGAGCTTGAAGACTGATTATAGAAAGCTGCGTCTAGCAATGAGGACTGCCGGGTTGGGTAAAACTTCAGAACAATGGCGTCAAGAAATTCGAAAAGAGAAAGCCAAGGTTGATCAGTGGAGGAAAAAGTTCCAAGAGGTTCAAGCACAAAAGGATGCTCTGAGGAAGACTGCAAGTGAGAGCCAAAGAGAGAATGAGACACTGAAAGCTCGATTAACAGAACAAGAAAAGACGTTCGGCCGAAGACGCGACTCTACGGCGAAGCTAGAATCAAGCCTAAACCAGATTGAAGAGTTAAAAGGGAAGATGGTAGAGCTCGAAATGACACTGCAAAATAGTGAGTTCCGGATTCAACAATCTCAGAATCAGGTCAGAGAAAGGGATTATGTCATGGGCAAAGCTATAACACAGATACGAGAAGTGGCTGAACATCTACAATCCTTAGCGGTCCAAGCCGATGTATTAAGTATAGTGTATGAATCAAAGTTAGACCGGGGTCGAGAGTTAGCCTCGCTCCTCGAGAAAGTTAAAATTCTAGGCATAAGGGCTAGGTCGCATATGTGACTCTGTTTTATGTAAAGGATTTTGTTTCTTAAATAAGCTTTCTATAAGAAATTGAACGGGAATCGACGCCTTTTGCATTCATTTCACGCATTCACATTACATTTCATCCATTTGCATACATCACATCATTTGCATCAAAAGGAGTCTAATTGATTAAAATTGTGACAGAAGTTACCCTGGAAACCGACGAAAACTAACCTATTATACATTACTACAATACTCGTCGTAAAGCAAAAGCGATGAGCCAAAGATACGAACAATTTCAGAAAGAAATGCAAGACCAGATGCAAGAGCAAATGGCGAAGTTTCAGTAAGAAATGAAAGACCAGATGATAGAGGCTCAGCGGAATATGATGGCCCAAATGACTTTGATGATGAATGGGATGACAGACAAAGAAAAGGGCCCTACAACTAGTACCGGGGAAGAAAAGGAAGGCCATCCCCCAGGATACACTCCACCTCATGGAGGTTGGCCTCAAAGGGAATGTACAGGCCCAGAACAACCACCTGTACCACCACCTGCCCATCTAGGGCAAGGAGTATTCGTATCAAACCACGGAGCTAACCCTGCTGATCCTATTGTCCCAGATTTGGATGATCCTATAGAACTAGCTAAGTTAAGAATGAAGGATCAGGATGCTCAGGACAAGTATAAGGATCTGGAAGAAAGACTCAGGGCGATAGAGGGAACTAGAGTCTCCTCTGCAATGAGCGCCAAGAAGCTCAGTTTGGTTCCCCATCTGGTCTTGCCTCCGAAATTTAAAGCGCCAGACTTCGAAAAATATGATGGAACAAGGTGTCCAAAGGCGCATCTTATCATGTTTTGTCGAAAAATGGCTGGTTATGTGAATGAAGACAAGTTGTTAATACACTGCTTTCAAGATAGCTTGATCGGGTCAGCCCTCCGGTGGTATAATCAGCTCGGCAGAGAGAGGATCCAATCATGGGATGACTTAGCTTCAGCATTCTGTGAGCAATACAAGCACGTCTCCGATATAGCACCCGATCGACTAACGCTACAAATGATGGAAAAGAAGCCATCAGAGACTTTTAGACAATACGCTCAAAGGTGGAGGGACGTCTCGGTTCAAGTAGAACCCCCACTGACTAAAACTGAGATAACGGTCCTTTTTATTAACACTTTGAAGGCACCGTTCTATGACAAGTTAGTGGGAAATGCCACAAAAGACTTCGCTGATATCGTAATATCAGGGGAACTCATTGAGAATGGCATCAAGAGTGGAAGGATGGAAGGTTCCGAGAGCTCGAAGAGGGTCAGCACTTATAAAGAAGAAAGAGCCTGAAACCCATATGGTGGGGGCTGGAAACCACTACGCTTCCAATCCATACCCAATCCAACCACGACCTCAATTTTGCCCACCCCAAATTTCTATTTTCCTCCTCAAAACCTCTACTATCAAACACCCCCTCCTTACCCCGTCTATGCCTCTGATAACCAAAGACCATTCACCATATCCCCGCCAAATACCACGCCCGCTCAAAGTCAGCCTAAAAATGAACAGAGACCAATAAGACCCAATCCTGAAAGACCTCAATTCACCCCTATTCCCGTGTCGTTCGGAGAACTGTGCCCAAAATTATTGGAAAAACAATTAATATCCCCGCATTACATGGCACCATTGAAGCCTCCATACCCAAAGTGGTACGATCCTAATGCTAATTGCATGTATCATGCTGGAAACCAGGGGCATTCTACGGACAATTGTATAGCCTTTAAAAGGAGGGTTCAAGGTCTTATCGATGGGGGGATTTTACGATTTGACGGTACCGGTAATATGGCTGGAAATCCGCTCCCTAACCACCCCGTAGAGAACGTGAGTGTCGTGACGCAAGAAGATAGGTGGCAAGCCAAAATTTGTGTCTCTGATATAAGGACACCTTTGAGGAAAGTGTGGGAAATAATAACTGAAAAGGGTTTGGTCAGCAGAAGTTTCAAGGAGGAAAGCATGGAAGGTCAAAGTTTTTGCGTTTTTCACAGCATAGAAGGACATCACATCCAATCTTGTGAGAAATTCAAAGAATTACTTCAAGGTATGATGAACAATAAGGAGGTTGAGATCTGTAATAAGAAGGAAGAGATCGATGAAAAGGATATATGTGTTTCTGAGGGTCAATCATCAGGTCCCCCTTATAGCGCTGACCGACCCTTGGTAATCTACTACGAAGTAAAGAAGGAAGAGGTGAAGCCAAAGATGATAATCAAAGTACCTTCTCCCTTCCCTTACAAGGACAGCAAGGCGGTGCCGTGGAAATATGATGTCAGCATTACCATGCCCGAAGCTACGACTGGTGATGTTAGCGAGGTGGGGCATTTCACCCGTAGTGGGAGATGTTATTCTCGCAAGGTGGTTGAACAAAAAAAGAAAGCCGTCGACTCGAGTCAAAAAGGAAAGGCGCCAATGCATGAAGCCGAGGTTGAGGTTGAAATACAATCCGAACAAGAATCTAAAAGGCCAGTGAATGAGGATGAAGCACATGAATTCTTGAAGTTCATCAAACACAGTGAATATAACATCGTGGAACAGTTGAACAAACAGCCGGAAAGAATCTCGGTGTTATCCCTACTATTGAACTCTGAGGCACATTGGAACGCCTTGCTAAAAGTGCTGAATCAAGCTTATGTAGAAAGCAATGTATCTCTGGAAAAGCTTGACAGGTGGGCAAACAACTTAAACGCGGACAATTTCATCTCTTTCAACGATGATGAAATACCACCAAACGGTAGAGGCTCTATCAAAGCATTACATATTACGACCTATTGTAAGGTTACATAGTACCGAGTGTACTCATTGACAATGGATCCGCACTCAACGTCATGCCTTTGGCCACGCTTTCCAGGATGCCAGTTGATATGTCTTATCTAAGGCCTTGTCATTCCACAATAAGAGCATTCGATGGGACACGACGAGCGGTCATGGGGAAGATCGAGATTCCTCTAGACGTGGGCCCGTGTACATATGACATAGAATTCTAGGTCATGGATATCTCGCCTTTGTATAATTGTCTCTTAGGGAGGCCTTGGATCCATTCTGCTGGGGCAGTCCCTTCATCTCTCCACCAAAAAGTAAAGTTTGTCATGGGTAATCGCTTGATCACGGTCGCTGGTGAGGAAGACATCGTCGCGTCCATCTCCACTGATGCACCCTACATCGAGGTGAACAAAGATGTAGTAGAATGTTCCTTCCGTTCCTTCGAATTCATCAATGCTACTTTTATCGCTGAAGGAAGCAAAGCCCCCACGCCCAAACTGTCAAGGAATACCAAGATGGGAATCAAGCTGACTGTGGGGAAAGGAGCCAGAGTGAAGAGAGGTTTGGGAAAATACCAGCAAGGAATAGTCAGAGCACTAAAACCAGTACACCATAAGGCTCGATGTGGTTTAGGATTCAAGCCCGACGCATGGCAAAGAAGGAAAAAGTTACAGAAAGAGCAAAAAAGGAGGATTGCAAGAGCCTCAGGTCGGGAATTGGAATGGGAGCCCATAATGTATCCGCCTTTGTCGAAAACATTTACATCGGCAGGAATTACATACCCAGGAAGAGATGATCCACAAAGCATGGTGTTATGGATAGAAAGGGGCCTACAGGACTTCAGTATAAACGTCATTAACAAAGGGAATAATGCAGTGGAAGATGTTTCAGCGATACACCCTTGCCCCCCTGGATTCACTCCAAACAATTGGACTGCCGTGGATCTCCTCGTAATTTCCATGTCTCCTCCAAAGTAATGCTCAATACTGACTTTTTGTATGCCCCTAAGCTGTAGGGGAATCTGTTATGATAGTTTATGTTGTCTATTTAGCTTTTAAATGAAACATGAATAAAGATGCATTTTGTCATGGTCTTTTTATTCTCATCGGCTCCATATTTATAACCTGTCCCTATATATCCCGTATCATCGTTTATAGGATCTAGTACCTTGATGCCCCTCTATAGTTTCTTTTTCATCTACCTTTCAGGTGCTCAGATATCAACGACGCGAACAATCCTGTTACAAGTCCTAAAATCGACTTCGAGAAAGCCATTTGTATGGGAGAATTCGAGGCTGAAGAAAATGCTGAAGATTATGTCTCCTCCCCAGACTTACTGAGAATGGTAGAACAAGAGGATGAACAGATTCTGCCCTATCGAGAATCTGTCGAGACAGTGAATTTGGGAAGCGAAGAAAAGAGGCAAGAGGTAAAAGTTGGGACCTCCATGTCAGAGGACACCAAACATGATCTGATCGCCTTGCTTCATGAATACAAAGACGTGTTCGCATGGTCGTATCAAGATATGCCAGGTTTGAACGAAGATATAGTGGTCCATAAACTCCCATTGAAACCAGAATGCAAGCCTATCCAACAGAAGTTAAGGTGGATGAGGCCTGAAATGCTCTTAAAGATAAAGGAAGAAGTAAAAAAACAATTTGATGCTGGCTTCCTACAAATCTCTAGATATCCAGAATGGGTGGCTAATATAGTCCCGGTACCGAAGAAAGATGGCAAAGTGCGAATGTGCATGGATTACCGTGATTTGAATCGAGCAAGCCCTAAAGATAATTTCCCGTTGCCACACATCGATACATTGGTAGATAACACGGCAAAGCATTCTTTTTTCTCTTTCATGGATGGATTTTCGGGCTACAATAAAATCAAGATGGCTCCCGAAGATATGGAGAAAACTATATTCATGACAATGTGGGGGACATTCTGCTACAAAGTGATGCCGTTCGGACTAAAGAATGCCGGGGCAACATACCAGAGAGCCATGGTAACATTGTTTCATGACATGATGCACAAGGAAATAGAAGTCTATGTCGACGATATGATCACCAAATCTCGAGGGGAAAGAGAGCATGTTGAGAACCTCCGGAAGTTGTTTAAAAGACTGAGAAAATTCCAATTAAAGTTTAACCCAGCCAAATGTACCTTCGGGGCTACCACTGGAAAATTACTGGGGTTCATCGTTAGCGAGAAAGGTATCGAGGTCGATCCAGATAAAATAAAGGCCATACAAGAACTACCGCCCCCGCGCACACAAAAGGAAGTCAGAGGATTTCTAGGGAGACTGAACTACTTCGCTCAATTCATTGCTCAACTCACCAAGCAGTGTGATCTGATTTTTCGACTCCTTCAAAAACACAATCCTGGAGAATGGAACGAGGAATGTCAAGAGGCTTTTGACAAGATAAAGCGATATTTGTCTAGTCCCTCGGTGTTAGTACCACCAACTCCTAGAAGACCGCTAATACTATATCTGACTGTGTTCGAAAACTCAATGGGTTGCGTCCTGGGGCAACATGATGAGTCCGGAAAAAGGGAACAGGCGATCTATTATCTCAGCAAGAAATTCACAGAGTATGAAGCAAAGTATCCATCAATCGAAAAATTCTGTTGTGCTCTGGTCTGGGCAACTTGGAGGCTCAGACAATATGTGCTGTATCATACGACATGGTTAATTTCAAAGCTGGACCCAATAAAATACATGATGGAATCACCTGTACTCTCAGGAAGAATGGCACGATGGCAGATCCTACTATCGGAATACGATATCATCTATGTGAATCAAAAGTCGATAAAAGGAAGCGCAATAGCTGACTTCTTAGCAACTCGAACAACAGAATAATACGAGCCATTGAGATTTGACTTCCCAGACGAAGACTTGATATGCATTACGGAAAAAGAATGTGAATCGTCGAAAGAGAAATCATGGAAGATGAGTTTTGATGGTGCGTCAAATGCATTGGGGCATGGGATTGGGGCAGTCTTAGTGTCACCAGAAGGGAACCATTACCCCTTTACTGCCAAATTAAACTTCTTCTGTACCAACAACATGGCGGAATATGAGGCTTGCATCATGGGACTTCACGCAGCTATCGAGCAGAATGTCAAGGTCTTAGCGGTCTCCGGGGACTCGGCATTGGTGATTTACCAAATCCGTGGAGATTGGGAAGTAAGAGACTCGAAGTTGGTCAAATATCGCGATCTTGTTGCGGAATTGGTTGAAGAATTCGAAGAAGTGACTTTTAGTTACTTCCCACGGGAAGAAAATCAATTGGCTGATGCCCTGGCCACCTTGGCTTCAATGTTCAAAGCAAACCGAGAAACAGAAATAATGCCTCTCCAGATGAGCATATATGAGGCCCCTGCGCATTGTTTTAGCATTGAAAACGAAGCAGATGGACAACCATGGTTCTATGATATCTTAGAATATGTCAAGAATCAAAGATATCCCGAGCAAGCAAACGAGAATGACAAAAGAACGATCAGAAGATTGGCAGCGGGATTCGTTCTCGATAGGGACATCCTATACAAAAGAGGGAAAGACCAAAAGCTCCTGAGATGTGTGAATACTATTGAAGCCAGAAAGGTACTCGAAGAGGTCCATGAAGGAGTTTGTGGAACGCACGCCAATGGTTTCACTATGGCCAGGCAGATTATGAGGCTCGGTTATTACTGGTTGACAATGGAAAGCGACTGCATTAGTTACGCACGAAAGTGTCACAAATGTCAAGTTTATGGCGATAAAATTCATGCAGCACCTTCACCCCTCCACGTCATGACTTCTCCGTGGCCTTTTTCTATGTGGGGGATGGATGTTATAGGGCCAATTTCCCTAAAGGCTTCTAATGGACATCGATTCATTTTTGTGGTCATAGACTACTTCACAAAATGGGTAGAAACTGCTTCGTTTGCCAATGTGACAAAGGCCGCAGTTTGCAAGTTCTTAAAAAGGGAGATCATATGTCGATACGGTTTGCATGAGAGAATCATCTCAGATAATGCCTTGAACCTGAATTGTAACACCTTCTAACCCTAAACCGTCGCCGGAACAGGGTTACAAGGCATTACCGAACATATTAGTCAATTTTCCTAATTACTTATAAATAAAAATTATGAGTTGGTATAATTTAGTAATTTAACTCCTATATTGGGCTCTTGAAGCCAAAGCATATATTTAACGTAGAATGAAACTTGTTTAAACATTCTACAAAACTAGCGAAATTATTATTTTTTTTATTAAAAATTTCGCCAGCATTTCTGCTTATTTTCACATATAACCCCCTGCAATTAAAACCGTATTCATTCCAAATATAACCAATTCAACCATTTCCAAAATCCAACTATTCAACCAATGCAATTTCATATTTAATCATATTTAGATTCTACTTATAACATTAAAATACCAAATATCATTTTCTACAACAAAAGTCATGTAGTAGTTTTAAGTGACCAAAATATCACCTATGTACATGCCATTTTAACACAAAATATAGTACCTACTTCTGTAGTCTTCGAAGATGTGATGAGATGAGAAATCTTCTAGTTGAACTTCTCTTCTAGACTCTTTGTACCTACGCGTTAAAATAAACGCGTTAAGCCAGTGAAGGCTTAGTAAGCACTACAAAAATAATTAATTAAACAATCATAACAGAGTATTTTAAACTCAATCAATTATCGCATATTTACTCACATATAAGTCTTTTCAATTATGCATTGCTTTAAATAAATTTAACTTATCTTCTGTAAAGTATAAAACTTGCCTTAACACATCAGTAATTCACTTTTATTCTCAATTCACAATATTAGCCCAAAGTAGACTTCCTAGAACACACCGGATATACGGAACAAATACAGAGGTGCATTATGATGCACAAGTGAACAGAGAGCACTGACGTGCTAATATCAGAGAGCACCAACGTGCTAATATCAGAGAGCGCGCTAAAGTTCCTTAATGGCATGCCACTAATATCCCAGTAGTTCTAAATTTCGTCTACTTGGGCATTAAAGCTGAATATCATATATTTAAATAATTCACATAAATATTTCAAAAAAGATAAATAACAATAATTTAAAATTCTTGTAGTACTTACAACAAAAGATTGAGGTGATATAAGTTCTTCTTCCTTCACTCCTTAATCTTCTCTTTTCCTTTTCCTTCGATTCGGTTCTCTCCTTCCTTTTCTTTTTCTTCAATTCCATATAAACACATAACACTTATATGTTAAAAATAATCAAATAATTTCCTGTACTATTTAATAAAATAAACATGTATTTTATGATAATTTCATGCTTTCTTACTTTGCTCACATTTCAATTTAATCCTTTACTCATAAACTTATTCAAAGCTGTCCTTTTGTGCCATAGTCACAAAATTATTTATTTCCAGAGATACAAAACTCCAAATGAAGAACCGTAAATTTTTCCTGAAACTAGACTCACATATATTCTTGCCATAAAATTTTCAGAATTTTTGATTTAGCCAATTAGTACAATTTATTCTTTAAAATCACCCCTATTCTGCTGTCTGGCAGTTCCAACCCTTATTCACTAAAAATTAATTATCTTTTTATATAAAATTCATATGATGTTATAGTTTATTTCTTCTAAAACTAGACTCATTAAGGAATCTAACCATATAAATTATGTTCCAAAATTATTTTTATAAAATTGTTGATGATTTTACCAAGTCAGAACAGGGGATCTCGAAATCACTCTGAACCAGTCTTACCAAAATCTAAATATCTCAAAATACAGAATTTCTTTTCTTTCTCTGTTTCTTTCATATGAAAATAGACTCAATAAGCTTTAATTCTATATCTTACTCAACTTCTAATTCCTCTTCTATGATTTTTGGTGAATTTTCAAACTTGCTCTACTGCTGCTGTCCCAAAACAGTTTTCTTATAGCTTATTTTGCAATTAAGTCCTTTATCCAATTCTAACTTCAAATTCTTTCAATTAAACCACTAATTCATCATTTTATTCATCATATGCTATATTCAACAACTTTAAAACTTCAAAAACTTCAACTTAAATTCATCAAAACTTTGTTCTAAAACTTATAAAACATCAAAATTAAAAGAAAAGGACTAAATTAACTTACCAAATTAAACTCTAAGCTTTAAACTTTCAATTTACCCTTTTCTTCTTTCTTTTCTCTCCTTTTCTTTCTTTCCCCTGCTCTCTGTTTCGTTTTCTTCTCTGTTTCTTCTCTTTTTTTTTAACCTTATTATATAATATAATATTATATTATATTAACATAAAATAATAATATATCTTATCACATAAAAAAAAATCTATTCTTATGCCGCCTCATCAATTAAAAATGGCATAATTGCCTTTTTAGTCCTTTTTATTTTCTTTAATCTTTAATTAAACTTTCACACCTATTACAATCTAATCCTTTTTCCCAAATACTTCTAATTAAGTCAAATTCACCTAAATAAAACCCAATTAGACGCACAACTAGCTTCGTAAATATTTTTAGTAAATATTTACGATTCAGTTTTATGAAAACGGAGACCGAAAATATATTTTTCGGTTACTCGACTATCGGGTCACTACATGAATAATAAAATGATGAAGGAAGTGTGCGAGCAATTTCAAATAAAATATCATAACTCCTCACCCTATCGTCCAAAGATGAACGGGGCGGTAGAAGCCGCTAACAAAAATATCAAGAAGATTATCGGGAAAATGACTGAGACGTATAAAGACTGGCACGAGAAGCTACCATTTGCTCTATACGCATATCGCACATGTGTACGGACCTCCACAGGGGCAACTCCTTTCTCTTTGGTCTATGAAATGGAAGCTGTACTACCCATTGAAGTTGAGATCCCCTCCCTGCGAGTCTTAATGGAGTCAAAACTAGAAGAATCGAAATGGGTTCGAGCTCGATATGACCAATTGAACCTGATTAAAGAAAAACGCCTAAAAGCAATCTGCCATGGACAAATGTATCAGAAAAGAATGATCGCCGCCCATGACAGGAAGGTGCGTCCAAGAGAATTTCGCGAAGGATAACTCGTCCTGAGAAGATTCTCCCGACACAAAAAGACTTCCGAGGAAAATGGGCACCGTTTTAGTAAACTGAAACGTTTTATTAAAACAAAGGTGATCCGATCACACCTAATAAAAGGTCGGTGACGACTCTCGTTTTATTCATTTTCAAAACCCAAGGTCGATTCCCACTCCTTCAAAAAAATGGTTTCGACACTTTTCTTTTAATTTTGATGTTTTAGAAGCTTTAGAACAAAGTTTTGTTGAAATTGAGTTGAAATTTTGAAAGTTCTTAGATTTTTGAACATGATTCATGTTGGAGAAGTTGTTGAATTAAGGGTTTAATTGATAGAATTTCTAGTTAGAATTGATTAAAGGATTAAGCTGTAAGTTTTGTGTTAGAGGGACTAAATTGAAAGAAATTTGAAATTAGGGTTTTATCATGAACATTAGATAGTTAAGTTGAATTTGGTAGGAAATTGAATAGAAATAAAGTATGAATTCAGTTAGAAAAGTAAATGAGTTTAATTAGGACCAAATTGAAATTAAGGAAGAAATTGAATAGAAATTCAATTATTTAATATAAATTAGTTTTGTATTAATAGTGTAAATTACTTTAATTTTCGTAGCTAGCAAAAAACCAGAGGCATTTGCTCAAAAAGGAAAGGAAAAAGTTATCAAGGAGTAGGCACGAGAAAATCACGGTTTGTATTACTATAATTTAAATTATTTACTATTAAACATTATATTTAAATTATGTAGTTGATAAGTAAATTATGAGGTAAGTGTAATATTAAATTGTATGAAATTGAGTTATATAATTAATATGTATTGAAATTGAATTGAATGTGGATTGAAATGGAAAATGTATTGAGTTGAATTGTATATTGAATTGAAAGTGAATTTGATAAGAAAGTAAAATTTAATTGAGAATTGGAATTCCCTATTAACTAGTCGGGTTGAGTCGGATATAGTTGGCATGCCATAGGATTGAAAGGATTTGGGAATTTTTCGGCTTGGCCGAGGAGACACTGATGTTATTATATTTCTTCGGACTATCCGAAGAGGCACTTAGTGCTGTTCTGGTGTGTTTGGATGGATTATTCTGGTGTGTTTGGTTGGGTCCATGTATCCACCAAGGTCCGAGTCTTGTTAATAGGGGTAAATAAATGAAATGAGAAAATTGAATGAGTTTGATCGTTTGATCTACTGAAAGTATGAGAAAGTGGAATTATGAATTGAAATGTGAATTGAAATTGAGATATGAGATTTGCGAGCATGAACATAAGGTTCATGAATTGATCGAAGATTTGAATTGTTGATATATGATATCAGTTGATGAATTATTATAAATGAAGTATTAATTTGAATGTAAATTAATTCTTATGATTTACATTGTTACATATTTGATGCTTATAGAACATTAATGTTATTTAGTTTGAATTATGGTAATACCACTGAGTATAGGCATACTCAGTGTATGGTTGTTTCCGTGCGTAGATTAGTAGAGGTCAAAGGTCCCGGTTCAGCAT
Source organism: Gossypium australe (assembly GCA_005393395.2). NCBI lineage: Eukaryota > Viridiplantae > Streptophyta > Magnoliopsida > Malvales > Malvaceae > Gossypium > Gossypium australe. Next base: position 39,938,206 of record CM016623.1, read on the forward strand.
CCAGATCGATCCCAACCTCAACGCAACCTTGGTGATGTAAATTTTCCTTTTTGGGTATAAGTGGTACGTACTAGGTGTTGTATAAGTCACATGTATATGTCTTGTAATTTTGGTTGTAAAGAGTTATTTACAAAGTTTAAATGGTTGAATGAAATGGTAAGAAACTTTATAAAATGTTTTGGTACTTTGGCACCAAGTTAAGTGGAAAGATGAATGAAGTTATTAATTAATTTTAAATGATATTATGAATGTCATTAGTCATATTATTAAGTCAATGTTTTAGGCATGATTTAGGTATATTTAGCGTGCAAATGTATTGGTTGAAATATTGGTATTAGATTGGTTTTGGTTTGAATTTTTAGGGTTGGTTAGGTTAGTAAAAAAGGCTCATATAGAGTTCACAAGGCCTGACACACAGGCGTGTGACCAGACCGTGTGAGACACACGGCTAGTACATAGAAGTGTGGTCTGGCCGTGTGTCCCCTACAACTTAAATTTTGGAAACAGCATACTCAGATTTTAGCACACAGGTAGAGACACGGGCGTGTGTCTCAGCCGTGTGAAGGACACGACCTTGAACATGGGTGTGTGTCATAGCCATGTGAAAACTGCACTAGATTCGAATTGAAAATAAATCCAAACGGGCTAAGTACACGGGCGTGTGGCTTGGCCGTGTGAAATCAATTTATTCATGATTAATAAGTCAGAAAGTTACACGGGTAAAGGACACGGGCATGTCCTGGCCGTGTAAGCCACACAGTATGTCAACACGGGCGTGTCATGGAGACACACGGTTGTGTCCCTGATCGACACGGGCATGTGAGCTCTGCACTTAGGAAAAATTTTAGAAATTCACGAAAAATTTTTGAAGTACTCAAATAAGTCCCGTTCCACTTCTAATACGTGTTTTGGGCCTCAAGGGTCCATTATAGGAATTTAATGATTAAATTATACTATGTATGTTAATTTATTTATGAGTTATTCGTAAATTGTCTGATATATTCGGTAATGCTCCGTAACCCTGTTTTGGCGATGGTTTAGGGTTAGGGGGTGTTACAAAATTCTAAATGTCTTTGACGTCAACTAAATGATCAACCTTACTATAATAACTAGAGCTGTCACTACAATCATGAATGTTTTTATCCGTATCATTTATAGTTGGGTCTTCGTTTACAGTAGTATTTTCAACAGGACCAAGGCGACTATCCATTGATTTACTTAGCCCACATCTGTATTCTAATTCCCCTTAGACAAGATCAAATTGAACCATGATTTTTCCATAGAGCTTTCTTGCCTCTATTTCCATGAAAGTACAGTAGATGAATAGTCATTTGATGAAAAATCAATTGAATATTTTATTTCCTATCAGAATACGCATACTAGATACAATAATTAGGGTTATTAACGAACAATGAGTGAATATTGAAAGAAACGATTCTCTTTTGTGAGAACCTGGAGTAGCAGTTCATTATATATGATAGAGGCTTTTTTTTTTCTTTTGAATAGAAATATCAATTTTCAAATTGAAATAGTGATTTCCCCATGTTGTGTAAAATTCGCACTGAAAAAATTCATATCTAATGATTTTCGACAAAGTGGTGACGAAAGGTATAACTTGTAAAAATCTTTCCAGTTTGCAATTCAATCCGATCCATTAGTTCGTAGAGCTATTTACTCGATTGCAAACATTTCTGGAACACTTCTAACAGAGGGAAAAATAGTCAATTTTGAAAGAACTTATTGTCAACCTCTTTCAGATATGAATCCATCTGATTCAGAAGTGAAGAACTTGCATCAGTATCTCAATTTCAATTCAAACATGGGTTTGATTCACATTCCATGTTCTGAGAAATATTTACCATCCGAAAAGTAGAAAAAACAGAGTCTTTGTCTAAATAAAGGCGTTGAGAAAGGGTGGATGTATAGAACCTTTCAACTCTCTCAAAACGGAATATATTTTAAACATATATTGTAACACCCTTACCCGTGTTCGAAGCCAGGACTGGGCTTGAGGCATTACCTAACTAATCTCACTTGACATCTCAAAATAGGCTATAAAATTTCAATTAAACCCAACCTTTGCTAAAACTCAGCTTACGAGACCCTATGCAAACCTTCGAGAGGTTTCGAAATTAAACTAGGGCTTTTACGAACTTGGAAGGCTTTTCATCAAAACAGGTGCCACACGCCCGTTTTGGTCTGGGGACACGCCCGTGTGCCCCTAAGACATGCCCGTGTCTTCCTCCTGTGGTCGATCCTGACCAAAACACACAGCCTAGAGACGTCCGTGTCCCTGACCCGTGTGCCAAACCTTGTCATTCTGACTTATCCACACGGCTTATACACACGTCTGTGTGCTTCAACCGTGTGATGATTTAAATTCCAAGTGCAAGGTGCAGACTTCGCACGGCCTGGGCATACGCCCATGTGCTAGTTCTGCCTCCCACACGATCTAGACACATGCCCGTGTGTCTACCCATGTGGATAATTAGTAGGCTATATACCAAGCCCCTTGGCACTCTACGTTACACACATACATATTCCAACACAAAAGATAATCAAAAGGTATCTCTAGGAGCTCAAGAATCCATATATACAAAAGGACATATTTTTCATTAAGCAATAGAACTTGCCAAGTATTTGCCTAACTTATAAGGCCATTTACAAAAATGACTTTTATAACTTACATAGCCAACACTTTGACTAACAATTACAACTTAACAAAATACCCAAATCCTATACATGCCATACTCAAAATAAGTCTAAATTATTATACCAAAGTGATGTCGATAGTGTGATTCCCGAACTCCTATGTCCACGTTCATCGAGTTATATTGGCAATACTACAAGGACAAAGGACAATGAAAGGGGTAAGCATAAAGCTTAGTAAGTTTGCATGGAATTAAATAGCAATAATAAGCTCATAGTATAAACCATCCATGGCATTAACTAACCATACACAAGTCATAGGCTTCCTTCCATACTTACTTACAATTTCTCTTATTTAACACATAACGTGCTACTCATCATAACTGTTTCTTCGTGACTCATTCATGAGTACTTGTATTCACTTATTCACAGGACTTTAGTACAATTCTCATTTCTACTTTTAACTCATCTATTTATCCCATTAATCACCCTTGATAGTCAAAGACACATATTCATCGCCATTCATGTAGGTAAGAAGCCAATGCCATATCCCCAAGGTGGTCTTATATGGAGTCACTTCTAAATGTCAATGCCATATCCCGGATATGGTCTTATGTGGATTTTCAAATTTAATATCGATGCCTTCCGGGATATGGTCCTATACAATTTTCATATTCATTACCTAAGCCATATCCCGGATATAGTCTTATACGGGATCTTAACTTGATGCCGAGGCCATGTCCCGGACATGGTCTTATACGGGACCTTATCTATTTCATATCTTGATGATAACATTTTCATATTCAATATAGTCCACTCGAACCTCAACATTTCATTCAATATCAATTTAGTAAAGCATCATGCATCAATAGGATACCGAACATTCTCAATTATGCTAACATAATTATTGCATTAATCACATACAAACTTACATTGATTTCAAAATAAGCTAACTCGTCGGTTTAGTCCAAGACTTTGTTCTTTCCCCGGTCGAGGTGGACTCTCGGTTCTTCTTGCTCTATAATAGTAATTTAGCTCATTTTAATCACCACATTAATAAGAGCATTTCAATAATCATGCTTAGGCAAAATTACTATTTTGCCTTTAGACTTTGGCAAAATGACCATTTTGCCCCTAGGCTCGAAAATTAATTCTAATCACATTTCTACCTTCAACAAGCCTAGGTGAACATTTAATACTCTTATAGCTATCATCAAAATTCAACATTTCACATAATTACTACAATTTGTAACCTTTTTATTAAGGTCCAATTAGGTGTTTTCAAGACAACACCTTTTACAAAAGTTGCTCATCTAACAACTAAGACTCAATTTCTTCCATAAAAATGAAGCAACTAAGATAGCTCTCATGGAAAAACTCTAAAATTTTACCATATTGCACAATAGTCCCCTCATTTGAAAGCTTAAGCCTTAGGGGTCTCAAAAGTACAATCGTTTTCAAGAAAAGATCACTAGAACACTTACTTGAATGGATGAGAGCTTGCTAAAATTTTGAGCTTCCAAAAACCCCTATTTGCTTGCTATTTTTAGTGGAGAAGGATGAGCAAAAACATGCACATCATCTTTTCTTTATTCTAATATTAAACTAACAATTTAGTCTACCAAACACCACCAACTTTGACCAACTTGGTCAATTCTTGTCCCCTATGAAGTCTATGGCCGCCCAAGCCAATATTGGGGCTCTAATTGCCTTTTAAAGACCTCCAATTGCCAATCTATAGCTATTTGGTATCTTTAGCTTATAGAATGGAACTTTTGCACTTTATGCGATTTAGTCCTTTTTCGTGATTAAACATGAAATCGTTAAAATTAAAGCACCAAAATTTTCATGCACATATATTATCATGCTCTGACTCATAATATAATATGAAAATAAATTTCTCTAATCTCGGATTAGTGATCCTGAGATCACTATTCTGACTAGCCCCTAAATCGGGCAATTACAATTCTCCCCCTTAAGGATTTTCTTCCCCGAAAATCTTACCGGTGAAAAGGTTGGGATATTGGTTCCTTATCGTTTTCTCAGGCTCCCATGTAGCCTCTTCTATTCCGTGCCTTTGCCATAGAACTTTCACTAGGGCTATGCTTTTGTTCCTTAATTGCTTGACCTTTCGCGCCAAAATTTTAACCATGTCGGCACTATAACATGTGAAGGGTCCGAACAGTATCGGTGTAACATGGGTACGTGAAAGACGTCATGAATCTTTTCTAGCTCAGATGGCAAGGCCAACCGATAAGCTACTTGTCCTATCCTCTCGATAACTTCATAAGGTCCGATAAAACGCGGACTCAATTTGCTCTTCCGGTAAATTCTAAGGACTTTGCTCCAAGGTGATACTTTCAAGAACATTTTATCACCGACTTTAAATTTAATCTCTTTCCTTTTCAAATCAGAATAAGACTTTTTCCTATCTGAGGCGACTTTCAGATAGCCACGTATCACTTTTACCTTCTCTTCAGTTTCCTTAACCAAGTCGACCTCGCGAATCTGTTTCTCTTTGATTTCTGACAATACAAGGGCGTTTGGCACTTACGCCCATACAATGCCTCGTAAGGCGCCATTTTCAAACTTGATTGAAAGCTGTTATTATAGGCGAATTCCACCAATGGTAAGTATTTGTCCCAATTACCGTGGAATTCCAAAACACAACATCGAAGCATGTCTTCAAGTATCTGAATTATCCTCTCTGACTGCCCGTCAGTTTGTGGATGAAAGGCTGTACTGAAACTCAATTTCGTGCCCATGGCCTCTTGCAACTTTTTTCCAAAACCGGGACGTGAATCTCGAATCTCTATCTGAAATGATCGACAACGGTACACCATGGAGTCTTACTATCTCTGACATGTACAAGTCCGCTAATTTATCAAGCGAATAATCGACTCGCACTGGTATAAAATGGGTTGACTTTGTGAGCCTATCAACCACTACCCATATTGCATCTTTCTTCTTTGGAGCCAATGGTAAGCCCGTCATGAAGTCCATGGTAATACGGTCCCATTTCCACTTAAGAACCATAATGGGCTGAAGTAAACCCGAAGGTACTTGGTGTTTAGCCTTCACTTGATGACAAATCAAGCATCTCGATACAAACTCGGAAATGTCTCTTTTCATACCAAGCCACTAATACCATTTCCTCAAATCATTGTACATCTTCGTGCTGCCTGGGTGTACATTCAAACATCCGCTATGCGCCTCATGCAAGATCTTATGCATAAGCTCGTCATTTCTGGGTACACAGACCCTATCTCGAAATGTTAGACATCTATCAGGATTTACTCGAAAGTCTGACTCAACGTTCGACCACATATAACTCTCTTAGCTTGCAAACTGTTATCATCTTTCTGAGCTTCACAAATCTCTTGGAGAAACAATGGTTTAGCCCTCAATTCGGCTAAAGCAGAACCATCATCTTACAAAGTCATCTAAGTACTCATAGCTCTTAGTGCAAACAATGATTTTCTGCTCAAAGCATCGACAACTACGTTCGCCTTCCTCGAATGGTAGTCAATTACCAACTCATAATCCTTAATCAGCTCTAACCACCTTCGTTGCCTCAAATTCAATTTCTTTTGAGTCATCAAATATCTGAGGCTTTTATGGTCGGTGAAAATTCAACACCTTTCACCATACAAATGATGCCTCCAAATTTTTAATGCAAACACGATTGCGGCCAACTCTAAATCATGAGTCGGGTAATTCTTCTCGTGCGGCTTCAGTTGCTTAGAGGCGTATGCAATCACTTTACCATGTTGCATAAGTACACAACACAATCCGTTCAAGGCGCGTCACTATAAATCACAAATTCTCTTCCCGGCTCAGGTTGCACCAAAACAGGAGCCTCAATCAACAGTGTCTTCAGTTTCTCAAAACTCTGTTGACACTTTTCCGTCCAATCGAACTTCACATCTTTTTGCAAAAGTCTCGTCATCGAGGTAGCTATCATGGAAAACCCCTTGACAAAACGCCTATAATAGCATGCTAGGCCAAGAAAACTCTTTACTTCAGTTACACTCCTCGGCAGTTTTCATTCAACGATTACCGAAATCTTACTCGGGTGACTCTAATCCCGTCTCTTGAGACAATGTGCCCCAAAAATCCCACTTCCTTGAGCCAAAACTCACTCTTACTGAATTTGGCATACGATTTCTCATCTTGAGAGTAGATCAGCATGTCGTTGATGAAGACCACAACAAATTTATCCAAGTATGGCCGAAAAATGCAATTTATCAAATCCATAAAGATCGCGGGGGCATTCGTTAGACCAAAAGGCATGACCAAAAATTCATAGTGGCCATACCTAGTCTTAATGCGGTTTTCGGCACATCCGAGTCCTTGACTCTCAGCTGATAGTACCCTGACCTCAAATCTATCTTGGAAAATACCGTGGCTCCTTTCAATTGATCGAATAGATCGTCGATCCTCGGCAACGGGTACTTATTCTTCACAGTTACCTTATTAAGTTGCTTATAATCTATACATAGTCTCATGGAACCATCTTTCTTTTTCAAAAATAAAATGGGAGCACCCCACGGAGAAAAACTCGGCCTGGCAAAACCTTTATCCGTTAACTCTTGCAAATGTGCTTTTAACTCTTTTAGCTTGGTTGGTGCCATTCTATATGGAGCAATAGAAATAGGGGCAATACCCGGAGCTAACTCAATTTCAAATTCAATCTCCCTAACAGGAGGTAGCCTTGGCAACTCTTCTAGAAAAACATCTAGGTACTCGCATACTATGGGCACCGACTCAATTCTCAAATCAGTTTCTTTGGTGTTCAACACAAAGGCAAGGTAAGCCTCGTACCCCTTCCTTAAATACTTCTAAGTCAACAAAGTTGATATCACTACTGGTGATCTATCTGGCTTATTCGATTCAACACGAATAAGATTCCCATTTTCATTTTCCAACTCAATATGCTTCTTCCCACAATTCACAATTACCCCATGAGTAACTAACCAATCCATCCCAAGGATAACATCAAACTCATCAAAGGGCAATAGCATAAGGTCAACTGGGAAACAATGACCCTTGATCATCAAAGGGCAACTTTACAAACTCTATCAACCAACATGCACTTGCCTAACGGATTAGACACCCTTATGATGAATTTGGTAGACTCTATAGGCATGCTCATACTGGAGACTAATTTCATGCATATGTATGAGTGGGTAGATCTTGGATCAGTTAAAGCTATAACACGAGTATTATGAAGAGAAAAGGTACACGTGATTACGTCGGGGGAAGATGCCTCTTCTCGAGGACGAATGTCATATGTCCTCGCCGGTGCTCTACCCTCGACTTTAGCAGATTGCTCTCTAGATGGATTCTTGCTACCCATCTCAATTCCCGGATTTCTCAGTGGTCTTCCCCTATTAGTGCTTCCCGATCTTACATTCTGAGGCTTTTTTTTTCTCGCCCACCTCGGGGTAATCTCTGATAAAGTGGTCTAAGGACCCACATCCGAAACAAACTTTCTCATTAGCTCGATACTCACCAGAATGGCGCCTGCCACACTGAGGGCATTCTGGTCTACTTGGTCGGACGTTGCCCATACTAGCAACTGATGTGGTATACCTTTTCGACCCCGAAAATTGCTTGCCTTTACTTCGGGTTGAAATCCCCACTGAAGTGACTGATCGAGTAGAGAAATCCTTCGATTTCTTAGATGAGGATTGGTGAAACTTATTCAGTTGTCTCTTCCTCGAGTCACGAGACTCATTCTCAGCTCTTTTCTTCTCTCTAGCCAACTCTTCGGCTTTATAGGCTCTATCTACCAACACTACAAATTCCTTTAGTTCTAGGACTCCAACATATAAACGGATGTCCTCATTCAGTCCGTCCTTGAACCTCTTGCAAATGATTGCCTCGGTAGACACGCACTCTCGAGCATATTTGTTAAGCCTTATGAACTCCCGTTCGTAATCAATCACTAACATACTGCCTTACTTCAGTTCCAATAACTCTTTCCCCTTGTGGTCGATGAACCTCTGGCTGATGTACTTCTTCCGGTATTGCTCTTGGAAAAATTCCTAGCTAACTCTCTCCATTGGCACCACCGGCACCAGGGTGTTCCACCATCGGTAGGCTGAATCTCTTAAGAGAGATACCGCACACTTTAAGCACTCCTTAGGGGTGCAGGATAACTCATTGAATACTCTGATAGTATTCTCGAGCCAGAATTCTGCTATCTCCGGGTCATCATCCTTATTTGTCTAAAATTCCTCGGCTCCTTGCTTCTGAATCTTATCCACCAGATGCCTTTATCTTTTCACCACCTCGACCACTTGAGGAGCTACTGGAGCGGGTTGAGGGATAGGTGGAGGTGGAGGGGGTTGAGCAGTAGGATTTGCTCGGGTATACTCAGTATACCAGTTGCTCATCATGTGGAGAAAGGCTTCTCGAGCCTCATCTCCTTGACCCAAGGTCTCGGGTCCACTACTAGCTGGCGCGGTCCCTTGAGCGAGAGCCGACGCGTTACTCGTAACATCATCGGCTGTAGTTCGGTCTGGATCAGAATCCATTTACTATATAAAACACGATTTTAAACATTAGATGCCATCACACTATAATTACTCAAACACTCTTACATATGGCATGTATAACTAGACTCGTACTTACGCTACGTTAGTCCTAGAATCAACTAAACCGTAGCTCTGATACCAATAAATGTAACACCGTTTACCCGTGTTCGAAGCCGGGACTGGGCTTGAGGCATTACTTAACTAATCTCACTTAACATCTCAAAATAGGCTATAAAATTTCAATTAAACCCAACCTTTGCTAAAACTCGGCCTACGAGACCCTATGCAAACCTTCGAGAGGTTTCGGAATTAAAACGAGGCTTTTACGAACTTGGAAGGCTTTTCATCGAAATAGGGGCCACACGTCCGTTTTGGTCTGGGGACACGCCAGTGTGCCCCTAAGACATGCCCATGTCTTCCTCTTGTTGTCAATCCTGACCAAAACACACGGCCTAGACACGCCCGTGCCCCTGACCCATGTGCCAAACCTTGTCGTTCTAACTTATCCACACGGCCTACACACACGTCCGTGTGCTTCAATCGTGTAACGATTTAAATTCCAAGTGCAAGGTGCAGACTTCGCACGGCCTAGGCATACGCCCATGTGCTAGCCGTGCCTCCCACACAGTCTAGACACACGCCCGTGTGTCTACCCATGTAGACAATAAGTAGGCTATATACCAAGCCCCTTGCCACTCTACGTTACACATATATATATTCCAACACAAAAGATAATCAAAAGGTATCTCTAGGAGCTCAAGAATCCATATATACAAAAGGACATATTTTTCATTAAGCAATAGTACTTGCCAAGTATTTGCCTAACTTATAAGGCCATTTACAAAAATGACTTTTATAACTTACATAGCCAACACTTTGACTAACAATTGCAACTTAACAAAATACCCAAGTCCTATACATGCCATACTCAAAATAAGTCTAAATTATTATACCAAAGTGATGTCGATAGTGTGATTCCCGAACTCCTACGTCCACGTTCCTCGAGTTATCTTGGCAATACTACAAGGACAAAGGACAATGAAAGAGGTAAGCATAAAGCTTAGTAAGTTTGCATGGAATTAAATAGCAATAATAAGCTCATAGTATAAACCATCCATGACATTAACTAACCATACACAAGTCATTGGCTTCCTGCCATACTTACTTACAATTTCTCTTATTTAACACATAACGTGCTACTCATCATAACCGTTTCTTCGTGACTCATTCATGAGTACCTGTATTCACTTATTCACAGGACTTTAGTACAATTCTCATTTCTACTTTTAACTCATCTACTTATCCCATTAATCACCCGGGATAGTCAAAGACACATATTCATCGCCATTCATGTAGGTAAGAAGCCAATGCCACATCCCCGAGGTGGTCTTATATGGAGTCACTTCTAAATGCCAATGTCATATCCCGGATATGATTTTATATGGATTTTCAAATTTAATATCGATGCCATATCCCGGATATGGTCCTATACGATTTTCATATTCATTACCTAAGCCATATCCCGGATATTATCTTATACGGGATCTCAACTCGATACCGAGGCCATGTCCTGTACATGGTCTTATACGGGACCTTATCTATTTCATATCTTGTTGATAATATTTTCATATTCAATATAGTCCACTCGAACCTCAACATTTCATTCAATATCAATTTAGTAGAGCATCATGCATCAATAGGATACTAAACATTCTCAATTATGCTAACATAATTATTGCATTAATCACATACAAGCTTACCTCGATTTCAAAATGAGCTAACTCGTCGGTTTAGTCCAAGACTTTGTTCTTTCCCCGATCGAGGTGGACTCTCGGTTCTTCTTGCTTTATAATAGTAATTTAGCTTATTTTAATTACCACATTAATAAAAGCATTTCAATAATCATGCTTAGGCAAAATTACTCTTTTGCCTCTAGACTTTGGCAAAATGACCGTTTTGCCCCTAGGCTTGGAAATTAATTCTAATCACATTTCTACCTTCAACAAGCCTAGGTGAACGTTTAATACTCTTATAGCTATCATCAAAACTCAACATTTCATATAATTACTACAATTTGTAACCTTTTTATTAAGGTCCAATTAGGTGTTTTCAAGACAACACCTTTCACAAAAGTTGCTCATCTAACAACTAAGACTCAATTTCTTCCATAAAAATGCAGCAAATAACTAAGATATCTCTCATGGAAAAACTCTAAACTTTTACCATATTGCACAATACTCCCCTCATTTGAAAGCTTAAGCCCTAGGGGTCTCAAAAGTACAATCGTTTTTAAGAAAAGATCACTAGAACACTTACTTGAATGGATGAGAGCTTGCTGAAATTTTGAGCTTCCAAAAACCCCTATTTGCTTGCTATTTTCGATGGAGAAGGATGAGAAAAAACATGCACATCATCTTTCTTTATTCTAATATTAAACTAACAATTTAGTCCACCGAACACCACCAACTTTGACCAACTTGGTCAATTCTTGTCCCCTATGAAGTCTATCGCTGGCCAAGCCAATATTGGGGGTTTAGTTGCCTTTTAAAGACCTCCAATTGCCAATCTATGGCTATTTGGTATCTTTAGCTTATAGAATGGAACTTTCGAACTTTATGCAATTTAGTCCTTTTTCGTGATTAAACATGAAATCGTTAAAATTAAAGCATCAAAATCTTCATGCACATATATTATCAAGCTTTGACTCATAATATAACATGAAAATAAATTTCTCTAATCTCGAATTAGTGATCCCGAGATCACTATTCTAACTAGCCCCTAAATCGGGCTGTTACATATATGCCATGGTTTCTTTCTTCGACAGGGTGCAAATATTTAAATTTGATATTTTTAGATACTTTTTCAGATCTATTGCCGATACTAAGTAGCAGTCAAAAATTTGTATCCATTTTTCATGATATTATGCATGGATCAGATATATCATGGCGAATTATTCAAAAAAATTGTGTCTTCCACAATGGAATCTGATAAGTGACCACACGTTCGAGTAGTTGTAGGAAGGTTTTCTACCTTTCCATAACTTATATGGTGTCTTGTTCTTTTTCTTGTGGAAGGGGAACCTTATTTAAAAGATAATTAGCTGATAGAATAGCTTCCCTCACATGTTCTGTGATAACCCAGAGCTTTCTAGCAATGCGTTCATCATTTCCTTTAGAGTCTAATTTTTCCGCTCGGCTACTCCATTTGATTGAGGAGAGTATGGTTGTGCCACTTCATGAATAATACCATGTTGTGGACAGTATTCACCAAATGGTTCAACATATTCACCACAGTGATCACTTCTCACCATCTTAATCTTTTTATTAAGAAGGGCCCCACCGGTTTGGACATTTCGCATCACCCACGTCGTGTGGGTGCGTCCCCAACCCCGACGGGTTTGGATTCGCACCCCCCTGTGCACGAGGGAGAGCATTAGCTTAGTCATTCAATAACCACCAAGTTGGTTCATATATATAAACATATTTCACACTTGATATCTAACCAATATGGTACTAAGCTTTTCATTTTCCTCAACATAATTCACAAGTGGCTTACTTTGAGCATCAATTTCTCATTCATTACTTAATCATTTTGAGCATATGATATACCGTTGTAAAGGTGTCATGGGGTAGAATATTAAACCATAATTTTATTATTCAAATCTCCACATTTACCAATTGAGAATATGCCTCAAAGCTTTCAAAAATCTATTTTTTTAACACTTATGAATAGGTTTGCAGTTTATTCCTAAACATGTAGGATTGCTTCCTTAAATTGTGATATATTGAGAATGTGTATATAGACTTATGAATATGTTCAATTATAAAAATTAAATTTAAGATAATTGTTCAATATAAATTGTGATTTTTTTCTTACAGACATATAGGTTTTAAAATTTAAGTTGTCAATATGTGAATTGATTTCTTCTTAAAATATATTCCTTAAAAATCATAAAGTGGTTGCATTTATATGATTAACAATATAACTCAATATCTTTTTTTTTAATGTTTAACTATTGTATTTAAAGTAATTGATTTATATGAAAAGTGAGAATCTAAAGTCTATATCTAATATAATAAAGAAACAAAGCTAAAAATATATATTTTATTTTTAAAATGAGTATTTAAAATTATTAATTTCCACGTTGCATACTAGTTAAAATCTATATTTGACATACTCAAAAAATCATTTTAAAATTTTTTCTAAATGTATATTTAAAATGGTTGGGCTGCACTTTAATTTGAAAGTTTATAATTTACTCTGAAAAGAGTTATTATTTAAGGATAATGTTCTTTCTTTTTTCTTATACAACTTTTAGTTTTGTCTTTTATCTGATATAATTTAGAGCTACGTGTTGGAAATTAGAGTTCAACACTTGTTACAAAATCTAAAGCTGATTTGAATTTTTTTTTAAATATTGTTGAATGATTTAATCAAAAATCGATGGGGTGGTCAGTTCAATAATCAATCTAGATGTTACAATATTTGTGAATTTTTTTATTTAGTCACACCAATAAATTTAACAAAATGATTTTAACAATGATAACTATTAGACTTGTATTTTTAAATTCAAAAAATGGAGAAGCTAAATTATTTGAAATAAAAATAAAAGGCCTAAATTCCAAACTTATCAAGAATAAGAAACTTCAATCTATTTTAACAAAAAATAATAATATGTATGGACGAAAACAAAAATCAAGATTTGTCTCTGCACAAAGATAGTAGGGGGCATACTCTTCCAAATTCTTTAAGATTTGGAATTGTGATACTCAAAAATTGGTGAAAACAAAAGATTTAAATTAAATAATTTGGGTTTTTATATAAATAAAATAATTATTTAGGCATAATGGTGGAAGACCCTATTCATGAGTCTATACATACACATTGTCTATATATCACAATTTAAGGAAGCAACTCCACATTGTCTAAGAACAAATTGAAAACCTATTCACGAGTCTATATATACACATATCTCATATCCCACATTGCTAAAGAAAACAAGGAAAATGAGACTTTGGGTCTATATAAAAACTTATTTTGTAAGTTTTATTTCCACATTAATAGGAGACATAAAAACTTTAAAAAAAATTTGGTGCTGCCATTTTTAGTGCTAACGTGGCAAAAAGCGAGGAAAAGCGCTTCCAACTGGATGCACTTTTATGGGCTTTCCCTGAAAACGTCACTAACTGGACGTGTTTTAGTAAAATCGGCTCATTTCCATCAATTTTAACAAAAGTGGCATATTCTCGTTATTTTGAAAAAAGAAGGCCTTTTTTGGTAATTTAGTCTTTTTAAATATTATAATTTAAAATAATTTATACTATATTAAAAGGGAGTTGATGTCACCTTTCAATAGATCCGAACTCAATTAAGTAATTACCAAAAACCATTCTTTCTATATAAAAAAAATAAGCATTATTATGGGAATATTTTTATCATTTTAAATCAAGTAACATCTAGAAAAAAATACGCTCGATTTGTTTTGAACCCAAAATGTCATATTTTTTAATGGCTTTATCATTTTCAATTAAAACTTTATTTGATCCTTAAATCAATTTTATATAAATATATTTGTAACATAAAAAAAATTTCACCCACATCATGAGTGTACTATAATCTAATCTATACTAAAATTTTAATTTTTGATTGAGTTGGTGTCACTAGAATTGACAAAATAGACTTGAGCTCGAAAGCCCACTCGTACCAATCTGAGGTCGTAACAATTCAACTATGAGAAAATTTGAGTTCGAGAAAAATTTGAACTCAAGGAAGCCCGAACCTAAAATAATCCGAGCCTGGGCTCGAGACAGATCCAATCTTAAACCTGAAAAAGAATCCAAATTTATAAAAATCTATTTTAAATACTATATAATTATGTTAAATTATAAATTAAAATAAATTTTAAAAACATTAATTATGAATACAAAATAATTTTAATGCAATGATTATATATATAATAGATACTCAAATTTACAAAATTTAAATTTAATGATTATATAAAATAATGCAATAAATTAAATGAAGCTTAAAGAAGTCACCTATCGACTTTTAGTTAATGAAAAATCAAATTTGTATGTAATTATTGTACCCATAATCCATATGAAAATGGACATGAAAAATTCTCTTAATATAATTCTTCTTGCTATATTAAGACATTTTGATGAATACCGATTTGAATCGTGAATGAACAAATAACATGACTTTTATGTAAGTTTCAAGGCAAAAATGGATTATATACGAGTATATGGACAAATTTTGGATAATATTTTATGATATTTGTAGCTTTAAGATTTTTTTTATTATTTATCGATAATTTTTATAATTTTATAATATTAAATATGTAACATCCCAAATTCGGCCTAAACGTTATGGCCGAATCTTGGCGATGTCACATGGTAGTGTTTTGAAAATAAATGAGTTGTCGTAAAAACCTCTTTTCAAATTAGCCTCATTACAAAATCTTATGTTAATTCTAGGATGCGTTGTTCATTTTCAAAACATAGTTCATTATCACAAAAGTATTCTCTTTCAAAACGATATTAATTTTCAAAACGTCACTTATCACGGAAGCTTTTTAAAACAATTTGCGTATTTGAGTGTATTTTGTTAAAACGTTTGATTCGTTTTGAAAACTCGATTAACTCTACTACTAGCAGTTGTAAATCAAAATAGTAGAAATCCCAAATTAACAATGAAAATCCAAAAAGACCATTATTACAGTAAAATACCCCTAAATAAAATAAAAAATCACTGTTACGTACTGAATCAAACAATTTAGGTCGTGTAGCCACCGCTGAGTCCTCCGCCGCACCGATCCGCCTATATTTGGGGATTACATGTACAGTTAAAACAGAAGGGTGAGTTTACGAAAACTCAATGTGTAATCCCAAATAGCACAAACAGACAGACAAAAGGCAATCACAGTCTGGGCTTAAGCCCTATTCAGAATCAGTGACAGTATCAGTTTGGGCTTTAGCCCATCTCAGTTCAGAGGCAGTCATGCATTTGGGCCTTGGCCCATTACAATATCAGTAATTAGTACAGTATCACAATATGCAGTATACAAGTCCTACCCAGCCAGCCTCTACACTCCATCTCCGTCCAACCCTACACTTTATGTGGGGATATAATCAACCCACCCATCCCTACACTCCAAGTAGTACTGGTTGCGGCACTAGACAGTAGTTTGCAGCTGAGCTGCTAGTAAGTTAGGCTCGAAGCCTTTCAGTACATTTCCTCCGATCCATATAAACCCATCCCCATTCAATGCATCATACAATCATGTCATGGCAAATCATGGTATCATATATGTATTCAGTACATTTTTAACAGCATGCTCACAATACAGTTGTACATGTACATATATAAAGTACATGGATATAACAGTCACTCAGTCAATTAGGGATCTAGGTAATTTTACCGACCCTACAATAGGTCCATAGTCGACTTGGGCGACCCGTGCAACCTTAGCAGTCAAAACAGTGATAATGAGCCCACAAGCCCATATAATTTGCCCATATAGGCCCACATGCCAGTGTGGCCCACAAGGCCCAAAATGGCCTTAGCCGTGTGGATCACACGGCCTAACCCAATAATCTCACACACTCGTGTGGTTCACCTGTGTGGGGCCTACATGCCCGTGGGGCCCTCACGGCCAAATTCGGCCCAGCCCATGAATCGCACATGGCCTGCCTCGTCAATCACACGCCTGTGTCCGATCATACGGCCGTGTCTGATCACACGGCCTACCACACGAGCAGCCACACGCCCTTGTGGTGTCGACGGTCTCACTTTTCGACTTTTCACCGATTTTCGTTTGCAGAGTTTTGTTTATACACCTGGGTCGTTCTCGATGCTTAAGCAATTTCTAACCTTCTGGAACCTACAAGCAGCGTACCCAATCTTGAATTTAATAACTAAAACACAATTTAGTCAACACCAAAACGAGCCAAATGTACTCACTTACCGCAATCACCCCCGACTACTCAGACTAATCAATTCGTTGGGAAGAAAAACCGCTTCACGATCGTCCCCTATGCACAAACAACATAATCAACATTTTCTGAAACCAAAAGTAAAAGAACACAACAATACTACTTACCGTTGTCGCATGGAAACAAAAGCCGAGGAGCAAGATAGACCGAAAATGAAAGATAAAGGGAAACACTTGAAATTTCGGCAACAAAAAGAGAGAATTGGAGGGGAAAACGGCAACAATAGGGGATATCGACTAAAAACAAAAGAAAAAAAGAAAAAGTGGAGAGGGATAAATTTGACAGGTAGAGGGAAAGCACTTGAAATCTTGATAGCAACATAGGGAGATTCAAGTCAAGAGAAAACAAAAAGGGGGTGAGGGAGAAAGGGACAGAATTCGGTTATGGAGACAGAGAAAAAAATAAAATAAAAATGAAAGATGGTATAGGAGAATTCTGCAGAGATTTTCGAAATCAAAGGGTAACTCCCCAAACTCCTTGATTTACTCTACTAAACCACATCTATTCCAACCACTCAGCATCCCAGTCCATCTCAAGCTCCTCCACTCCTTACTTTTCTTCCCAAATCCCTTATTTCCCTCCCAAGCCGTCCAACACACTCTTACCGCCCTCAAACTCTCAGAATTTTAGTCAAACTAGAACACACACACGACACAAATAGCAAAATAAAACACTCCATTGCGCATACCAGGACTCGAACTCAAGACCACCAGCACTTTGCCATTCTACTTAACCATCAGACCAGCATGCCCATTCTAACATGTTTTTCCAATATTTATTTATAAGCCTACTGGCTAAAGATAGGAGTTTACTCAAATAAAAACCAAAATTTTGCCCAAGCTAAGGTTTGAACCCAAGACTTCTCAGACACTCCCAGAACACTTAACCACTGAAGCAGACAGATATTTGTGTCACAAACATACGGGAATAATCATAAAGGATTTTTGGGGTGTTACAGAATAAACTAAATTTTAAAACTTCTAATTACTGAACAGTTGCTTTAATAGTGTGAAAGAAGTCTGACATGACTAGGGGTGAGCAAAATTCGATTCGATTCGAAAAAATTGAAAAAAAAATGAATTTTGAATTATTCGAATCAAGTTAATCGAATTAACTCTATTTTTTTTTTGAATTTTGAGTTCGAGTCTAGTTGAATTTTCAAATTCGAATAAACCGAATATAAACTATATTTTTAATTTTTTTTTAATTTTAGGCTGTTACTTTAACCTAATTTCCCCCAAAGTCCAAACCATTTTATTTTATCCCATTTCCCCTCAAGCCCTTCTACCCACAAGTCCATTTTCCCAATTCCTCCCCTAAATCAAACCCTTGCTCCAACAAACTTCATCGTCCAAATTAGTGTTCTTCTCTCTCAATTTCCATTCAATTTAAACCCTAAAATCTATTTTCTTCTCAAAAAACCTTAAATTAAACCCTAACTCCATTCTTTTCCTTCTTATTCAAAAATCTCTAAAATAAACCCTTCGTCCTTCTTCTTCTTCTTCTTAATTATCAGTTCATTCAAACCCTCAAATCAAAATCCTTACCTCCAAATCGAGTTGCTATTCCTTTTGACCGACACACTTTGTTCTCTTCCATTTTAAGCTCGGATTTTCTGCATCTTTAAGGTTTGTCTCGAAACATTTTTGAATAGTTGAATGATTTTCGCTCTATTTTCATCTCTATGTTTTTATTGTTTAAATGCATGGTGGTTGTTTTTTCGAAACATTTTTCATATTTAAACACTTTGTTTTTTCCTTCTCCACTTGCCTGTTTGTTGTTGTAGAATGGGGCATAATCATCATCATACTAAGAATAATAAAAATAGCTTCTATGCAAAATTTGAAAAGCGTTCATTTAAAATTTAATGTCTACGTTACTTTGGTTAATTTTTTAAAATGAAAGAATTCTTAACTTGTTTGAGTGCGGATGCCCTAGAGTTTTGTTTTAGATAAGGATATCCCATTTTTCTGAAGTGAAGGTTGGTTTGCTAGTATCTCCTGGTGATGTCATTTCTGGCTTCTTCTTCTTAGTGATGTGAATTAAACATCTAGACACATTTTGCTTAGATATTTATACCTAAGTCCTAATTTAGGCGACATCTACTAGTTATCTTCTTAATAAGATGTTTGAAGACATTAATTAATGAAATGCTAGGCATTTACAGTTGTAGGATCAATAGTTCAGTTAGGAGTCTTTTGTGACCTCAAACTCGACTTGGGTTTTTCTATCTTTTGACAATTAGATAGCAATCGGTTTTAGGTGCTTAGCATAATATCAAAGTCTGGGGTTGGACATGCGTTGCCTTGTATGTTATTTGTTGATTTATGGCTATAGTCTACTTGTTTTGCCACAGATGCAATTGGCATTTGGTCTACATATATAAGTGGTGTCTTCAGGCCGGTTTCATTTGGGTGTTGTTGTTCACTTATATTCAAATTGGAGTTTTTTTCTATTGTCTTATTAGTTTTAGGATGGAGGCTTTACAAGCTATCACATGCATGTTGAATGCAACTATGAAAGAGGATTATTTGGCTTAAGAAGCATAGGATTAAAATGTCAATATATGGGTGTATAGTTGATTTCCAGTTCTGCATGTTTGTTTCTGTTTGCCAGTTGCTTAAGCCAAGGATTATAGGTTGAGAATATGAGAAGTCTTTGGACTGTTAATAAGCCTGGAGAAAGAACTTTGAACTAGAAGGATTCATAGGTGTATAGATTGCAACTCTTGAAGCTTTCCTACTTGTTATTGAAGTTTGTGATATCATTTTCTTGCCACTGTAACCTAAGAACCCATTTAGAAATAAACTACAAAGAGTGTTAGCTTTTTTTTTAATTCATTTTTTGTTATTTTTACTACATAGAGGGAGATAAGGACAGGTCTGGTATACCAAGAAAATTTTGTAATAAAAGCTTCAGTTTGCTTTTAGTTAGATACTAATGATAATTTCCACCATATAGACCTTAGCCTTAAATAAATGCAGGCCTTTAAGTACTGCTTGCCACAACAACATTCTTCGGTCACCCTTTAATTTTAAAATGATTTTTTATTAATATGAAAACCTAACCTTTCTTATATCATTAATAAATTTAATCTTCTATTAGATAAATCAATTATTGATCATGGTTAGTGATTGCAACAAATGTTTACTTATAGGTGAGTGATCCAAAGCGAAATGGTTCAACTCAAAGTTCAAAAAATTCTTCACCAAGTAGAGATGATCAAACAACAACCAAAGAAAATGTTTAAAAAAAGATTACTTCAAGGGCAGCTTATTGGAACCATTTCACCAATTTTTTTATTGAAGAGGGGGGAAGAGAGTAAAGTGCAATGCTTGTGATGTTACTTACACCATGGAATCAACTTTGGGTTCTACAACGAATTTGAATAACCATTTGAAAACATATCTAAAAAGATCTTGAGGTAATACTTTTGACCCGAAGCAATCAGAATTAGCATTTGTAAAGGTTAGCCACAAAACAACAAATTTATCAACTTGGGTATTTGATAATGATGTTAAAAAGGCATTGGTTCGTATGATAATTGTGGATGAATTGCCTTTTAAAATTGTAGAGGGAGAGGGTTTCAAATACTTTCTTTCTATAGCATGCCCATGGTTTAGTCTTCCATCTCGTTAGACAATTAAAAAGGATTGTCTTGATTTATTTAACTCCATGAAGAGTGTAATGAAGTTGTCTTGATTTATTTAACTCCATGAAGAGTGTAATGAAGAATTATTTTGAAAAATATATAAGTAAAATTTGTTTGACGATAGACACTTGACTTCATTGTAGAGGATATCTTACATGGTTTTAACAACACATTGGGTGGATGATGATTGAAGGTTACAAAAAAGGATTATAAATTTTTGCCCAATATCTGTTCATAGAGATGAAAGCATAGGTCAAGTCCTTGAAAAATTTCTTCGAGATTGGGGGATTGAGAGGGTCTTCATTATTACGGTTGATAATGCATCCGCCAATAGTGTTGCCATTGAATATTTGAGAAAGAAATTGAATCATCAAAATGCTTATATTATAAATGGAAAACTTATGCATATGAGATGTGTTGCACACATTCTTAATCTAATTGTGCAATACGGTATTAAGGATGCTTCTGTGCATGTGGATCGAATTAGAGGTGTTGTGAGGCATATAAGAGCATCACCATCGAGGTTGGAACAATTCTACCAACGGGTAAAAGAAGAAATGATAGATAGTAAGGCTCAATTGTGTTTAGATGTTCCTACTAGATGAAACTCAACATATATGATGTTAAAGGTAGCAAAAAAATATGAGTGTGTATTTGAATCATATGCACGTGATGATCATAATTTTTTCTTGACCTTACTACTGGAGATAGAGTTTCTACATTTGATGATTGGAAAATTTTTTGAAAAGTTATAAAAATATTAGAGCTTTTTTATCATCTTACATTAAAGGTGTCCGGATCTTTGCATTCTACCTCTCATTCAGTTTTTGAAGTATTGACAGATGTGCATTGTCTTTTTGATAGGTGGCAAGATTGTGGAGATCTAGACATAATTTCTATAACGTCCAAAATGGGAGATACATATAATAAGTATTGGGGTGAAGGAAACAAGATCAACATGCTAGTTTACTTCGCAGTCATCTTTGATCCGCAATGTAAAATGAGTTTTTTGGACTTTGGGGTCAACTTGCTTTTTCCTAATGTTTGCTAATGACATTATGAAAATGATTGATAAAGAATTGCATTGCTTCTTTAATGAGCATTCTTAGCATTCTTCTAATGCTAAGAGAATTCAATTTTTTGAAGGTAGATCTAGTTCTTCGACAAATATTTGCAATTCAGTGGAATTAGATCAATTAGAAATAAAAACGAGCTTGACCAAGCAAAAATACCTTAAGAAGAAGAAACAAGTTGTATTAGAAAGCAAATCTGAGTTGGATAGACATTTGGGTGAGGATGAAGAAGTAAACAATTCAAGTTCATTTGATTTATTATTGTGGTGGAAAATGAACAGTCCTAGATTCTTTATTCTTGCACAAATGGCTCGAGATATTCTTGCTATTCCTATCTCAACAGTTTCCTTGGAAAGTGCATTAAGCACGGGTGGATGTGTTCTCGATAGTTTTAGAAGTTCTCTAACTCCTCTCATGGCCGAGGCTTTGGTTTGCATACAAGATTGGCTTCGGAAATCTAATAATGCCATCAATCTTAAAGATTATGTTGATGAACTTCAAACCATGGAAGATGGTATTATATAAATTTTAATTCATAAAATAAGTTTTTGTGTTATTTATATTAGTAAGCATTTCCCATAATTTAACTAACACTTTTGTTTTGAAATTTGCTAGACTTATCCAAAATACTCGAAGATCAAGAAGGCAATATACTTAGTATTAGTTTATAAAGTTAAATGTTTATTTAATTTATTTTTGCAAACATTTTTTATCATTTAACTAACTCATTCAATACTTTTACTAGATGTTTCAAGATTACCAACGGTGTTTGAAGCACAAAAAGAAACTTAAACTATTCTATAATGGTTTTTGAACTGATGTGTTATTGTTATTAGTTTGGTGTGTTATTGTTCCTAGTTTATTGGACTTCTGTTGTTGTGTTTTTTTTTTTTGAATTGGTGTAAGTTTCTTCTGTATTTTGGACTTTTGCTTATTGTTGCTTATGTTGTTGTAAGTTTCTGTTGTTTTTTTATTATTAGATTATTTACTGATAACCTCTCTCCAATTATCTCCTAAAATCACTCCTTATTAACCCACTAAAACACAACTACTCAGAATTTTGCCCCAACACAACTCTTAGCCAAAATTGGAGCAAAAATACTATCTCCACGCCATCACAGAGAATTGAACACAGGACCTCCAACGCTTCACTTAACCACCAGACCAGCAGGCCCATTCTGATATAAACTTACCAACAATTAAACTTAAGCCCTTTGTACAGGGTTAAGGCTTTATTTATAAAAATACCAAAATTTGCCCAAGTAAGGCTTGAACTTGGGACCTCTCACGCACACCCAGAACACATAACCACTGAAGCAAATAGACATTTGTGTCACACATACACGAAATCAAAAATTAAAATTTTGAGGCATTACAATTCTACCCCTATAAAAGAAAATTTCGTCCTCAAAATTTACCCAGTCAGAACAGAAGAGGATATTGCTGACGCATAGTATCCTTAGGCTCCCACGTAGCCTTCTCAGTGCTATGATTACGCCAAAGAACCTTAACCAGTGGAATAGATTTCCTCCTCGGTACTTCTACATCTAGATCCAGAATCTGAACTGGCTCCTCCTCAAAGGTCAAGTCTGGCCTAACCTTAATCATCTCAACGAAAACGATGTGAGTAGGATCAGAGCGGTAGCGCCTCAACATCGAGACGTGGAACACTTCATGGATACGATCCAACTCTAGAGGTAGCTCCAACTGATAAGCGACTGGTCCCACTCGCTTCAAAATACGGTAATGTCCAATAAACCTAGGGCTAAACTTGCCATTACGACCAAACCTCAGTACCTTCTTCCATGGCGAGACATTAAGGAATACAAAGTCTCCCACCGAATACTCAATCTCACGTCGCTTCAGGTCCGTATAGGATTTCTGTCTATCAGAAGCCGCTTTCAATTGATCCCGAATCAGTCTAACCTTATCCTCTGTCTCAGAAACCAGCTCAGAACCCAGAACACGTCGCTCGCCCAATTCAGTCCAACATAAAGGAGTGCGACACTTACGACCATAATGTGCCTCATAAGGTGCCATCTGGATGCTACACTGGAAACTATTATTATAGGCGAACTCCACTAGCAGTAGATAATCCTCCCAACTGCCTCAGAAATCAATAGCACAGCTCCTGAATTTGAGCCTTAAGCTCCACAAGCTCCTTCGGTGCCATTCGATAGGGAGCGATGGACACCGGAGCTGTACTTAGAAGTAGCTCAATCCCAAATTCCAACTCGCGATTCGGAGGTAACCCGGTAGCTCCTCAAAAAAGAAGTTCGAAAAATCCTTTACCATTCTGATATCTTTAACTATAGAATCCCCAGAATTCGAAACACCTACGTAGGCCAAGAATGCCTCACATCCCTTACAAACCATCTTCTCTGCCACCAGTGTAGACATTACATTAGGTAAGTAATTTCATCGTTCTCCAATCATGACTACCTTCTTATCCTCCTTAGTCCTTAGTACGACCCTCTTAGTCGCACAGTCTAAGCTAACACAATGCTTGACCAACTAGCCCACCCTCAGAATTAGGTCGAACTCCCCAAATGAAAGCTCCATCAAATCAGCCAAGAAGATTGCCCCTTGTACCTCTAAAAGAACGTCTCTATACAGTTTGTTAACTCTAACAGATTGCCCTAACGGGCTCAGTACAGTAACATCACTCGTAGTGCTCTCAACTGAAATCCCCAAGTTTCCATACACATTACAGGCTATATAGGAGTGAATGGATCCTATATCTATCAATGCAATATAAGATACATCATGAATAAGGACCGTACCCGTGATAATGTCCGAAGCATCTCCATCCTCTCTGTGACGTGCAGCATATACTAGAGCTGGCTGCCTCACCTCAGTCTATCCAACACCTCTGTCTGGTGCTTTCTGCCTACGGCCCATGCCATTACCACCCCTATCCTGACCACGGCCTCTCGGTGGCTGTTGTACTACTCTCTGCTGCTGTGCATTACCAGTACCCTGAGCTTGCATCTGATCAACCCTCAGTGGACACTCCCTGATACGGTGATCCAATGATCCACACCTCAAACACGCCCAAGTCCTCCTCCAACACTCGCTTTGGTGGCGTCTACCACAATCAACACATGGTTGTTGTCCAGTAGCAGTAATAGGGGGCCCAACTCTAACTAGCACATCAGCTCTGGCCTTTTTTTTAGGCCTTTGTACAAAACTCGAGGGCTCTGAATCCCTCTTGTTCCTACCTCTCTCTCTATCGTAGTTTTGGGGATCAGTGCGCTTAACCTCCTCGGCGATCTTCGCCTTCTCGACCAAGGCAGAAAAATCTTGCTCCCTCAGTGGAACTATCAGAACCCTCAAGTTATCCTTGAGGCCATCTTCAAAGTGAACACATCGTCATACTCTGATGCCACCATACCTCGCGCATAGCGGTTCAGTCTCAGAAACTTGGCCTCATACTCGGCCACTGATTGATTTTCCTGTGCCAGATTTAGAAACTCCCTCCTACGGGCGCCCACATAACTGGCTCCCACATATTTTCCCTGGAAAGCGGTCTTAAAGAACTCCCAAGTCAGATGTTCGGGCTCAGTGCCCTTCTTAATAGTAAGCCACCACTGATAAGCCTCATCCCACAGCAGTGAGACTGCACCCTTTAATTTCAGCTCAAGGGTGCAATCCAAATCATCCATAATCCTCTCCGTAGCTTCAATCCAATACTCGGCCACATTAAGGGAAACTCTAGTGACATCTCTGAAGAGCTCAGCTCTATTGGACCGGAGTCGTTCCGTAACCGACCCTCGGCCCCCAGATCTAGTAGTGGGCCTAGCAACCCTCTCCAAAGTCCTTAGCATAGCCTGGGACAATGCGTCGTCCCCAGCCATGCGATCTTGAGACCCAGTCTCAGTAGTAAGCGACACTGCGTCTCACTCGTATCCAAATTCGGTATGCTACCCAGCGAAGATGACTCGGCTCGAGCTCCTCTGCGGCATCTACCTCGGCCTTTAGTACCCCGTCCGCGGATACCTGGTGCGTTCATTGTCTAATCACGTTTATTTGTATTCACAGTTTTATGAATCAGTTACAATTCTAGTGTTTATTAACAAATGTTTTATGTAAAATAATATCGATTATTCAGAGTTCATTTCCATAAATCGCAGTCTCATTACAGTTTTCAGTTTCTCTACAATTTTCAGTAAACACTAATTGGAGTGTTTTCAGTACAGTTTACTACCTATACTCGTTTCAGAATAAACTATCCATAACAGTTTCCGTTTAAAACAAATCACAGTTCAGAATACTTACAAGATCGGGGCCGGAGACTCGGTGTACACTTACTTAGTAAAAACATTTCAAATCATTTGGAAATCAATCAATTTTTCGAAAGCCTATTTTTTTATAAAACCCATAATCCACAGCCGAGTTTGTAACCTGGCTCTGATACCACTAAATGTAACACCCCAAAACTGGCCTAGACGTTATGGCCGTATTTGGTAATATCACACGATAGTGTTTTTAAAACCTCGTTGTTACGATGAAAACATTCCATGTTATATCTTTAGTAAACATTTGTTAGAATTTAGGAAGTCATCTTTATTCGTTTAAAATATTTGTTTTGAAATATCCCTCGTTGTGGAAGCTTTAATAAATTAGTCTAGGTGATCATGCGTTTAGAAATTACTTTAACTTTTTGAAAATCGAATTTCCTACGACCAGCAGGTATAAATCCATAAAGTAAAATAAATAAATAAAAACCCAAATTTAAAACCAAATTCCCAGAGGGTCCTTAAATTACAACCCAAATAATCAATACTAATCAAATCATAAATCGTAAATTGAAAACCATGAAGTCCAAAATTATTGTGGTCACCGCTGAGTCCTCTATCGCATCGATCCGTCTAAGTTTGGGGATTACCTGTGCACATTAAACAAAAAGGGTGAGTTTACGTAAACTCAGTGTGTAATCTCGCAGAAACAAGCAAACAATCAGTATTCACAATGCACAGTTGAACAGTCTTGGGCCTAAGCCCTTTTCAGTATCAGTGACAGTTTGGGCTTTAGCCCATCTCAGTACAGTGTCAAAAATGCAGTAGAGCCTTAGCCCATCACAGTATTAGCAGCAATAACAGTTATGCAGTAGCAAAATCCTACCCAACCAACCTCTACACACTATCTCCGTCCAACCCTACACTCCATGTGGGGATATAATCAACCCACTCATCCTTACACTCTAAGTAGTACCGAATGCGGCACAATACAGTAGTTTGCAGCCGAGCTGCCAGTAAATTAGGCTTTAAGTCTTTCAGTACACTTCCTTCAAATAACAACCCCCAACCCAATGCAATGCAACACAAAATGGATGACATGCTATTATGCAATTTCTGTACATATATTCAGTTCAGATATTAACATGCCCAGTACAGATATCATTCAGTCAATTTCACATATTTAGGGTTCTAAGTAGAGCTTACCGACCCTACAGTAGGTTCACAGTCGACTTGGTGACCCGTACAACCTTAAAAACATTTCGGTAAATATGGGTCCCCACGCCCATGTGATCTGCCCGTGTGGTCCCACATGCCCATGTGGCCCACTTGGCCCAAATTGGCCTTAGCCATGTGATCCATTTTTAAAGTAACCCATGCTAGCTCAATACTCATAAATGTTTTCACTATTTACTTATATGTTCATTCAAAGCTGTCTACTTGAGTTATTATCACTAAATTATTTATATCTTGAGCTACAGAATTCCAAATTAAGATCTGCCTGATGTTTTTGAAACTAGACTCAAATAAATTTCTACCATAAAATTTTAAGAATTTATAGTTTATCAAATAAGCACAGTAAAATCTTTAAAGTTATCCCTATTCTGCTATTTGACAGCTTCATCCTTTCCTTACTAAAAATTATTTATCTCTTAGTATAAAATTTAGATGATGTTTCCATTTGTTTATCTCGAAAATAGACTCATTAAGGATTTAAAAATATAAATTTAAGCCCCTAATTATTTTGTTAACATTTTCGATGATTTTCCTAAGTCAGAACAGGGGAAACCGAAATCATTCTGACATTGTCTCACAAAATTTATTATATCTCATGATTTACAATTCTATTGCTTACATTGTTTCTTCCATGAAAAACTAGACTCAATAAAATTTAATTTCATATTTTATTCAACCTCTAACTAAATTCCCACTATTATTGATGACTTTTCAAAGTTAGACTACTGTTGCTGTCAAAAACTATTTTAGTGCAAAATGTTGATTTCCAAGTTTATAACACCCTTATTTCCTTTCTCTACAATTTTTCGCATCATTTTCTTTTATTTCTCTCATTTCTTGATAGCAAGCAATTTTGGCTTTTTGCCGAATCCCGTTTTCTACGTTTCGGGTACACACTTGGTATAGTTTCTGTTGTGTAAGCACTCCTAAGCCTCCAGAACCTAAAAATCAACCAACATATCTCAAGATTAATCATTTAATTCATTTTTAATCAACCAATTTCAGAAGGAACTCGACTAAAAACCTAGCAAAACCCTTACCTCGCTTGAGTAACCATGACTTCGCATAATCACAGCATCGATTCAAAACCACCAGCCCATTGATTAACTCCTAAACACCAAAAAGGAATCCTCTTTTAGAGATTAACCAAGAACGATTAACAATAGACAAAACCGTTACTTACCGAACACGCGCAACCAACTATGAACAATTAAATCAATTGGAAAAAAAAAGAGAAAGAAACGGAAGGGGAAAAATAATGGAAATTTCAGCAGCAACTAGGGGAAAGAATCAACAGAGGAGGGAAAAGAAGAAGAAGAAGAAGAAAACATCAGAAAAATTTTGGGGAATTAGAGAGAAAAAAAGAAGAAGAAGAAGAAGAAAACGTCAGAAAAAGTTTGGGAAATTAGAGAGAAAATCGAAACTCTACTTTTTTTTGCAACAAAAAGATAATCAGATTATTTTCTGATAACCTCTCCCCAATTATCTCCTAAAATCACTCCATATTAACCCACTAAAACACAACTACTCAAAATTTTGCCCCAACACAACTCTCAACCAAAATTGGAGCAAAAATACTATCTCCACGCCATCACAGAGAATTGAACACAAGACCTCCAACACTCCACTTAACCACCAGACCAACAGGCTCATTCTGATATAAACTTACCAACAATTAAACTTAAGCCCTTTGCACAATGTTAAGGCTTTTTTTTTTATAAAAATACCAAAATTTGCCCAACTAAGGCTTGAACTTGGGACCTCACACACACACCTAGAACACATAACCACTAAAGCAGATAGACATTGTGTGTCACATATACACGAAATCAAAAAGTAAAATTTTGGAGCGTTACATTCGTTGTATGATCATGTTTAAAAAATTTAAAGAAAAGAAAATTATTTTTTTTGAAAAATTACATAAAAATAAACAACACTAAAGTCATTTTTAAAATTTAACTCGAACAAATATATTCGATTTGATTCGATTCAAATTCCATCTCACTCGACTCGATTCAAGAAAATTTCAAATTGAGTTAGGATGATAAAATAAGATTCGAAAACTTGATTAACTCAAAATATTTTGATTTGATTCGATCGAGTGCTCACCCCTAGGCATGACAACAAAACTGTCATTTATTGCACATCAATACTACTTACAACATTTGACTTAAAATTTTCTAATTTTACAATTGCTTTTTCGTTATGGATTTGATGTTGCATAGTAAGTGATGCATGCGGGGTGCCGAGGGGGGTTAAGGTAGTGGTGGGGAGGAATAGAAGGAGTAACGAGAGGAGATAGTTGAGGTCAGTGTACTGAGCAAGAGTGAGAGGAGAGGAGTTGTGACATCCTTTTTCTGCAAGATGGGTTAACCTAGGAAAATATTTGGCTTATCTTTCTTTTCTTTCTCTTTTAGGTTAATATGGTGAAGAAGATGAAATTTGAGAAATTTTAGGATGTCTGGTCCTTTGATTTTTATCTAAAGAAGATATGGTTATCTTGAATGAAATCAAAAGAGATGAAGAGGAAAGTTTGTGTATGTTTTTCAGGTTTTGGGTTTTTGTGATTGAACAAATACAAGAAGATGAAAAGAGAGACGACACATGAAGAACATGAGCACCTGGTGGAATCTCATTAGGCAAAAGTGTCGTGTCAACAAAAGATGACGCCGTTAAGGTCGAGACACATTAGTAAACGGAAATAAAGTACATGGGTGTAACACCCCAAACCCGGCCCATGCGTTTCGACCAGATCCGGCATGTTATCGAACACATAACAATTTATCGCATTTTGAAAACACAAGTTAAATTAATTAAATTTGAATAAAGGAGAGACTTTTTGAAAAGATAAACCTCTTTGTATTTTTATTAATAAATGTAAATAAGCCTAGTGGTATATTCATAAGTTGCATTGTAACATCCTAGATTAGGGGCTATGCGTTCGTGTGTAATTCATGAGATAGTGGGCTCAGTGGGTGTGTTGGATGTGTTCTGAGGAGTTCTAGGAACCCTAAGGTGTATGGAAATGTATGGAAATGTGTGGAAATGTATGGAAATGTAAGGCAATGTATGGAAATGTAAGGAAATGTAAAGAAATGCTTTGGAAACGTTAAGTTTAAAAGAGGAAAGTGAACATTTTTGGAAACTAGGGGATGTAAGGAAATGATGTGGAAATGATTCAAAAGAGGAAAGTAAACATTTCTGGAAACTTGGAAATGTAAGGAAATGTCAAGTTTAAAGAGCCAAATGAAAATTTTTGGAAACTTGGAAATGTAAAGAAATGTCAAGTTTTAAGGCTTAAAAAGAGAAAACTAAGGCAAGGTGGCCTTAAGAAAAATAATAGGAGGAATTTGACACACAAACAGGCCTGGAAAAGTGGCCTGGAAATGCCACTTAAGGCCCAGGTAAGTGACGCCACCTACATGAGCAAGTGGGCCTGAGTTCGAGTCACATGGGAAGTAAATAAAAGAAATTTTATTTTGCTTCCAGAAGAAGTGAGGTGGATGGCACAAGCTATTTAAAAAGGAAGAGTTTTATTCTCTTTAAAATTCGGCTAAATGATGGATAAATAAGGGATTTATTTATCATTATTTTCAAGAGATAATGGTTGGATTAAATTCTTTTATTTAGTGATAATACAAAGGATAAAGCTATCAAATAGAAGAGTGGTGGCCAAGTAAGAGACTCTAGCTAGTAAATTCGGCTATAAAAGGAACAGATAGGCCATTCAGCATTATTTACTCTTCCTTGATAACCTCTGCCGAATTTTCTCTGCAACCCCTATTCTTTTCTTCTTCATTCTTCTCCTCTCAATATTCCAAAAGCCGAAAGCTTGCTAAGATCAAGGCCATAGCCGAATAGTTTGAGACTTCAAGCAAAGGAACTGTCGATATCTAAAGTAAGGGTAAGATCTCATTCAATTTTCATCCTTTTTCTTTTAAGATTTACCGAAATCTAGGACTAATCCTATTAGAAACTTGTTTGCCGAAGTTTGGAAGGATCTTCCAGGATTTACTAAGTGTCGACTACAAGGAAGGAGAAGTTCTTTTCCCGAAGGTACACCATAAGCTACGTGTTCCCTAGTTATTCGGTGAATTTTGGGATTTAAAATCCAAAAGGTAAGTGTCTATAGCATTCGGCCAAGGCTTATTTTAGTGTTTGGATCTATTTTTTATTATCTTAAAAGCCGAAAACTAATATGTTAAAGGGATCTAGAGTTGGCCGAATACAAGGAAGAAGGATACAAAGTTTCAGGACTTAGTTCTTAAGTCAATCGGCAACAAGGTAAGTTTTAGG
Source organism: Gossypium australe (assembly GCA_005393395.2). Taxonomy (NCBI): domain Eukaryota; kingdom Viridiplantae; phylum Streptophyta; class Magnoliopsida; order Malvales; family Malvaceae; genus Gossypium; species Gossypium australe. The sequence continues at coordinate 39,969,886 of CM016623.1, forward strand.
TGTACAAATCCTACTAGGATTTGGTTTTATAGCCAAATAGGTTTTTACTAAATAGTAAGTGATTAATCAAATGTAGGAATTGAGATCTAAGGCGGTAGATCAGATCTCGAGATTTCAGTGAAGTTGTTAAGCGAATCAGGTGTGTACCCCACACTATCTTTTAATACGTTATATGGCTATATGTAATATATGTATGTATAAGAATGTGAATATGGCTAAGTACCCTAATGTGGTACAAAGTACTCAGGTATGTTTCCTACTCCTACTAGGATTACGAAATATGTTATATTTAACATGTGAAAAATAACGTGAATGTGAACTTAAGTATGATATGCATGATATGAATAACATGGGCATTCGGGTTATATGAGAAAGGGGAAGTGAATGTGGTGACTTCGGTCTCACTATCTGAATGTGGTGACTTCGGTCACATTATCTGAATGTGGTAACTTCGGTTACATTATCTGAATGTGGTAACTTTGGTTACATTATCTGAATGTGGTGTCTCATGACACAATTATCTGAATCTGGTGGGTATGCCACGAATTTATATGGGCGATGAGCACGTCGACTACAGCGACTGCCTTCGATGGTGTGTAGCGGAAGGAGGGTTGACTTAGTAGTCCCCACGGTGTGCAGGTTGGTACGGGGATGTGTAGCGGATGGCATCTAGGTTTGGGTATGGGTTGCATCATTATTTTATCTGTATATGAATGTGCATGTGATACGTTATGGTATGCCTGATCTATTAAATTTTAGTGTTGTGTACACATTGAATCTGTTGACTCACCCCGTTGTGGGAACATTTTTCAGGTGATGAACAGTGATGGACCGGGACGGTAGAACTTGTGGTGGCCATGCTCAGCTTGAAGTTTTATTCAATATGGACATTTTATTTTATTTAAGTACTTAAGAATTTTATTTTGGGATTATTTGATGTAATAAGGCCATAAGGCCATAGTTGAATTTCTTTATTTCTTTACTTCACTTTGATTTATTATGTTACAAATATTTATTAATTGAAAGTTTAAGTAAATTTATTATCAAAACCAACCCTAAACGTTTGGTCACCTAAAGCTCAAGGATTTTTAATCAAATAAACTCATTTTCAACTCAAGCCCAACCCAAAACAAATTTTCTTTCAAAACACACAAGTTTTTCCTAAGTCACAAAAGAATTTTGAAACGGTTTACACCGGGGAACATACCAGATCCGGTCAGGGCTCGTGGGTCGGGTTTGGGGTGTTTCATGCATAACATAGAAAACTCCTACGTTGAATAAAAACTATGGCCTAATTACATAACTGTTTCTCAAATAACAAAAAAACAAACTTAAAGAAGTCCTTAAGAAAATATAATTTGTAGAAATAGAACTTGATGGCCCCTCGAGTCTGTCTCGGCTCCCATGTCCACGATCTACTGATCATCTGGAGAGTAGAGAAAAGGAAAGCGTGAGTCACCAAGACTCGGAGTATAAAACTCAAAGCACACAACGACCTGAGCCCACAAACACATCATGGGCCTTGGCCCATAAGGCATCAATCATAATCATACATCAAAATAATAAATGATTAATAACCCATTCCATCCTAGGGTTCCATCCTCTACACACCAACCCGTACCAACCATCACACCGTGGGGATTTCTACAATCAACCCTCCATCCGCTACACACCATAACGACAGCCGAACTGCCTATTCCTGTTATTCAGGAATCGTTAAACGTGGCATAGCCACCGATCACAATGTGACCTAGCGTTTATATTTGTGGGATTTCTACCACCGATCACTGCGTGACCTATCATGCACTTCCCCTTCATCATATTAATATCCCATCCCATGCATGCACACATACAGAAACATCATGCAGACATATGTATTTTTCGATACACATAGGGAGTTCTATGTTTACGTACCTGGCATCCTTGCCTAACCCTTTTTGGGTTTCATTCGACTGTCTATACAGCCTTATTCCGGCTTTTTAGCCCATAACATACATAAATAAGCATACATACAGGTTTATTAGTAGTGTGTTAGAGATCAACACACCTGATTACCGATAAAACAATGCTTTCTATGTCGACGCTATCCTTAGTCGACACAACTGCTATCTGCCTAAGATGTTGTTCAGAAGCCGGTCCACAACCAAGTGGCCAATCTCGAACGACAGATACTGCTCGTTTCTTAAACTTAGGGATTCTTTCCTTTGCCTGATCCATATTTAATTCCATCATAAATCCTTATCAGAGCTACTATCACAATATTTAATCGTTAATCCTCATCTTAAAGTTTAGATCTTGCATATAATGAGTAAATCTAGTAAAAATCTAGGGAAAATCTTCTTACCTTAAAATCCCGAAATTGGAGACTAGCTATTTTCGGCTTTTAGATCTAGTTACCAAGCTTCCTTCAAATCCCGAATTGCCGCCCATCATAAAACCATTAAACTATTAGCTTTCGGCTTTTGCCTTTTAAAAACTGAGAATAGATCATGAGAACTAATCAAAAATCGACACTTACCTTAGCATAGGAGATTCGGCTAGCACTAGAGAGAGGATTCGGCAATGCCAATGGAAGATTTAAATGCCGGAAGTATAGAACTAATTCTCAAATAGGATGAATAGAAGAAAGGGCTATTGATGCTTCGACTTTTTAGAGAAATCGGCACAAGGAGGAAAAAGTGGAGAAGAGTTTCGGCTTTTAAAGAAATTGGAGAAAAGAAATTGGAGAGGGAGAGGCTAGGGAATTTCGGCACAATGGGAGAGGAATTTAGGGTTTTCAGTGTCAGAATCAAGGAGCTAGCCCCCCTATTTATAGATATTTCGGCACCTACTGCTAAAAACCAAAAACGCCCTTAAAATTCGAGCTAAAAGAGAGGAGAAATTCGGCACCCTCTGTGCCATGTAGTAGCCGAATTTTACACTCCTCTAGGTGGTGGATTTTCGGCCAACACTTCCCTTGAAGATAAGCTCCTAACTTTTCTCCTTTTTATCTATGATATTATCACTTATAAAATCCACATAATTTCTCCTATTTTTGAGCCTTGTAGCCGTCCACCTCTACTAACCCTAGTGCCGAAATTTAACTCACTTAAATTAAAAGATTTGGGCCTCATTAAACTTAATATTTGGGCCCCTAATTCCTTGTGTGTGTGGCGTCACCTTATCTTCATTTAAAGTGCTGAAATTGGCCTAAAAACATGGGCTCCTTGCGACCCAAAACTTGTTCCTTTTTAATGATGCCACCTTAAAATAATTTAATCTGGGCCTTTTCCTAATTCTAAGCCCAAATTTAGACCCCTTTCACCTAAGTTAACATATTAAACATATTCCTATACTAAATGCATAGACCCATTAATTCAGGATGTTACAGTTCTACCCCTTTAAAGATATGTCGTCCTCGAAATTACCTGATCAGAAAAGATGAGGGTATTGCTGCCTCATTGCTTCCTCGGGTTCCCACGTAGCCTCCTCCGAACCATGATTCCGCCATAACACCTTAACCAATAGAACCATTTTCCTTCGCAACACCTTAACATCACGATCCAGAATTTCCATCGGTTCCTCTTCGAAGGTTAGATCAGGTCTTACCTCGATTTCCTCCATAGGTACGATATGAGACGGATCCGAACAGTAACGTCTTAGCATAGAGACGTGAAATACATCATGAATTTGACTTAACTCCGGAGGTAACTCTAGCTGATAGGCTACTGGTCCTACTCGCTTCACCACCTGATATGGTCCTATAAATCTGGGACTCAATTTACCCTTTCTAACAAACCTTAGTACCTTTTTCCATGGCGACACCTTTAGGAATACCTTATCTCCCACTGCGAACTCTATGTCCTTACGCTTTAAATCAGCATAGGACTTCTGTCTGTCCGACGCCTCTTTCAGTCGAACCTTAATCAATTCAACCTCCTCTTCTGTCTCGGTCACCAACTCCGGACCTAAAATTTGACGTTCTCCTAATTTCGTCCAACAAGCAGGAGTACGACACCTCCGCCCATACAGAGCTTCGTAAGGCGCCATCTGAATACTTGACTGGTAACTGTTGTTGTAAGCAAATTCTGCTAACGGTAAGAACTCTTCCCAACTACCTCTAAAATCAATGACACATCCTCTCAACATTTCCTCTAAGATCAGAATTACTCGCTCAAACTGTCCATTGGTCTGAGGATGAAACGCTGTACTAAAATCCAACTTCGTACCCAACGCTTGATGCAACGCCTTCCAAAATCGTGAGGTGAACCTAGGGTCCCTATCTGATATGATCGAGACCGGTACTCCATGCAACCTCACTACCTCCACTATGTACAACTTAACTAACTTCTGCAAGGAATAATCAACACGTACGGGTATGAAGTGTGCAGACTTCGTCAAACGATCAACAACTACCCAAACTGCATCTTTCTTAGTAGGTGTGGGGGGAAGCCCACTAACAAAGTCCATGGTAATTCTTTCCCACTTCCATTAGGGAATCCTCACTGGCTGCAACAATCCTGATGGTAACTGATGTTCCGCCTTGACCTGCTGACAGGTCAAACACTTACCCACCAATTCAGTTACCTCTTGCTTCAAACCCGGCCACCAGAACTGATCTCTCAAATCCCGGAACATCTTACTTCCTCCAGGGTGCATAGCATATGTACTACCATGCGCCTCATTCAAGATCCTACTCCTCAACTCCGGATCTTTTGGCATGCAAACTCTTCCTCGGAAACATAACAGTCCTTCCTCACTCATACTGAATTCCGCTGTCCCATCCTTTGAGACTAACTGCAATTTCCCCTTTAGCAATTCATCGGTCTGTTGCTTCTCCTTCACCTGACTGATCCAAGAGGGTTTCACTTGAAGTTCAGCTAACAAACTTCCATCCTCATACAAACTAAGGTGAGCAAACATTGCTCTTAGGTCAGAGACTACTTTACGACTTAGAGCATCTGCCACCACATTAGCCTTTACCCGGGTGATACTCGATCGAGCAGTCGTAATCCTTTAACAACTCGATCCATCTTCTCTGCCTTAGATTCAACTCCTTCTGAGTCAAAAGATACTTTAAACTCTTATGATCTGTATAAATGACAGATTTCTCCCCGTACAAGTAATGCCTCCAAATTTTTAAGCCAAACACCACTGCTGCCAATTCCAAATCATGGGTGGAGTAATTTAATTCATGTGGTCTTAACTGCCGAGATGCATAGCAACCACCTTTCCATCTTGCATCAACACACATCCTAATCCTGTGTGACGCATCACAGTAAATTACGAACTCTTTCCCTGCCTCCGGCTGAATCAACACCGGAGCCTCCGTCGGAAACCTCTTTAACTTTTCAAAACTCTCCTGTTGCTTATCAGACTAAACAAACGGAACTCATTTCTGTAGCAACTTAGTCAACGGTGCCGCGACCGAAGAAAATCCTTCAACAAACCTTCGATAATACCCTGCTAGACCAAGAAAACTCCTAATCTCAGCCACAGACCTAGGTGGCTTCCAATCCAACACCACTTTAATCTTTCGAGGGTCAACCCTAATCCCCTCTGCCGACACAATGTGCCCTAGAAACGTAACTTCACTTAGCCAAAATTCACACTTACTGAATTTGGCATACAACTGCTTCTCTCTCAGAATCTGTAAAACCATTTGCAGATGAGCATCATGCTCCTCCTCCGACTTCGAATAGACCAAGATATCGTCTATAAACACCACGACACACCGGTCTAAGTAGGGTTGGAACACTCGATTCATCATGTCCATGAATGCTACTGGCGTGCTGGTCAATCCAAACGGCATCACCATAAACTCGTAGTGACCGTAGCGAGTCCTAAAAGCTATCTTATGAATATCCGCTTCCTTGACCCTAAGCTGATGGTACCCTGACCTCAGGTCTATCTTTGAAAAGACCGATGCCCCCTTCAACTGATCGAACAAGTCATCGATCCTTGGCAACGAGTACTTGTTCTTGATGGTTAGCTTATTCAACTGACGATAATCAATGCACATACGCATTGATCCGTCCTTCTTCTTAACAAATAACACCGACGCTCCCCAAGGCGACACATTTGGTCGAATAAATCCTCTATCCAACAACTCCTGAATTTGCGCTTTCAACTCCACCAGCTCTTTCGGCGCCATCCTATATGAAGCAATGGATACCGGCGCTGTTCCTGGAAGAAGATCGATACCAAACTCCACTTCACGATCTGGGGGTAATCCCGGAAGCTCTTCAGGGAAAACATCAGGAAATTCCTTTACCGTCCAAACGTCCCCAACAGTCAGATCTTTGGCTTCTAGAGCCCGAACAAACAATAAAACTGCCTCACATCCTTTCCTCACCATCCTTTCTGCTCTTAGTGCAGTCACTATATTCGACAAGCAGTTCCCCCTTTTTCCTATCACCAATACTTCATCACCTTCGGGGGGGTTTTAACACCATACACTTGGCCGCACAATCTAGATTAGCTTGATACTTCACAAGCCAATCCATGCCTAGAATTAAGTCAAACTCCCCGAACGGGAATTCTATTAGATCCGTTCGGAAAACTGTTCCCTGAACTTCTAGAGGTACTTCCCGATAGAGTTTATCCACTACTACAGATTGTCCTAACGGGCTAACTACAGTCATTGCCCTAGGGGTAATTTCAGATTCTAGCCTTAAAGTTCCCGATACGCTACTAGCTACGTACGAATGCGTCGACCCAATGTCAATCAATGCAGTGTAAGGCAAATCAAAGATTAAGAACGTACCGGTTATGACATCCGGTGCATCAGCCTCCTCTCGACGTCTGACAGCATAGACCAACCCTGGCTGTCTCGCCTAAGTGTTTCCTGCCCCTTGACCTGGTGCTCCACGACCCCGACCAGCACCATTACCACCTCTGGCTGCACCACGACCTCTTTGTGGCTGCTGATCTACTCCATTGCACCAAATTCAGAAATGCTCTGCGCTGCGCATCCACATAACTCGATCCAATGTACTTATTCTGAAACGCCGTCTTAAAGAAATCCCAAATGATACGGTCAGCCACTGTACCATCCTTTACCGTAAGCCACCATTGATAGGCTTCATCCCTCAAGAGGAATACAACTCCCTTCAACTTCTCCTCCTCCGTGAAATCCAAATCATCCATTATGCATTCTACTGCCTCCAACCAATACTCAGCTGAACTTGGGGCTACATTAGAAATTCCCCTAAACACATGTGCCCCATTGGCTCTAAGCCATTCTGGCACAGATTTCCGGGCTCCTGTGCCCATACCTACCCCAGCAACACTTTCTAAAACTCTTAACATTGCCTGAGATACCGCATCATCTCCGGCAGTCTGATCCTGGAATTCCTCCTCCACAGCCGGCATCTCGTTTCCAGAACCATGACCAGATCCTACTGGTTCCGACACCGTCATCCTACCCCTACCACGACCACGTAGCGGACGTCCTCGACCCCTTGTACTCATTCTACCGCTTCGCTTTTATCTGATTAGAAATTTTATGAATTATTAGTTTTCTTCCACTGATTAACCACGAACAGTCTTATGAATAGTAGTTTTAGAGTAGTTCTTTCGAATTCACATTCACAATTCAGTCTCAAGTTCATATCCTCTAAGAAACACATACATTCAATCATCAACATCTATGAACTCATATTCGTTACAGAAAAGTGTTGTTGTTGTTGTTGTTTTTACTACCCAGAGGTATTTTCGTAATTTTATCCTACAAGGGTATTTTCGTAATTTTCAAAATAAGGTTCCTTGGTGATTTTGTAAAAATAGGGTATTTTGGTAATTTTACAATCCAGGGGTATTTTGGTAATTTTGACATCTAGGGGTATTTTGGTAATTTTAAAATTCAGGGGCATTTCGGTAATTTTAAAATTCGCGGGTACTTCGGTAATTTTGAAATCCGAGGGTATTTTGGTAATTTTGAAATTCGAGGGTATTTTGGTAATTTTGGAAACCGGGGGTATTTCGGTAATTTTGAAATTCGAGGGTATTTTGGTAATTTTGGAAACTGGGGGTATTTCGGTAATTTTGAGATTCGGGGGTATTTTGATTTTGTTTTTTTACTAGGGGCACTTTGGAAAATCTAGTTACTCTTGTAAACATAGGGTTTTTGGGTAAATTTTTCACAGCTGTGAACATTTTCAAATCAAGTGTATCTTTTTAGAAATGTACAAAACTTAGGAGTTTTTGTTTGCAAAATAGGGTGGTTGGTCCCTTTCGGGTTTTAATTATGGGTTCAGCCCATGAACAAGTCCTTATAGCTAAAGTGAACAGTCACTACGCACCAGGTAAGATTCCAGCGAAGAGGAGGTGAGTCACTTGGACTGCTTAAATACCAAGCTCTCCCTGAATCCACTCCTAGACATGCATATGCCTATTGTCACACCCTGTCATGGCTAAAGTGAACAGTCACTATGCACCAGGTAAGATTCCAGCGAAGAGGAGGTGAGTCACTTGGACTGCTTAAATACCAAGCTCTTCTGGATCTACTTGTAACATCCTAGATTAGGGGTTATGCGTTCGTGCGTAATTCATGAGATAGTAGGCTCAGTGGGTGTGTTGGATGTGTTCTGAGGAGTTTTAGGAACCCTAAGATGTAAGGAAATGTATGGAAATGTAAGGAAATGTCTTGTCTTGGAAATGTAAAGAAATGATTTAGAAATGATTCAAAAGAGGAAAGTAAACATTTCGGGAAACTTGGAAATGTAAGAAAATGGCAAGTTTACAGAGCCGATCGAAAATTTTAGGAAACTTAGAAATGACCTAGAAATGTCAAATTTTAAAGTTTAAAATAGGAAATTAGGGCAAGGAGGCCTTAAAAGAAAAAGTTGGAGAAATTTGGCACACAATTGGGCTTGGAAAAGTGGCTTGAAGATGCCACTTAGGGCCTATGGAAATGGCGCCATGTGCAAGAGGAATGGGCCTGGGTTCGAGTCACTTGGGAAGCAAATAAATGAGGTTTTATTTTGGCTTCCAGAAGGCTGAGGTGGACGGCACATGTTTCTAGAAAAGGAGGTGTTTTATTTTCATAAATATGTGATTAATAAGGTGATAAATAAAGGATTTTTAATTGGATTATCTTCAAGGGATAATAAAGGATTTTTAATTGGAATTATTTTCAAGGGATAATAAAGGATTTAAATTGGATTATTTAGAAGAGATAAATACTGGATTAAATCCTTTTATTTATCATATTAAAAAGATAAAGTTATCAGATAGAGGAGTGGTGACCAAGTAAGGGACTCATTAGCTGATAATTTTGCCTATAAAAGGAAGGAAGGAGGGCTACTCATCAGTTTGTTTCTTTCTCTGCTCTGCCGAAAATTCCCTAGCTCTCTCCCTCTTTGCCGAATTTTCTTCTTCTCTTTGCTTCTTCTTTTCTCTTCTACTGTCAAGCCGAAACCTCTTTGATTCCTGTTTAAGTCTCCATAGCCGAATCTCTGTGGCTTCAATCAAGGGTGCCGTCGACCGTCGTGATAAGGTAAGAATAATAGATTCTTGTTGTTTATTCTCTTTCAACCAAGATTTGGGAACTGATTCTTTTGGTTGTCTTTTGGCCGAATATTAAAGGAGGAATTCCGGGATTTCAGATCTAAGGATTTAAGGTAAGAAAAGCATGGTTTAGGCCAGAGGCCAATTGATTTAAGATTATTAGGTGATATGGAAATCAGATCTAACATATGTGTGTAGGGATTTCAACATCTCCATAGCCAAGGGTTACTTTTCAGGATTTGAAATCACAAGGTATGTGTTTAAGAAATTCGGCCAAGGCTATTTTAAATATTTAGATTTATTATCAGAAGTCGAAAACTAGCCTGTGGAGTAATATAGTGTTTAGCCGAATTCACAAGGGAGGAATACAAAGATCCGGCCCTTGATTCTTAAAATCAATTCAGTTACAAGGTAAGTAATACAAATCCTAGTTGTATTTGGAAAAATGGTCGAATGGTCTTTTAAATAGTAAGTGATTAACTTATGTAGGATTTGAGATCTAAATCTGTAATCGGTTCTCTTCGGGATTTTCGAGGACTTCATTAAGCGAATCAGGTGTGTACTCCACACTACTTTGTAATATGAATTATGGTTGCATGTATTAAAATATATGTTAATGAAAATATGAGCATGGCTAAGGTACCATGTTAAGGTACTAAGTACTCAGGTACGTTTCCTACTTCTACTAGGAATATGAAATATGTTATTCATAACATGAGAATATGATAAGAATGTGAACTATGGTATATTATGCATATTAATGTTTATGGGGCATATGGTTGTATATTGAAAGGGGAAGTGAAAAGTGGTGATTTAATACCACAGTAATCTGAAAAGTGGTGACTTACGACCACAGTAATTTGAAAAGTGGTGATCTAAGACCACAGTAATCTAAAAAGTGGTTTCCTAAAACCACAGATGCGGAGCCTTAAGCCCGCAAATTGGTGTGTAGCGGAAGGAGGGTCGACTTAGTAGTCCCCACGATGTGTTTGGCAGGTACGAGGGTGTGTAGCGGATGGACAATTAGGTTTGGGTTTGGGAATACATCATAACTTGTATTTTATGATTGAATGTATTGTATGCCTGATTCTATTACGATTTAGTGCCACGTACACATTGAGTCTGGTTGACTCACCCCGTTGGGGAAATATTTTTTTTCAGGTGATGAGCAGTAATGGACCGGGTCGGCAGGAGCTAAAGGTGGCCATGCATCGCAAGGAGAAATTTAAAGACTTGGGCTTTTATTTTACTCAGTACTTAAATTTTATTTTGGGTTTTGATTGATGTAATAAGGCCATGAGGCCCAAGTAGGATTTCTTTATTTCTGTTTAAACTTTTAATTTACTATGTTACGAACTATTTTTGATTAAAGTTCAACTTAAGAATTATTTATTTAAAAATAAACCCTAAACTATTTTGTCATCGTAATTAAATGATTTCTAAGTAAATAAGTGGGTTTCGATCTAAGCCCAACCCAAAACAATATTTTTCAAAAAAATTACACAAATTTTCTCTAAGTAACAAAGAACTATGAAACCGATTTTCTTAAGGAACATACCAGATCCGGTTCAAGCTCGTGGGCCGGGTGTGGGGTGTTTCACTACTCCTAGACATGCATATGCCTGTTGCCACACCTTAGTCTTGCAACTTGTTTACAGGTTTTGTTTAGTGAAATTAAGTCTTATGGAATTGAAGAGTTGTTTGTCTAAGTCTAAAGTCCATCAAGTTCTAATATAGATAGTCTACGTCCCATAAAGCCCATTAAGCCCACATTTATATCACAATCAGGAGTTCAAAATACTTACCTGGGTGGATTGGGTGCCGGTAGACTCGAAGGCCATGTCTTCAAACCAAAAAAAATTTTCTTAAATTCAATTTTTTTTAAAACACATCTAGACCCATTTCACAGCCCGAGTTTTGAATAAGGCTCTAATACCAAATTGTAACACCCCAAACCCGGCCCATGCGTTTCGACCAGATCCGACATGTTATCGAACACATAACACTTTATCGCATTTTGAAAACACAAGTTAAATTAATTAAATTTGAATAAAGGAAAGACTTTTTAAAAAGATAAACCTCTTTGTATTTTTATTAATAAATGTAAATAAACCTAGTGGTATATTCATAAGTTGCATAACATAGAAAACTCCTACGTTGAATAAAAACTATGGCCTAATTACATAACTGTTTCTCAAATAACAATAAAACAAACTTAAAGAAGTCCTTAAGAAAATATAATTTGTAGAAATAGAACTTGATGGCCCCTCGAGTCCGTCTCGGCTCCCATGTCCACGATCTACTGCTCATCTGGAGAGTAGAGAAAAGGAAAGCGTGAGTCACCAAGACTCAGTGTATAAAACTCAAAGCAGACAACGACCTGAGCCCACAAACACATCATGGGCCCTGGCCCATAAGGCATCAATCATAATCATACATCAAAATAATAAATGATTAATAACCCATCCCATCCTAGGGTTCCATCCTCTACACACCAACCCGAACCAACCATCACACCTTGGGGATTTCTACAATCAACCCTCCATCCGCTACACACCATAACGACAGCCGAACTGCCTATTCCTGTTATTCAGGAATCGTTAAACGTGGCATAGCCACCGATCACAATGTGACCTAGCGTTTATATTTGTGGGATTTCTACCACCGATCACTGCGTGACCTATCATGCACTTCTCCTTCATCATATTAATATCCCATCCCATGCATGCACACAGACAGAAACATCATGCAGACATATGTATTTTTCGATACACATAGGGAGTTCTATGTTTACGTACCTGGCATCCTTGCCTAACCCTTTTTGGGTTTCATTCGGCTGTCTATACAGCCTTATTCCGGCTTTTTAGCCCATAACATACATAAATAAGCATACATACAGGTTTATTAGTAGTGTATTAGAGATCTACACACCTGATTACCGATAAAACGATGCTTTCTATGTCGACGCTATCCTTAATCGACACAACTGCTATCTGCCTAAGATGTTGTTCAGAAGCCGGTCCACAACCAAGTGGCCAATCTCGAACGACAGATACTGCTCGTTTCTTAAACTTAGAGATTCTTTCCTTTGCCTGATCCATATTTAATTCCATCATAAATCCTTATCAGAGCTACTATCAGAATATTTAATCGTTAATCCTCATCTTAAAGTTTAGATCTTGCATATAATGAGTGAATCTAGTAAAAATCTAGGGAAAATCTTCTTACCTTAAAATCTCGAAATTGGAGACTAGCTATTTTCAGCTTTTATATCTAGTTGACCAAGCTTCCTTCAAATCCCGAATTGTCGCCCATCATAAAACCATTAAACTATTAGCTTTCGGCTTTTGCCTTTCAAAAACCGAGAATAGATCATGAGAACTAATCAAAAATCGACACTTACCTTAGCATAGGAGATTCGGCTAGCACTAGAGAGAGGATTCGGCAATTCCAATGGAAGATTTAAATGCCAGAAGTATAGAACTAATTCTCAAATAGGATGAATAGAAGAAAAGGTTATGGATGCTTCGGCTTTTTAGAGAAATCGGCACAAGGAGGAAAAAGTGGAGAAGAGTTTCGGCTTTTGAAGAAATTGGAGAAAAAAATTGGAGAGGGAGAGGCTAGGGAATTTCGGCACAATGGGAGAGGAATTTAGGGTTTTCAGTGTCAGAATCAAGGAGCTAGCCCCCCTATTTATAGATATTTCGGCACCTACTGCTAAAAACCGAAAACGCCCTTAAAATTCAAGCTAAAAGAGAGGAGAAATTCGGCACCCTCTGTGCCATGCAGTAGCCGAATTTTACACTCCTCTAGGTGGTGGATTTTCGGCCAACACTTCCCTTGAAGATAAGCTCCTAACTTTTCTCCTTTTTATCTATGATATTATCACTTATAAAATCCACATAATTTCTCCTATTTTTGAGCCTTGTAGCCGTCCACCTTTACTAACCCTAGTGCCGAAATTTAACTCACTTAAATTAAAAGATTTGGGCCTCATTAAACTTAATATTTGGGCCCCTAATTCCTTGTGTGTGTGGCGTCACCTTATCTTCATTTAAAGTGCCGAAATTGGCCTAAAAACATGGGCTCCTTGCGACCCAAAACTTGTTCCGTTTTAATGATGCCACCTTAAAATAATTTAATTTGGGCCTTTGCCTAATTCTAAGCCCAAATTTAGACCCCTTTCACCTAAGTTAACATATTAAACATATTCCTATACTAAACGCATAGACCCATTAATTCAGGATGTTACAATGGGCCTTATTGGACATTTTGAAAGTTTAAGGGTCACATTAAAACAAAGCTCAAAGTACAGGGGCCAATGGTGTCATTATCTCAATTTAAAATTTGAAAAGTAGAGAAATTGAATTCCTAAAAATAATAGTACAATGACTAAATTCCAAATTTGGGAAGAGTATAAGAACTTATGAAATATTTTAACCTCTTTTAAATCCCATTTGTGGAGGATGACACTTTATAGTTTTTTAACACATGAAATTTTTTAAAAAAACTATGTTATTAGTGTATCAAATAATTATCATTTTTTAAAATTTTTAATTTCCAACTTGATTAAGGCTCCGTTCTTCATTGTGTTTGAGAAGCCAAAAGTGTTTTTCCATCACAAGAGCAATGGAAAACACCGACTTTTGAGGCCAAAACTGCAGTAGAAAAAGCAAAAGTTAAGATTTAAGTGTTTTTGACTTTTACGTTTGAAAGTAAAAATTAGGGGTTTTATCCAAATAATATAAAATAATTAAAAAATACAAAAATGGGATAAATGCAGTAATATTTTCGAATCTAGGTAAGAGCTACAGTCAAAAACCAATGCCGCTTGACCAATCGATGGCACCCTTCTTCTCAATCACCAGTCACATCAGCTTTAAAAAAAACATAATTTTTTATGGGTCTGGTCAATCGGCGTCACCAGTATTGTACTAACCTTTTGCTGCTATTCTTTCATCACCAAAAAGGAAAAATAATGGTTTTGGTCTTTCTGTTATGTTTGAATTTAAAATTTAGCTCTTTAGTGTAATTTGGTAGTGAAAATAGGTAACACTGTTAATTATTCCAATTTTATAACATAGATTTTAATTTTCTTTTTGTTGACGTGATGAGTTTGAGGGTTGAATTGATTTACATTATAAGCATAGAAGGACTAAATTACTTCAAATTGAAGTTTAAAGACCAAATATTAAATTGAAGGACTAAACAATCATTTAACCTAAAAGAAAACGTAGGTTTCACTTATGGAAACTCATTACGTCAACATATAAAAAAAATTAAGAATCTAAGTTATAAAATTGGAATAATTAACAGTGTTACTCATTTCCACTACCAAATTACACTAAAGGACTAAATTTTAAATTCAGACATAACAGAAAGACCAAAATCATTATTTTTCCCCTATGGTGGTGAAAGAATAGCAGCAAGAGGTTAGTACAATACCACCCATAAAAAATTTATTTTTTTAAAAGCTGATGTGACCGGTGGCAGGGGAGAAGGCTGTCGCCGATTGGTTAGACGGCACCGATTTTTTATTATAGCTCCTGCTTAGATTCGAAAATATTAATGCCTTTATCCCATTTCAATATTTATTTAATTATTTTATATTATTTAGGTATAAAATCTTAAAAATTATTAAAATACTCTTATTTATATTAACAATTAAAAGTATATAAAAAATAAATTAATTTATTTTTATGTATCATTATATTAAATTATTTAAATATAATTTATTATTTTATTTAAGTTTTAAAAATATTTTATGTATAATTAATTTTACAAACAATTTGTATTAATTACTTAAAAAGTATTTAAAATTTATACTTCATATAGCATTATTTAAACACATAATATTTGTTACATTGCAAGCGGAGTTTTTAGACTCCACAAGTAAGGTTAAGGGTTGACAAATGTCCTATAAGAATATAGTAAAATATTAAAAGATAAATATTAAAAAAAATTAAGACAATGTTATTTGTGGAATAAAAAAAATACATTGTTAGTGTACAAAATCTTAATTCCATATTAAATTATTTAAATATAATATTTTAATTAATTTTTAACTTTCCACTATTATGTAAAAAAAAAAAACATTTTAACCTTCAACCATTGTTTTTTACAGCAATATAGAACATTAAAAATTAATAAATTACATTTTTTCAAAGCACTTTTTTATCACACTTTCAAAATTACTGCTGAAAAAATATTTTTCAACTGCAACAATAATAAAAAACTAATTTTAACTGCAAAACTGAAATAAAAAATATTATTTAAGAAAATAAAAATAAAAAATAAATTATTTAAAGTTAAAAATGTAATTTTACTATTATATTTATTTAAAGTTAAAAATGTAATTTTACTATTATATTAATTTTACGGTGAAGTTACTGATTGCCTTCGGCCCTAATTAAGTGTTAAAATGGATTAAGCGAATTAATTAGGGTTCTTATTGGTACATGAAATTTTGAGGCCACATTTTGTAAGTAAATAAGACTAGCACGTCTCGATACAATATAACCTACCCTGATTCCAAGTTTCATTCTCATTTCATGAGTTACCATTTGGCAATAATACATAAATAGATACGTAAACAACACATAATTTGAAGTAAGGGCGAGTATTCAATCGAATCGAATAAAAAAATTTTAAGTTAATTAAATTGATAAATCTTATTTTATCAGTCTAACTTGATTTGAATTTTTTTCGAATCGAGTTGAGTAAAATTGTTCTATTTAAATTAAAAAAATTAAACATATCAAATTAAATTTTTGTTACATTATAACTAATTCTAAGTTAAAAGCATATAAATTTAAAACCATATATATTTAAAAACTTTTTAAAAGCAGAGTAATAAAAAATTATCATTTAGGTCCCAAAATTATTTTAATTTTTTTTTAATTTTTAACTTTTTTTTGTATATTCTTTAAATATTTTTTAAAAAAAACTTCATAATTTTTTCAAAAATATAAATTTTGGAATTTTCATAAATATTTTTAATTTTTTAAATTTTTAAAAATTGTTAAAAAAACTTTTTTGTAAGTTATGTTGAAAGAGACCAATTTATTTATTTTCAAAATTGGTAGGGATTAAAAAAGTATTTTTACCAATTTGATATTCAAATTATTTGAATTGTAAAACTCAACTCAAACTTGAATTACTTATTCAAGTTGACTCAAATAACTTAATTCAATTAACTTGAAAATTAAATTAATTTTCGAATCGAATCGAATTTTACTCACTCATAATCCAAAAGGCTTCTTTTATTCTCATCATATTCATGAAAAAGAACTAACATTAATCGAATGACAAAGATTCTCCTCTCAAAAACCATGACTCTTTTATCTTGTAAGGAACCAAACTTGATGAGATTCACTTTATCTTCAAGGGCCACAAAAGTTAAAACTTAAGCACTGCTGGGTGAAGAAAAAAACTTGAGCATAGTTAGATGACTTACTATGTTACTAGCAAATATTTGGATAACTAGGAGAAGCAATCGAATTCGAGCATTTCATATCTTACAATCAGTTCAATATACTTCTTATGCATTGCACAACTGCACATCAGTGAGCAATATAAATACTTATTTTACAAACAGCATTTCCTTGTGGTTTGATGCTACAATTATGAATCTGCCACCAGTGTTTGCTTTGCACCATTACAGGCATGGAGTATGGTGCAAACATCAGTTGTTTCCAGAAAATGCTCTGTATTCGCAAGGATCAGAGGTCCGTACTCGAAAACTAGGCTTTTACACTGACATGAAGAACATACGATGGCAGATAAGAGTCACACGATGCTCACAGTAAGAGGGTGAAAACAAAACCAATAAACAGGAAGGAGAGCAATCAAGTGAGGAAAATTTCAAAATTGTTAATCTGACCTTTAAATGCAATAATTTGAATCAAAAGGATGGTTATTCTACATATGAAGATTTTATAGATGCATATAAAATTAATGTCTAGAGCACTAGTAAATTCTTGGTAAAAGTACCATGAAGGCAATTGTAATAGGAGTTAGATTGCATTTTACCCCTTTTACTAAAAAAAATGGGCAAGTTAGTCCATATATATTAGATTAAAGAGCAAATTAATCTTTTTTGTTAAAAGTTTCATCCATTTTTACTGTTAAAAACTGAAGTCACTGACGGAATAACTAGACAGTTACACGTGGGGTGTCATGTGCACCTCATTATAACATACAGGGACCAATTTTTAACCATAGAAACGACAGGAATTTTTAACAGAAGGATCAGTTTTCTCTTAGATCTAACTAAAGGGACTAATTTGTTCATTTTTTGGGTAGAGGGAACAAAATGCAATCTAACTTCTAATATAAGGGCCTTCATGATACTTTTACCTAAGTTCTTCAAATACACTAACCTTTTTCACGTAGTTCTGCACTGAATCACAACCCTTCAAAAGGAGCTCAATTATCTCCAGCTGGAATCAAGGCAGAAAAGGTGTAACAAATTAGCAATATTGCTATCTGCTATATTGCAAAAGGTATATAGTTGTAATAATCCACACGATCCTCCTTTAGCAATAGGCATATTGTATCAAACAACAGGAAATACCACAGCGGAGTAGCAATACATAGCAATATTGCTATCTCACTAACAAACTGATAGCACATACATTATATGTCAACGAGGAAGTCTATATTTTAGCAAAGCAACTCAAAAGTACAGGTATCAAGGATATCCAATTATTCATAAGATAAAAACTTGAAGAGACATGTAGTTTTAAAAAAGATGGAGTAATGCAAACCTGTGTATCAGGATCTTTCAATTTGGTTAGTACTTCTGAAACAGCATGGTGGCACACCCCACAGCAATCTTCACGGATTTGTGTAGAGATAAGTGCAAATTTCTGACATAAGTTGACCTCTTTACACAAAACTTCGGGTTGTATCGAAGAGATTTCCACAAAGAAGAGAGAAACATAGTAGTCCACCAGTGTGATGCACTAGGCAGAACAGGTCAGATGGAGATTTAGTATTTTGCACTTAGAAAGAGGACATAAAGAAGATTATTTTGTTTTTGTTTTTTTTTTTCTTTCTTTTAAAGATAGCCACAAACATCAAGTTGATTTGAATATTCAATAAGCCACCACCATTTAACTGAGCTAGACGAGTACCTGCTGCTCAAAAGAAGGAATACGAGAGCAACTCTTGTGAAGCACCTCAACTATCTCAGTCTGGGTCTTGTTTTGTGAAAGGAAATCAACTGCCTCAGTAGCAAATTCCTCACACAATGTGCACACATTGTCCTGCCAAACAATGTTTTCTACTACTTCCTTATCTCGCCCCTGGTTTGTCTGCACAACTGAACCAGGATTCTGTTTGATTACACTTGATTGTTTTCTCACTTCCATTGTACAATCTCAAGCTAAAAAGTTATACAGTTTGCAAATCTATTTCTTATTGGAGAAAGGCATGTATCTGCACATCTTCAATGAGCAATCATTTATGGATCTCATTAACATCAGTGAACACTTCTTGGCAAAAGTATCAAAATTTCAAGCGTCTGTTAAATATAGATAGTAACTCATGATGCAAAAAGCAAGGGATATATCAACCTGAATTTTTGGCAATAAGCGATCTAAGCTCAGCCCAAGATGATCTTGAAAGGCCAAAAATAAAAATGTTCAGAACCTATAAAAGCCAGACCTATAACCAAATCCCAAACTTGTCCCAAGACCTCCAATTGCAAGCCCTATCTCAAATTTCCAACATAGTTCAAAATTAGCTGGTAATTATTAATAGTTAATTTAATTCATACATTTTCACAAGCAAGTAAATTTAAGGGACCTGGGAACATATTCACCAATAGATTTAGTTCAACCATCATTAAGCTGTAACTTCATCTGAATATGGATTATTAAACCATTAAGGGAGTAACGTTCTGCATCATCTTTCAGGTATTATTACAATTAAACAAGCGAACTTAAGCAGCCTCTCTTAGGACTGGGAAAAGGAAATGAGAATCTTGTAGATACTGAAAAGAGACGATAACATCAACAATGATTACCAAAACTCTTAACAGAATTACCTGATGCACCAGAGAGTACTACTGGAGCGGCTTCTAGTTGTCTAGCATCGCATACCCAGTTCGCACCCAATACAAAGAGGAATAAGAGCCCAAGTCTCACATCCATAATGCCTGGAGTTATTCATTAAATAGCATGAGAATCACATAATTCAAACGAATAGTACTTGATGAAAAAGTAAATGTCTTTTACATGAACATATCCAAAGGTAAAAGATCCTATGACAACAATAGACAAAATTTTAAACTAATACACATATCACTTGAAAGGTGCGACCATAGTCTGAAAAGTGATAGAACCCAATACAAACACTAATATTATCCTTAATTACTAGCTATACCTCAAATTTCACTTATAAGTTAGCTTTTTGACTGGGCTTCATACAACCCAGATACCAAAAGACCGGTAGTGGCTCCGGAATAAGCAAAAGTATAACAGCAGCAACAATTCAAAAGCAGATTATTCCAAAACCCAATACTTACAACAATTCATATTCTTTGTGTTTCAATACTTGAAACTAAACCACAACATGTAGGATGAAAGAGAAACCAATGCTTTCAAGTTTCAACAAAGAAGTACTATAAGAAAATCCCATCAAAGATTTGCACAAAATTAAACAATGGAGAGGAAAAACGGATGAGATATAATGAAAATAGAAACAAAAAAGGATGGAAGAGAAGAGTTGTACCTTTGGGAAGCATAGTCAGCGGCAGAGGGAGATCGTATTATTAATTCCCTGTGAGTGTCGGATTGGGCAAAGGCGTGGAATTGTCGTTGGCGCTGCCCCTTTTAAACTCATCTACCATCTCACCATTATCACCATATTTATTTGTAAATTTTTGGTTAAAATATGCTACAAATTACTATCTTCTTTCTATTATTAGAACTTAATATATTTAATTATTTTTCAGTAATTTAAAAATTTTATCCTATAAATTTTAAATTTTAAATTTAATTATTAATAGCATTAAATTTTTTTAAAGTTGATGGTGTAACATTTTAAAATGAAAATGTATTCATAAATATCTAATAAACTTGAATTGAATATAATAATTTTAAAGGTTGAATTTCAACTAATTAATTTAACTTAGCATGGAAGATTCAATTCCAAGTTATCAAAAGAAATTTGAGTTTTGTATATAATTATTAAACATGGGTTATTTGAGTTGATTTTGATAAAAGATAATTTAGTAACATAAATTAAAATTTTAAATTTTAGAAAGAGATTAATTTTAATATTATATTAATAAATAGATTGAAACTTCAATATTGAATAAAAATTTACAACTTTCAGGCAAGGGAGTAAGCAAGTGTAATTTCAATTTTTTTAATGCATTATTTTAATTTTTTATTGTTTTTTTTCACTTTAATCCTTAATTTTGTTTACCTAGATTCATACTTAAAAAAAAATGATATTTTTTGAGTGACCAAAATGAAAACGGCCAAGAAGTTGGATGGCCAAAATGAAACTATAAACATAATGTGATGTTTACAGTCCATTGGTGTTAAAGATTTAATGTTTTGAGTGATTAAAATGAAAGGTATCTCTGACTATGTAGACAAATTTAAAAGAATTTTTTTTGTGTAATCAAAATAAAAACGCCTTAAAAATTAAATCATCAACTTAGTAATCTACCTTTTTTATATAAGAGAAGTGGAGAACCTTTCTTTTCTTGTTTTAAGAAAATATTTATATATTTAGTACTTGACTTGGCTCATCGAAACGAAAACAAACTTGGATTGTATAATGTCCTGATATGATAATATTAAAATGATCAAAATTTTAACAATATCTGGTGTATTATTAAGTATTATCAAATTTGGGTTCATAACAAACACAACTTCACACATAATATCTGCAACACGTTCCCAATTAAATTCGGGAGTTACAACTTTAGTATATCAAAGTATTTGGTTCATTGAAACCATGTTCATATACATATTTTACATTGGTTGTTGGTACTGTATCGGTACCGATTGTATCGATTAATGTGTACTATTTTAGTTTTAAATTGATACCAAGTAGTTTGTATTCCATTTTAGTTAAAATTTTGTTGGGTTTTGACCATTTTAGTGCATTTGATATGTTCTGATCAATACTGCAACAACCCATTTTCAGTGAAATCGGAACAGTGGTTTCGGGACCACAAATCCAAGCCGGAAAGAAAATTTATTGTAATATTATTGTATGGTTTGCATCATGATAGGATTTTTATATGAAAATTCTGATAAGAAAATTTTATCGATTATGTGTTTAATTATGGAAAGGACCAAATTGCATAAAATACAAAAGTTGAGTTCTAACAGCTAAAAGTATCAAATAGCTATGGAATTCAAAGATTGAGGTCCTTATATGGTAATTAGACCATTAAAGAAAATTTAATAGATATTTTTGGTGATTCATCCATGGAAATTAGAAAAGGCTAAGGACTAAATTGGAAAGTAAAATAATTAAAAGATGATAATAGAAATATCATCTTATTTTATATCATCTTCCCCAAATTAAGACATGGAAACCCTAGGAAAGAGAAAAGTCTTCAAGCAAGCTTAATTGGTTCAATTGGGTAAGTATTCTTGTTCCGTTTTTAGTAATTTTTATATTTTTGAGATCGGGATAGTCTAATCTATCTATTTTAGGGATTAATTTGAAAAGTTATCAAAGTAAAAAAGTTTTTCCATGGATGAAGATACTAAAAATTTGAAATTTATGGTGGAAAATGAAAGGTTGTTGATAGATAAACAACTTTTACAAAAGGAATTTTGATGAAATTATAGTTTAGGGACTAAATTGTAAAGATGTAAAAGTTATGTGATAATACTCTAGAACGACATATTTTTATGTATTAATTATATGTTTATTTTGAGTATGATCCTACTAATTTGGGCTGTTTATGGTCTTTTATCTTTTAGGGACTAAATTGATGGCAAAATTAAATTTAAGGACGAAAAGCGTGAATTTGGAGATAAAGTGGGCCAACATGCGACATAGAAAAAAAGATGGTGCCAAAAATGCAAGTATGGAAGACATAAGGACAAAAATGCAAAAGAAGAGATTTTATAGCACAAGACTCTATTTAATGTTTAATTATATTAGGATAATTATTAAGTATTATTATTTAGATTTAATTTTAGGATTTATTTTCATTTATCTTTAGTTATCTTTATTTGTATTTATCTTTTAGAATATAATTAGAAATAGGCTAGGTTTTTTAGTACTATAAATAGGGGATGAAGTAACACAAAATGGGAGCGATCTCTCCTCCTTATTAAGTTTAGCCTTTTGTTCTTTCCATATTTTTTTCCAATAAAAATTCTATTTCCATTATATTTGTTTCTTTCCCAAAAATCATAAGCCACTAAATCCATCTAGCCGAAGGTTGTCGAAATTCTCCAAAAAGGTTCATGAGGCTTAGAATCCGCGCTTAGCCTTTCATCAGGGTATTCATCGCTTCTCCGCATTACGAGGCTGACGCATCCTTCCATATCCCTTAATAGATAATCTTTTCAAAATGTGCAAGAAACGGTCGCCTTGTACGTTTTAAGAAGGTTGCACAGTCAATTCGTTGAATTTCTACGTCAGAGGTTGGCGAGTCCAAGAGACAAAATGGCGTGGTATTCGTCGTTGGGAAGTGATGATCTAGCATAAGATAATCTCACAAAAGCGATTATTAGCTAGAGTCAGGTTCTGCCAAATCTTAAGTCTAAATTCTTAGAGCTGGTGGTCATAGGCGTCCTCTTCCACTATAACTGGTTTATTCTACTTGAGATGGATCACTTAAAAGTCAAGGATTGAACCCAAGGCAAATCGAGACAACCGGAGGCTGGAAAATCACAATATGAAATCTTTTTCTCAACTTTACTTTTACTTTTACTTTTCGAAATTTCCATTCAATTTTTAATTTCATTTTTATTTTATTCCCAAATCTAAACTTTAAATTCTTTTTTTTATATATTTTTTCAGGAACCCAAGTTTTCTTGGGCACGATTCTGCCCAGGATTTCGAGAAACAAGCATTCGTGCAATCCGGTCCCTGAGGATTCGACCCTACTTTCCCTTTACTGTTCTTTTCATTATTTTATAGGAAATAGGATATTTTTGGTGCTCTCAACGACCGCATCAAATTTTGGCGCCGTTGCCGGGGACAGACAGCTTACTAATTTTGTTTTTTGTTTCTTATGACCCGATCTGCTCCAGGAACTCTTGTGTTCGACTCAAAAATTGAGAAGACTGGGAGAGCTAATCGTAAGGAAACAAAGCTAAGAAAAAAATAGTCAGCGGTGGTTGGGACTTAAAGTAACCCACCGCCAAAAATCGAAATCGACGACGAAGTAGAGTCTAGGGTTAACGGAAACCCTACTCAAACATTTGAAAGTGAAAAAGTAGAAGTCGATTCACCAGAAGAAGTGCTTAACGCTAGGGTTAACGAAAACTCAAATCTAGCACATCAACCTATGGCTCAAACAATTCGGCAATTGGCCGAAGCTCTGGCAGGACAACCGCCACTATGCATCGCGTATCCTACTATGGATACTGATTTTGAATTAAAGTCAGACTTAATCCAACTACTGCTAACTTTTCGTGGGTTGCAAAACGAAAATCCCCACAAGCATTTGAAAGAGTTTCATATGGTTTGTCTTAGCATGAAACCTCAGGGGGTGAGAATCAAATCAAATTGCGTGCTTTCCCTTTTTCCTTAGCAGATTCTGTTAAGGAATGGTTATTTTATTTAACCCCTGGATCTATTACAACTTGGGCTGATTTATCTCGTTTATTTCTCAATAGGTTTTTTCCAGCATCCAGAGCACCTGAGCTAAGAAGAGAGATCGTTGGAATAAGGCAAAAAGAAGCAGAGCCTCTTTACGACTATTGGGAGCGGTTTAAGAAATTGTGCACAAGCTGCCTACAACATGGTGTAACAGAGCAATCTCTCCAATACTTTTATGAAGGCTTGAAACCCATGGAGATGAATATGGTAGACGCCGCTAGTGGAGGAGCGTTGGTCAACATGACTCCCCAACAAGCAAAGGACTTAATCTCCACAATGGCTGCAAATTCTTAGCAATTCCGAGCCAATACTAAACCCCCTAGAAGAGTAAACCAGCTAAGTAGTTCAACCTTAGAGGATAAAGTTGATAGACTTACTAATATGATGAATTCTCTTATTACAGAAAAAGCAAAGACAGCCCGGTTGTGCGAAATATGTGCTACGCCTGATCATACAACTGATGCATGTCCCAGTTTGTATGACGATACCATGGCTCATCTGGATGTTGTGGGAAATTTCCCTGGGCCACCACAAAGGCGATACGACTCCTATGCTAATACCCATAACCCAGGGTGGAGGGACCATCCTAACTTGAGTTATGGGACCAATCCACGAAATATCCAGCCATATCAAAATCAGTTCCCTCAACAGCCACAAGGCTCAGGTAATTCTTTAGAAGCTCTAGTCAATAAATTAGCAGCTAATGCTCTTGATTTTCAACAAAAAACCGAGGCATCCATAAGAGAGTTGACCACATCAATTGAGAAATTGAACTCTCAAGGGAAGCTACCGTCAGAAATAGAAACAAACCCAAGACAAAATGCGAATGCTGTGACGTTACAGAGTGGAAATTAAGGTACTGGAACCAATTCCTGACAGGAATTTTGACCATGAAATTGCCCAGGAAAACCACAACAAAGACGAACAGGTCCGACCAAAACCTCTATTACCTAAAATTCAACCCTCATTTCTAGAACGATTCAACTAGTGTCGAAGAGGTAAAGAGGACAAGGAGATCCTCGAAACATTTAGGAATGTCGAGATCAACATACCACTGCTGGATGCCATCAAGCAAATTCCGCAGTATGTTAAATTTCTTAAAGAACTCTGCACCAACAAGCGAAAATTAACAGGTAATGAAAGGGTAAATGTTGGTGAAAATGTATCCGCAGTGTTACAGCGGAAAATGCCAGTGAAATGCAAGGATAAGGGCATGTTTGCGATACCATGCAAAATAGGTCATTTGGGAATTAAGAAGGCTATGTATGATCTAGGGGCCTCCATAAATGTAATGCCATATTCTATTTATGAATCACTTAACGTGGGTTTTTTGACAAAAACAGGTGTTATCATTCAGTTGGCGGACAAGTCTATTGTACATCCAGAAGAAGTCCTTAAGGATGTTTTGGTAAAATTTAACGAGCTCATTTTCCCTGCAGATTTTTATGTGATTAAAATGGAGGAGGATAGTACTCTTGGATCTTCAGACATCTTGTTGGGTCGACCTTTCCTTAGTATACCTAGTACTAAAATCGACGTTCGAAATGGAACTCTCACGATGGAGTTTGATGGGGAAATCGTGAAGTTTAATGTCTAGAACGCCATTAACCATCCAAGCGAAATCTTGAGCGTGAATCGTGTCGACATAATTGACTCTTTAGTGAAAGAGAACTTTGAGTCGATTTATGAAGATAAATCTGAACTTGATGAATATGAATTTGTTAATGAGTTATTATCTCCAAATACTAAAATTTTACCTTATATTATATAGGCACCAGAATTAGAGCTGAAACTGCTTTCTGAGCATCTGGAATATGCATTTTTGGGGAAAGATAATACCCTACCGGTCATAGTCTCCAATAGACTCTCCACGCACGAAGAGGAAAGTTTGGTCCAAGTACTAAAAAGTCATAAGGAGGCGATTAGTTGGACCGTCGCCGACTCAAAAGGGTTAAGCCCTTTGACATGCACACATAGGATTTACTTGGAGGAAAACACGAAACCGAGAAGAGAGGCGCAAAGATGGTTAAATATGAATATGATGGAGGTAGTAAAAAAGGAAATAATCAAGTTGCTGGATGCTCACGTAATCTACCTCATTTCTGACAGTAGATGGGTTAGTTCGGTGCAAGTCATGCCCAAAAAAATGGACGTGACAGTAAAGAAAAATGCTGAATGTGACTTGGTACCAACCCGAGTACAAAATGGGTGGCGTGTCTGCATTGATTACAGGAAGTTGAACTCTTACACTAGAAAAGATCATTTCCCTCTTCCTTTTATAGATCAAATGCTTGAGAGGTTAGCTGGAAAAACTCACTTTTGTTGTCTTGATAGATACTCAGGTTTCTTCCAAATCCCAGTTACACTGGAGGACCAAGAAAAGACCACTTTTATGTGTCCATTCAATAAATTTACGTATAGAAGAATGCCATTTGGTCTTTGCAATGCGCCGGCCACCTTCCAGAGATGCATGATGAGTATATTTTCTGAATATGTAGAAAACATTATAGAAGTTTTTATGGACGATTTTACTGTATATGGAAATTGTTTTGATGAATGCCTTAAAAACCTAACGATAATTTTGAGTGGGTGCATTGAATTTAATCTTGTCTTGAATTATGAAAAGTGTCACTTTATGGTAGACAAGGGTTTAATTTTGGGTCATGTAGTTTCATCTAAGGGAATTGAGGTCAATAAGACCAAAATTGACATTATAAATTCTTTGCCTTATCCCTCTACTATAAGGGAAATTCGCTCTTTCCTTGGCCATGCAGGGTTCTATAGGCGCTTTATAAAGAACTTCTCAAAAGTGGCTGAACCACTGTGTGAATTGTTGCAGAAGGATAAGAAATTTGAGTTTGGCCCAAAATGTAGGGAGGCTTTTGACACGCTCAAGTAAAAGTTGGTCTTCGCTCCTATAGTGCAACTGCCAGATTAGAAATACTCGTTTAAGATTATGTGCGATGCTAGTGAACACAGTGTAGGGGTTGTTTTGGGGCAAAGGATAGACAAGGAACCTCATTTCATTTGTTACGCCTCAAAAACCCTAGATGCTACGCAGAGCAACTACACCACTATGGAAAAAGAACTCTTAGAAGTTGTATTTGCTTTAGATAAATTTTGACCTTATTTATTGGAATCTAAAGTGATTATTTTTTCTGATCATGCAGCTCTCAGGTGCTTGATTGCGAAAAAGGAAGCAAAATCGAGGCTCATCAGGTGGATTTTGCTGCTCCAAGAATTTGACATCTAGATTCGAGACAAAAGGGGTTGTGAGAACTTAGTGGCTGACCACTTAAGTAGATTAAAAGTACCTTTCAACGACATACCTATTAAGGAAGAATTCCCTGATGAGAGCCTATTCTCAACTGAGGCATGTCTCCCATGGTATGCAAATATGGTAAACTTTCTAGCCACAGGCTCGTTACCCACTAAGTTAGCACGTTCCGTAATGGACAAGCTTAGACGAGAAGCTCGATACTACATTTGGGATGACCCATACTTGTGGAAACACTGTTCAGATCAGATAATACGACGATGTGTTCCAGAACTGAGGTAACTTCTATACTTAATTTTTGTCATGGTGAAGCTTGCGGAGGTCACTTTGGCTACGAAGTTGTTTCATGATAAGAGAATAGCTACGAAGCATTTTTTGGTAGGACAAAAAGTTTTGCCTTATAACTCTGTATTAAAGCTATTCCCAGGGAAGCTTCGATCTCGATGGCAATGACCTTTTATTGTGACCCAAGCGTTCACACATGGTGCAGTTGAAATAGAGAGTGAAGAGACAAGAAAGCGTCATAGTCAATGGCCAACGATTGAATCCATTTTACGAGAATTTTCAGGCCCACACGGTCGAAAAAATCAATTAAAGCCACCATAATCCCATTCATGGTGTCAAGCTAACGACGTTAAACAAGCGCTTGTTGGGAGGCAACCCAATTTTTATTTCTCTTTAGTTTTATTCTATTTATTATTTTATTTTAATTATTTATTATTTTATCTTAATCATTTATTACTTATTTTATTTTGGATATTAATAAAAATTATCTTCTTCTAACTAGGTGGACCAAAACGAAAATAGAGAGAAAAAAGGGGAAAAGACAAAACCTGCAGCCAAACAACTCTCGTTCCATCCCTATTCCAGCTTGGAATAGCGCATTCTTG
Source organism: Gossypium australe (assembly GCA_005393395.2). Taxonomy (NCBI): domain Eukaryota; kingdom Viridiplantae; phylum Streptophyta; class Magnoliopsida; order Malvales; family Malvaceae; genus Gossypium; species Gossypium australe. The sequence goes on from CM016623.1 coordinate 39,998,356, forward strand.
CCTTAGATTTCCTAAAACCTATAATCAAACACCCCCTTTCAGCCAAATAAAATCCCAAAACCTAAAAAAAAATTCACAAAACCTCCATAGTCATCGAAACCCTTTCACCACCCCCTCCACCGCCGATTTTCCAACCACCATGGTACGAACCCACTCAGGCCCAACCTCTGATGACCGTTGAGCAACGCTTAGAGCGCATTGAGGACCGACTTGACACTTGTGGCCAGCAACTAACCGAGCTCATTGCCATTATGCGCGAACGACAATAACTACACGGGGAGTTCTTCTAAACTTTTCCACCTATTTATTTATTTTCTTCCACATCGAGGACAATGTGTTTTAAGTAGGGGAGGTACTCTTCGTTATTACTGTCATTTTTTTGCTGTGTTTTTGGTGTTGCTGCTTGATGCTCCATTTTGCCTAAAATTATTATTATTATTATTTAGAATATTCTACCTCTTTTCATGCCCAAGATTTTTACTAGGATTTGCCCACTGTTTGACCTACATGCATGATTCTTGTCTTATGAGAAAATTACGATTTTTCCATAATTGATGCCATCTCCACTGTTTTATTTTTATTAGGCTAAAAATAATTGTGACTAATAGAGTTAGCTCTATCTTGCTTTTTGTAAAGGTGATCAAGTTTAATATAAAGTGGACACTTAATATGATTGCATGCTAAATTTATGTTCATTGCTATTAGGTGATTATTGAAACTTATGGTAACAACCCGATTTTGGGATTAGTCAGAACAGTGGTTTCGGGACCACAATTCGACATTGAAAATTTTATTTTATTATTATTTTAATATTTACAACATGATATTAGAGTTGTGTGAAATTTTCGTAAAGAAGTTTTATCGTTTAAGTGGTTAATTCGGTAAAAAGGATTAAATTGCGTAAAGCGTAAAAGTTGGGTTCTATAAGTTAAAAGTGTCAAATAGCGATAGAACAATAAAGGAAAGGTCCTTATATGATAATTAATCCAATTGTAAGTTAGTGGATGATATTTGGTTTGGCATTTGTGTAAATTTGATTATTTTTAAAGGTTAATTTAGTAAAAAGGCAAATAATTATAATAAAATATAATAAAACAAAATTTTATCTTTCTATTCATCATCTTCCACCGAAAATGAGAAAGATGAACAGCCATGAAAGCTTCAAGCATTCAGCCAAGCTTCTTAGCTCATTGGTAAGCCCGTTTTTGTTCGGTTTTTAATAATTTTTACGTTTTTGAGATCGTTCCTAAGTTATCTACAAAACCCATGCTTGAATTTTTGATTTTGGTGGATATTTTGAATTATGCCATTGTTGAAAGCTTGTGTATTTTGATGTTTGATGGTAGATTATGCATGTTTATGAGTAGAGGGACGATTTTTACTAAGTGATTTTCGGTGAAAACGAGTAAAACGAGTTAATCGGTAAAAGTTGTTATTGTTCATAAGTATGTATTATAGTAAGAATTTGAAGTTGCAATAGAAGGGAAAAATGTTCAGCATGTCATAAAACATAAGAAAAAGGAACAAAGTTTAATTTTCGAGCCTAGGGGAAAAATCGTAATTATGCAAAAGTTTAGGGGCAAAATTGTAATTTTGCCAAAGTTTGAGTTAGGGACTGTTTTGAGTAGTATATTAATTAAATAAGTGAAACGTGATGTTTTAGATCCCGAAAAATAGATTTGGATGTAGAATTGGAGGAAAACTTGAAAATCGAGAAAGTTGGTAAAATGGTCGTTTTGGCATTCGAGGTAAGTTCGTATGTTAATAAGCATTAAATTTAATATGTTTAAATGTTTAACTGATACCATGTGTTATTTTGTATGTTATTATTGGATCATGAATAATATAAAAAAAATTACAAAATTGTATTGAAAGATCAAATTAAGAGAAATGCAGGGCGGAGTATGATCGAATTTCGACATGTGATGAATTGACGGATAAGACCATGGTTAATCCATGGCAAAGTGTGAAATGTAGGTATAGTATCATCCATACTGAGTTCTGAAATGTAGGTATGGTATCATCCATACTGAGATATGAAATGTAGGTATGGTATCATCCATACTGAGATGTGAAATGTAGGTATGGTATCATCCATACTGAGATAAGAAATGTAGGTATGGTATCATCCATACTGAGTTCTGAAATGTAGGTATGGTATCATCCATACTGAGATATGAAATGTAGGTATGGTATCATCCATACTGAGTTATGAAATGTAGGTATGGTATCATCCATACTGAGTTCTGAAATGTAGGTATGGTATCATCCATACTGAGATATGAAATGTAGGTATGGTATCATCCATACTGAGTTCTGAAATGTAGGTATGGTATCATCCATACTGAGTTCTGAAATGTAGGTATGGTATCATCCATACTGAGATATGAAATGTAGGTATGGTATCATCCATACTGAGTTGTGAAATGTAGGTATGGTATTAACCATACTGAGTTAAAAAAATGTAGGTATGGTGTTTCCATACTAAGTTGTGAAATGTAGGTATGGTATTTCAATGAGGAAAACCTTACTGAGTTGTGAAACGTGGTACTGAGCAACGACGTACTCAAATTCGTAAGACGTTTCCTAATTTGATAATAAGTAATACAAAAGGAGTGAATCAAATGGAAGAGATTGAATGATTGTTAATGTTGAGCTCAACTATGTGTACAAGAGAGTTACAAAATGGTTTTGGTCACATGTATAGTACTGAGTGCAGGCTACTATGTGTACCAGATAGCTTCGGCTACAAGGGTGGTACCATGTGTAGGCCACCGTTTATCTGTTATCATTACGATGAGTTCAACGGGAAATTGACTAAGAGAAAATACATGTGATTGTGTGATGACTAAGTGTAATTGAATACGATCATGTTATGAATAAGTGCAAGTATGAATGTGACCAATTGAGAAATGTGGCAAATGTACGTATGAACAATATGTTCAATATGTAATCGGAAATTTGAAAGATTAGTGTAAGCAAGTGATGAACACAACTAAAATGAAAGAGAGCAAAAATTTACAATAGAATTGCTTTGGACAGTAGCAGCGACGTGAATTTGAAAAATCACCAAAAATAGTAGAAATTGAATTATAAGTTGGATGAGATATTGATTTAAATATTATTGAGCCTATTTTCATATAAAAGAAACAGAGAAAACAAAGGATTTTTATTTTTCAAGATATTTAAATTCTTGTGAGATTGGTTCAGAATGAGTACGTAATCCCCTGTTCTGACTTGGAAAAATCATTAAAAATTGTACAAAAATAATTATGGGATAAAAGTTATATGCTTGAAATCCTTAATGAGTCTAGTTTCAAATGATATAAATTATAACATCATTTGAATTCTGTACAAGGAGAAAATTGATTCGTAGTGAAAAGTGGTCAGAATAGTCAAACAGTGAAACGGGGGAAATTTTAATGAATAAACTGTACTAATTGGCTAAGCTAAAAATTCTGGAAATTTTATGGTATGAAGATATGTGAGTCTAGTTTCTGATAAAATTAACGGATCTTAATTTGGAGTTTTGTAGGTCGAGATATAAATGATTTAGTGACTATGACTCAAGTAGACAGCTTGAGATGAATATGAGAAAATGGTGGAACTATGTGTAATTATGATTGCATTATCTTGAGAACTTGTTGTGAGGATTTGTCATGTTGAGGCCTTGATAAGGCTACAAAAAAGTTGGGAAAGTAAGAACTTAGCATTATTTATGCAAGTTATAACGGCTTAGTAGTAAGCTAAATTCATTGCTAATGCTTATTATTTTTACATGTGAACTTACTAAGCTTTATAAGCTTACCCCCCTTTTCTTTCCCATGTTACAGAGTCCTATTAATCAAGCTCGGGTTGGAGGTCGTTGGAGATCGCTTCACACTATCAAGTTATCTATGGGTATCTTTATTTATAAATGATTTAAGTTATGGCATGTATAGGGACTTGACTAAGTCATTTTGTATATGTGTTAAGTAATTTAACCAAATGTATTCTTAAGTCTGGTAATGCCTCGTACTCAGTCCCGGCATAGGATATGGGTAAAGGGTGTTACATTTATTGGTATCAGAGCTATGGTTTAGTCGATTCTCGGACTACCATAGTGAGTGTGAGAGTCTAGCTATACATGCCATAATGAACTGTGATAGTGTGACGACTTCCAACCCTGATGTAAATTATTTTATTAGACAGATGCGCACTTCAACCGAACTAAATTTGATAGTGCAAACAATATGTTTATGATGAGTTGAGACTCGTAAAAAGTAAGAGTAATAGTTTATGATGTTTATGTGATGATGAATAAATTGTGGATAAAAAAAAAATTCTTCTGAAATATGAAAGATGAGATGAAATGAAAGTTTACACTATGATAAGTGTTTATGTTGATTTGCATTTGTATGATGCTATGAGTATAACTTGTGAAATTAAGTGAATGTTATGAGTATTTTCTGTGTAGCTCCATGTTCTGAGATTTTGTCATTTTTGTTTCCTTAATAAATTATTGTTCAAAGTATCAACCATGAGATATCTGTTGGAAATGTTCTATTGATGAAAATGGTTTCTTCTTATTATTAAAATGCTTAGAATGATTATAATTTTTGACTTGATGGTGAGAGTTCTTTGATACAGTTACCAGAGGTATAAAGATTGTGCTTTAGTATTGGTTGTTATGGAAATTTGTGTTTAAATTTCTCCGATGATCGAGATGTTTTGTTTTCAGCTGAGGCATTATCTACTAAAGTAATTGAGAAGTTAGTCTTATTATGGCAGCATGTGAATATGTCATTATTGGTGGGCTGTGTGCGATACCACAATATTTATTATTATTTGTAGGTTGTGTGCGATACCACCGTATTTATCATTATTGGTGGGCTGTGTACGATACTACCGTATTTATTATTACTGGTGGGTCGTGTACAAAACCACTGTGTATTCGATATTATTCTAAAGTGCTCATCGGGAAACTTTGACAAAGTGAAAATTACGTGTGACTATGTGATGACAAATGCAGGGTATAAGTGCATGTAAATGTGAGCAATGTTTATGATATGCATTTGGAATGTGGTAAGACTTGAAATAAGTAAGTTTATATGTAAATGATACGTCCTTTTTACTTATGTTTTTACATATTAATGTATCATATGAAATATGAGTGAATATTATTGATATTTATTAAAATGATGGAAAGTGAGGAAATTTCCGGATGAACCTTTGAAAGAGACAAAGGATACGGATGAATACCGTGAATATGTGTTAAATGACCTAAAATAACTTCAGTGCTGTGATGAAATTTTATGAAAATCATCCGGGTTTCGCAATGTTACAGTTAAGGAAAAAGTTAATATTGACGACTTGTTCGGGGTTCTTATCATATGAGAATGCTAGTTGATTTCAGTGATAGATGAAAGCAGTGTTAATATGTCTGGGTCGTGATCAGTTTACTCTATCTTTTCTGGTATTATATTAAAATGAATTGATAGAAAAGAAACAGTAACATTCATATGATGTTGAAATTCAGTTTCCACTGATTGTTATTCTGTGAAATGTGTAAATGAAAACTATGTTGCTTCTGTTATCGTTCAGTGCTTATAAGTATTATTTTCCTTCTGGAAATTTTCTAAGAATTAGTCGAAGTCGGTATTATTTCTCTTATGAGCTATATTCTCGGACTTCTAGTACGGTATCAAATCTTGGATCTCCTTATCTCAGATTTCTTATTGACTTTATTTTATGAATTGTGCAAGAGATATTCCTTTACTGGAAGTAATCATACTTATGTGAGTATGAAATCTAGTTTGATAGTGAACATACAATGTTACTATTGTCAGATGTGTAAAGACTAAAAGTATTGTTTATCGATGTGACTGAGAAGTTAGCCTTGAAATGGCACTACAATTTTAATTGTCAGAGAGATGCAATTCCAATGTGGTTCAGTATTTTAAGAAGTAACAGTAAAATGAATTTTAATAGATGTGATCTATCTTTAGATTTCGGGAAAGAAATCAACATTGATAAAAGAGTAAACAGTGAAGGATCAAGCTGGAATCTGCACTATGATTGTTATTTCTGAGTAATTTTATATATCTCAATGAGTTAAAACGAGATTGTTATATATCATTGAAACTGTATAGTTGATTTAAGGATCATTGATTTGTAACCGGAAAGAATTGTAATAGGATACATGTTTGAGTTATCATGGCAACCGGATGAACATAGTTCCTTTAGAAGGGTACTGTGAAACAGCCAAGACCAATTCAATTATTTAGTCTGGATAGTTTATTGGTTTGAAGTGTATTTTGATACAAGAACGTGAAAATGGTAGCTTATGCTTGCACTTAGTTAATACTGCATGAAAAGAATCTTATGATGTGAATTAGACAGTGATTATTATTCAGAAATAATGATGCTTATTCCATGATTTTGTGAAACTTAGAATTTTGTCAGTAAATGGTAAGTTAGAAGTGTTCGAAAAGAACTAACTTCTGATTCAGAACTACAGGTCAAAAACCGACTATTTATTTGATGTTTCGAGACGGAGTTTGTGTACCAAGAAATCAATTATAGATTATCAAAAATTGCATACAGAATCGAAAGGTAAGAGTATTGAACTTAGATGAGTGTCAAGTGCTTCTGAAAGTATTTCATTAACAAAAAAAAAAAAAAATTCATCTAGATAAGTAAAGATAGGTGAGTTGTGGTTCATTGAAGAGTATGAGATTATTGATAGAATAATGCCAATTACTTATTAGTGGGATTTTCAGTCAGAATTTAAGAAGATCTGTAATATGATTTTTATGTTCATGATAAGAGAGTATAGTTCTGAATCTTAGTTTAAGAAGTAAGATGTTGAGGATGCCGAGACTATATAAGAAGCTAAAAGTGACTTGTGAAATTAAACCTAAATCCATTAACTGATGAGATTTTCGAGGACGAAAATCCCTAAAGGGGGGAGAGTTGTAACAACCCGATTTTGGGATTAGTCGGAACAGTGGTTTCGGGACCACAATTCGACATTGAAAATTTTATTTTATTATTATTTTAATATTTACAACATGATATTAGAGTTGTGTGAAATTTTCGTAAAGAAGTTTTATCATTTAAGTGGTTAATTAGGTAAAAAGGATTAAATTGCGTAAAGCGTAAAAGTTGGGTTCTATAAGTTAAAAGTGTCAAATAGCGATAGAACAATAAAGGAAAGGTCCTTATATGATAATTAATCCAATTGTAAGTTAGTGGATGATATTTGGTTTGGCATTTGTGTAAATTTGATTATTTTTAAAGGTTAATTTAGTAAAAAGGCAAATAATTATAATAAAATATAATAAAACAAAATTTTATCTTTCTATTCATCATCTTCCACCGAAAATGAGAAAGATGAACAGCCATGAAAGCTTCAAGCATTCAGCCAAGCTTCTTAGCTTATTGGTAAGCCCGTTTTTGTTCGGTTTTTAATAATTTTTACGTTTTTGAGACCGTTGCTAAGTTATCTACAAAACCCATGCTTGAATTTTTGATTTTGGTGGATATTTTGAATTATGCCATTGTTGAAAGCTTGTGTATTTTGATGTTTGATGGTAGATTATGCATGTTTATGAGTAGAGGGACGATTTTTACTAAGTGATTTTCGGTGAAAACGAGTAAAAGGAGTTAATCGGTAAAAGTTGTTATTGTTCATAAGTATGTATTATAGTAAGAATTTGAAGTTGCAATAGAAGGGAAAAATGTTCAGCATGTCATAAAACATAAGAAAAAGGAACAAAGTTTAATTTTCGAGCCTAGGGGCAAAATCGTAATTATGCAAAAGTTTAGGGGCAAAATTGTAATTTTGCCAAAGTTTGAGTTATGGACTGTTTTGAGTAGTATATTAATTAAATAAGTGAAACGTGATGTTTTAGATCCCGAAAAATAGATTTGGATGTAGAACTGGAGGAAAAATTGAAAATCGAGAAAGTTGGTAAAATGGTCGTTTTGGCATTCGAGGTAAGTTCGTATGTTAATAAGCATTAAATTTAATATGTTTAAATGTTTAACTGATACCATGTGTTATTTTGTATGTTATTATTGGATCATGAATAATATAAAAAAAATTACAAAATTGTATTGAAAGATCAAATTAAGAGAAATACAGGGCGGAGTATGATCGAATTTCGACATGTGATGAATTGACGGATAAGACCATGGTTAATCCATGGCAAAGTGTGAAATGTAGGTATAGTATCATCCATACTGAGTTCTGAAATGTAGGTATGGTATCATCCATACTGAGATATGAAATGTAGGTGTGGTATCATCCATACTGAGATGTGAAATGTAGGTATGGTATCATCCATACTGAGATATGAAATGTAGGTATGGTATCATCCATACTGAGTTCTGAAATGTAGGTATGGTATCATCCATACTGAGTTATGAAATGTAGGTATGGTATCATCCATACTGAGTTCTGAAATGTAGGTATGGTATCATCCATACTGAGATATGAAATGTAGGTATGGTATCATCCATACTGAGATGTGAAATATAGGTATGGTATCATCCATACTGAGTTCTGAAATGTAGGTATGGTATCATCCATACTGAGATATGAAATGTAGGTATGGTATCATCCATACTGAGATATGAAATGTAGGTATGGTATCATCCATACTGAGTTGTGAAATGTAGGTATGGTATTAACCATACTGAGTTAAAAAAATGTAGGTATGGTGTTTCCATACTAAGTTGTGAAATGTAGGTATGGTATTTCAATGAGGAAAACCTTACTGAGTTGTGAAACGTGGTACTGAGCAACGACGTACTCAAATTCGTAAGACGTTTCCTAATTTGATAATAAGTAATACAAAAGGAGTGAATCAAATGGAAGAGATTGAATGATTGTTAATGTTGAGCTCAACTATGTGTACAAGAGAGTTACGAAATGGTTTTGGTCACATGTATAGTACTGAGTGCAGGCTACTATGTGTACCAGATAGCTTCGGCTACAAGGGTGGTACCATGTGTAGGCCACCGTTTATCTGTTACCATTACGATGAGTTCAACGGGAAATTGACTAAGAGAAAATACATGTGATTGTGTGATGACTAAGTGTAATTGAATACGATCATGTTATGAATAAGTGCAAGTATGAATGTGACCAATTGAGAAATGTGGCAAATGTACGTATGAACAATATGTTCAATATGTAATCGGAAATTTGAAAGATTAGTATAAGCAAGTGATGAACACAACTAAAATGAAAGAGAGCAAAAATTTACAATAGAATTGCTTTGGACAGCAGCAGCGACGTGAATTTGAAAAATCACCAAAAATAGTAGAAATTGAATTATAAGTTGGATGAGATATTGATTTAAATATTATTGAGCCTATTTTCATATAAAAGAAACAGAGAAAACAAAGGATTTTTATTTTTCAAGATATTTAAATTCTTGTGAGATTGGTTCAGAATGAGTACGTAATCCACTGTTCTAACTTGGAAAAATCATTAAAAATTGTACAAAAATAATTATGGGATAAAAGTTATATGCTTGAAATCCTTAATGAGTCTAGTTTCAAATGATATAAATTATAACATCATTTGAATTCTGTACAAGGATAAAATTGATTCGTAGTGAAAAGTGGTCAGAATAGTCAAACAGTGAAACGGGGGAAATTTTAATGAATAAACTGTACTAATTGGCTAAGCCAAAAATTCTGGAAATTTTATGGTATGAAGATATGTGAGTCTAGTTTCTGATAAAATTAACGGATCTTAATTTGGAGTTTTGTAGGTCGAGATATAAATGATTTAGTGACTATGACTCAAGTAGACAGCTTGAGATGAATATGAGAAAATGGTGGAACTATGTGTAATTATGATTGCATTATCTTGAGAACTTGTTGTGAGGATTTGTCATGTTGAGGCCTTGATAAGGCTACAAAAAAGTTGGGAAAGTAAGAACTTAGCATTATTTATGCAAGTTATAACGGCTTAGTAGTAAGCTAAATTCATTGCTAATGCTTATTATTTTTACATGTGAACTTACTAAGCTTTATAAGCTTACCCCCCTTTTCTTTCCCATGTTACAGAGTCCTATTAATCAAGCTCGGGTTGGAGGTCGTTGGAGATCGCTTCACACTATCAAGTTATCTATGGGTATCTTTATTTATAAATGATTTAAGTTATGGCATGTATAGGGACTTGACTAAGTCATTTTGTATATGTATTAAGTAATTTGACCAAATGTATTCTTAAGTCTGGTAATGCCTCGTACTCGGTCCCGGCATAGGATACGGGTAAGGGGTGTTACACTTATTCTTGACACTTGATTGTTTTTCTTAAGTTCTCCAAAATTAAAATTTCGTTTAATGTTAACAATTTTTACGCGATTATGAGTGCAGTTTAAAAACGTGACTGACTGAGTAACCGGGGTAGGGGGCTTGGGTTGTCATCCTATTTCGCGTGACGTGTTGGGTAAAACCAGGGCGAAGCCAGGGGGGCTGGCATGGGCCCTGGCCCCCCTAAAATGTAAAATTGTTATTTAGGCCCTTAGAATTTTTTAAAAATTTTAAATTAGTAAAGGTAAAATTGCACTTTGGCCCCCCTAAAATTATAAAAATTTAATTTAATCCTTTACAAATTATAGAGATATAAACTATAAAAAATTAAAATTTTATCCGCCCCCCAAAAAATTATTTTGGCTTCGCCCCTAGGTAAAACTTCGCTAACCGGAATTAATTTTTAAGAACATGTTGAGAGTAACCGGGGTGAGGTGCTTGGCTGTCATCTCTCTTCGCGTCAAAAGGTTCTATATGTTATTAAGAAAAAATTTATAATAAATTAGGAGTATGTTGGGCCGAGTAACCGAGGTGGGGTACTTGGCTGTTATCTCTCTTCGCGTCAAAAGGTTCGATATATTCTTAAAAGCAAAAAATAAATAAAATAAAAAAAGGAAAAAATAAAATAAAATAAAATTTGGGGACTAAAGGAGGAAACAAATAGGGTGTCTTGTTAGGTTTGGTAATTTACCTAATTTTAATAAAATAATTCAAGTCGATTCTAATTTCTGTGTGTATTAATTGGAAAACTTTTTCTGTTTTACTTAAAGCATGCTTAGGGTTCTCTTTATTTTTCATACGCATTTTTGATTAATTTTTATGAAACTTTGGAGTGGTATTTCTTTTATAGCAGATTCTAATTTTCACAGTGGATAAGAACCATACTTGAGGGCAAGCATGGGCTAAGTAGGGGGAATTTGATAATACTCTAGAACGAGATATTTTTATGTATTAATTATATGTTTATTTTGAGTATGATCCTACTTATTTGGGCTATTTATGGTCTTTTATCTTTTAATGACTAAATTGACGGTAAAATTAAATTTAAGGATGAAAAGCGCGAATTTGGAGATAAAGTGGGCCAACATGCGACATAGAAAAAAAGGTGGTGCCAAAAATGCAAGTATGGAAGACATAAGGACAAAAATGCAAAAGAAGAGATTTTATAGCACAAGACTCTATTTAATGTTTAATTATATTAGGATAATTATTAAGGATTATTATTTAGATTTAGTTTTAGGATTTATTTTCATTTATCTTTAATTATCTTTATTTGTATTTATCTTTTAGAATTTAATTAGGAATATGCTAGGTTTCTTAGTACTATAAATAAGGGATGAAGTGACACAAAATGAGAGTGATCTTTGGCTGTAACACTCTCCCCCTCATAAAGTTTAGCCTTTTGTTCTTTCCATATTTTTTTCCAATAAAAATTCTATTTCCATTATATTTGTTTTTTTTCCCAAAAATCATGAGCCACTAAATCCATCTAGCCGAAGGTTGTCGAAATTCTCCAAAAAGTTTCATGAGGCTTAGGATCCGCGCTTGGCCTTTTCAACAGGGTATTCATCGCTTCTCCGCATTATAGGGCTGACGCTTCCTTCCATGTCCCTTAATAGGTAATCTTTTCAACTTGTGCAAGAAACGGCCGCTTAGTACGTTTTAGGAAGGTTGCACAGTCAGTTCGTTGAATTTCTACGTCAGAGGTTGGCGAGTCCAAGAGACAAAATGGCGTGGTATTCGCCGTTGGGAAGTGATAATCTAGCAGAAGATAATCCCACAAAAGCGATTATTGGCTAGAGTTAGGTTCCGCCAAATCTTAAGTTTAAATTCTTGGAGCTGGTGGTCATAGGCGTCCTCTTCTACTATAACTGGTTTATTCTACTTGAGATGGATCACTTAAAAGTCAAGGATTGAACCCAAGGCAAATCGAGACAACCGGAGGCTGGAAAATCACCATATGAAATCTTTTTCTCAACTTTACTTTTACTTTTACTTTTCGAAATTTCCATTCAACTTTTAATTTCGTTTTTATTTTATTCTCAAATCTAAACTTTAAATTCTTTTTTTTTATATATTTTTTCAGGAACGCAAGTTTTCTTGGGCACGATTCTGCCCAGGATTTCGAGAAACAAGCATTCGTGCAATCCGGTCACTGAGGATTCGACCCTACTTTCCCTTTACTGTTCTTTTCATTATTTTATAGGGAATATGATATTTTTGGTGCTCTCAACGACCGCATCATTATGGAAAAGTTCTAAATTTTGTGAAATACATATGCTGTAAATGTTATATGAAATTTTCGGTTAGGCTTGGAATAAGGATTGAATTGCATGAATTTTATTTTTCGAGCCTAGGTACGAAATTGGAATTTATGAAAAGTTTAACGGCAATATGATAATTTTGCCTAGGGTGTCAATTGAACTCAATTGAGTATGAAATGGATTAAATTGATGATTAAATTCATTTATATAGATCTGAACAACTCAAATTCAAAGCTAGATCGAAGAAAATAAAAAGTTTCGGATTAGTAGATTTTCATACACAAACAAGTGTCGAGGTCAGTTCGTGTAACTAAATTGTACATTTATATGCTTGAATTGAATTTTGTATATAAGAATTATGTAGTTGTCGTGCATATGAAATTGAATACATATCTGATATTACCCGATAAATGATAAATCCCTTTTGAATAAATGAAATTCGATGGATACATAATTTCCCATATTAAATGTGGTCCTACATATGTTACGGATAAAATATAGTTCGGACGAGCAATCCTGTTATATCCCTTTCCAGCATCCTGTTATATAGTTTCTGCGAACGTCCTGATCGGTAGTGATCTTGTATGTGTTGCGCAGTACCGCAACTCTGTGTGAACATCCTGTTACATGATTCGATCGGTTGTGATCTAGCACATAATGTGGACACAAACGCAACTCTACGTAAGTGTCCTGATATAAGCTCTTATGGGCTTCCTGACATGGCTCGCTTGAACTCTCTGTTACCTTCTCCGGTGCTCCCTGATAATAACTTTTCGAAGTTACTTGTAAAGTTCTATGAACTCTCTGATTAAAACTCTTATGAGTTTCCTGTTTAACCCAGATAAGTGTCCTGTTACATGGCTCATCTGAGCATCATGATATGTGGCTCGAGAGTGTGCTCCCTGATTAAGTGCCCTAAAGGGTACCCTAAATTATGAGTTAACGGGTTTACAGTTTAGTACACCGTGAGTGTACTACTTGAGTATCCATCAAAATTTTCAATAATTCAATGGACAAATTCCCGAAATGAGAATTTATGAGATTATATGAATTATATCTTGAATGTTCCTGAAATTCCTGAAAATTTGTAATATGATGAGCTCAGCCATGCTATTTAGTATACATGTGAATTATGTGACTAACATAATTGTTTGAGTGTATGTGATTAGGCAAATTTGCCAATTTGTTGGGAATCATGCTATTGTATGTTTATTTGAATGAATGTAATTGGTAAGTTTAATTATTGTTATACGAGCTTACTAAGTATTAAATGCTTACTATGTTTTATTTTTTCTGTTTTATAGTGCTCGGAAGCTCGTAAATGTTGGAATCAGTTGGAGCATCATCACACTATCCTTTAGCTTATTTTGATATAAATAGTAAACTTATTTTAGTATAATGGCATGTGTAGGCTAACTTTACCAATGTTGGCATGGAGTGGATGTTTGTAATTTAGCCATTGGAATGGCTAGTGATGTTTTGTTTTGGTATATTATTATAAGGTTATATTTTTTTTTTTGTTTAGCTTATAGGTATGTAGTATGGTTAAATTGAATTAGGGTAAAATATAAATCATTACAAGAAGGTAAGTTTGATAATATAAATATATGATGCTATTTCATAAATGCTAATGATGTTTGTTTGATTTATTTGAATTGAATTGGTTGGAAAATATATGTAAATTGTGTTGTAGGTTGAAGGTTAAATTTGGGTGAGAAATAATGCTAGGAAATGGTCTTATTTTGTCCACACGAGTAGACGCACGGGAGTGTTTCTTAACTGCGTGTGATACACGGCCTGACACATGGGCACGTGGTTTGGCCGTGTGTCCCTTGCATCTTAAAATTTAGAAACAGAATGCTTAGAATTGGGCGCATAGGCAGAGACACGGGCGTGTGTCTCAACCGTATGTGTTACACGGCCTAGAACACAAGCGTGTGTCTTGGCCGTGTGAACTTGCACCTAATTTGTGAAAATTAAATTGACCACACGGCCTAGCACATGGACGTGTGGCAAGCCGTGTGGCACATGTAAGAGAGTTACACGAGTAAGGACATGGGCTGGGACATGGCTGTGTGCCTCATATCGAATGCCCACACGGCCTAAGACATGGGCATGTCATGTGACCCATATATATAAGAAAAAAATTTGAACTTTTGCGAAAAATTTTCTGAGTTCCCGACTTGATTCAAATGTTTAAATTGGGCCTCTAGGGTCCATTCAAGGGAAGAGATGAGTGATTTCGATTATGAATAATAAATGACATGAATTATCTATAATTGTTCTGTAAACTCCGATAAAGCTCCGTAACCCTGCTCCGACAACGGATACGGGTTAGAGGTGTTACAAATACTAACTTATATCAGTGCACAGGGCATACCTAGGGGGACTGGTAAGGGCCTCGGCTTTCCTAAAATAGAAAATTTTTCATTTAAACTCTTAATTTTTTTTCAAAATTAGTAATGGTAAAATTGCACTTTGCCCCCCTAAAAATGATAAAAATTTGATTTAATCCTTTAAAAATTATAAATATATAGGCTATTAAAATGGTGAAATTGTATTTTTACTATCATAAAAATTACAATTTAATTTTGGTCTCCCCTAAAATAATTTTCTGGCTTTGCTATTGCCGGTGCATCGGCCTGCACTGGTTGGTACAAAATTTTAATATTTTAAATTTTCTTTTATCTTAAGCATTTTTCAAAATTACATTTAAAATTAACAGTTATTAAATTATATTATTGAACATAATTAATGATTTTAAAACTTATATTTACATATAAATATTTGTTAAGATTAATTGAGATATATTTGCATGTATATATATATATAACTTATTTTTGACAAAAATAATATATAATTTATTAAGAAACTAAAAAATTAAATTATAAATATAAGTGAAAATCATTTAAATATATATAATTTATCAAGAAACTAAAAATTAGACTATAACAATATATGTGAAAAATATTTAAAAACATCAATAAATTCGAAACAATACACCAAAACATATTTGTACCAGTACGTACTAGTACCAAGACAAAAACGGCACATCCATCGATATTAGGGGTGAGTATTTGATCGAGTCAAGTTGAATCGAGTTAAAAAATTTCGAGTTAGTCGAGTTGACGAATCCTATTTTAGCAACCGAACTCAATTTGAATTTTTTTTGAATCGGATCGAATTGAGTCAAAAAATTTTGAGTCGAGTTAACGAATCCTATTATTTATACTTAATGTTGCGTTTACATGAACCGATTATTTAACTAGTGAACGAAGTATAAAATTATCTAAATACATAAACAATATAATGGTTTTACCTTTTAACTTAATGAGTAAACATTTACCAAAACAATATAGTTTTGCTTAACTTAATGATTTTGACTTTTAACTTTAGAAAAAGGTAAACATTTATCAAAATGGCGTATTTTTGTATTTTTTATTCTAATTTTCAGATAATTCGAATTGTGTAATTCACATTCGAGTTAAACCGAAAAACTTAATTTTTGATTCTAGTTGATCCAAATAACTTGATTAACTCAAATAACTCGAACTATTTAATTCAAAATTTAAAAATTTTATCGAGTTTTTTGAATCGAATCGGATTTTGCTCACCCTAATCGATATGACATTGACAACTTATCTTTTCCCCAATCTTAACCCCATAAATAAAATATAAGAGTAGACTACAACTAAAATTATTAAACTATTAATAAGTTTATATTTTAATTATTGACTTAAAAAAATTACAAAATAATAACTAAATAATTCAATAACTTTAAATCTCATAAATAATAGTATATATTTTAATTAATTTATAAGCAATCCGAATTCTCCCCTGGCGATTGCCCCAGCTAAATCTTTCTTTCTTGGTCCATCTACAGTATCCTAGCGCTGCCGTTGGGGCAACAGCAAGTGAGGCCAGATTTATATATGCACATGCACTTTTGTCAGCTTTGATTAGCCTGCAATATCTTCTCCGCTTCAGCTTTTTCATCCGCAGCCATCAATTACAAAGAAAATATTTGATTTACAATTAGGATTTTTAGACTCTATAAATAAAATTAAAAATTTGACAAATATTTTATATGAATATAATAAATTATTAAAAAATATTTTAAAAAAGAAATATATAACAAAAATTTAAAATTATTTATAAAATAAAAAAATATCTCACCAATATATCAAATATTAACCATTAATATATTGAGTGAAGATATTATTATAATAGTAATTTTAAAGAAAAAAAAGGCATTCTCACTTTATTTCCTGTTGGTAAGATTGTTATATATTAATTTTGACGAAAAAATGGACATTCATGGTGACAATTGATGATGGTGGGAGTGGCAGCAGCAGTGCCAAATGGTGATTGATGGTCGAGCTTCACGTAAACGCCCTGACCGATACTGAACCAGCTTCTTAAATAGCGAAGGCCCCACGACCGAATTAAGTCATTGGCTCTCATTATTCCTACGAATGTTAATCAATGGGAAGCTAAAAGCATGACGTCTAAATATTTTGAGTTGCAACCAATTTGCAACTACTTTCAATACAACTTACCAATAACACAACACTAACTTAAACTACTTTCAAGAAAAACAAAACCTAGGTGGTTCCATTTTCATAACCAATTTATGAAAAATCTTCAAAACAATGTTGTCTTGTACCTATGTTTTTTTAAATTATCGTACCATTTTTATATTCCACATATATGTATACGTGGCATGATGTTTGAAATGTATGAAAAGTTGTTTAAAAAATTGAACATATATTTTTGTCTTACTTTGAGTTGAAATATCATATACTTAGGCAAATGCCATCTTAATTATAATAGTGGATTTGACTGCAGAAGCAATATAAAATATTATTTTCAATGTGATCGATATGTATATTTAGATAATGTTTCAAATTTTAATGTTGATTTGTTAGAATAATATAAATTAAGACTCAAAACTCTTGTTAATAGAAAAGTGAAACCACTACAAAATACAAAATAAATTTTGTAGCGGAGTACAAAGGTTTCTCCCCCTTCACATATGGATAGAAGTAGATAAACATGAATTAATTCAAACTCTCACAGGATGAAAAAAATTAAAGGTCTCGAGAAGAAAAAGATCCTATTTAACTATTGTACATTACTAGCATTAATAGAAAATGAAATAATCTCGATTCTCGAATAATTGACTATATTGCCAAAGCCGTTAAAGTGAAAATAAATCTTATAAGAAGTAGCTTTGATAATTTTGAGATGTACATATTTAAATTTCACCATGTGTGAATTGTCACTATGGATCGAATTCAATTAATTTATTAAATTAATTAATTAATTAATTAACATTTATAATAATTGACTGTAATAGTAAAATTGAACAAAACCATAAACTTAAACAAGTGTGAGTGAGAGTAAAAGCTTTGGTGATGGATACCGCAATATTGCTTTTTTTCTTTTTCTTTTGGATAAGTCATGTAAAGTAATATTCTGATATATCTTACTTATGATTTCAGTTCACTTCTGCTGGTCCTGCTTCTCTAATATTATATAACCCCAAAAGTAGAGAGATCTTCAAGCCTAAAGCCTTCCTCTCTGGCTCTGGGATTCTTTTCCTTCGTTTAATCTCCTAAACCAATTGATCACTGAAACCCCAAAAACACCACCACCACCACAAGTTTCATCCCAAGATGTTTACCACAAGTCCTGATCATCTTCCCCATAATAAGAGTCTCGAAATTAAGCAAGATGACAAGTTCTTTTCCAGGCTTTTATCTAAGGAAAACTCTGTCGCCAATCTTTCTTTCAGGGTCTACTATGGCGGACTCCCCGGTGCTGTCCCTTTCATGTGGGAGTCTCAGCCTGGGACACCCAAATACACTTTCTCTGATACATCCATTCCTCCTCTCACTCCTCCTCCATCATACTACTCCAACTCCAACTCCAACTCCAAACCCATCAAGAATAAGCACTCAAGATCTGGTCTTTTCCAGGCATTGTTCCCAAAGATTATCAGTTTGAAGAAAACCAGCAGTCTAGTGCCTACATCACCTCCTCCTCCTTCTTCACCAATGTTTCTTGCAATAAGACCCGGAAAATACCAGAAGAGGAGTCGATTTTTGACCCCAGATGATGAAGCTGATACTGCAGCCATTGGATCACCAACTTCCACTGTGTGTTTCGATATTGGTAGGGGGAAGTATCGGTAAGCTTCGTGGATGATACGGCTGCTGAACATATATCCTCAGCTGTTTAACATGGATCTGAGTAAACATACAGATTTGGTGGATGATAATCTCTCTCACGTTTGTGTTCATTTACTTTGTAATTGCAACCATCTAGGAATGTATTTTAGTTGGTCTATGATTAGTTAAAGCTGTGAAAACACCCAAAACTGCAGAATTTATGGTACTAAATCATTTACTATTGCAAGGAAAAAAATTAGTTGTAATTTTCTCAGATGTGCCTTACTGTTAATAAAATCTGTTTTGGTTAATAATAGATATATAGTTGTAAAAATTTTGCATTTAAAGAGTAACAAAGCCCAATGAACTTATTAATCATATGTTTTAAATGAGAGAGGTACATTTACCTTCCTTCATAGTCACCATTATTATGTTACAAACATGGGGTTTAATGGATCCACGCCCACATATATGCTTAACTCTTACATTCTATGCAACACTCAACAATACATGCGCATCATTTTTCCAACTTTAGAAAAAGAAAAAAACAAGTAACTGTTGAGAGGAATTTAACTCTCTGATTGATTCGGAGAGTTTATTGAGAGTGCATTAAGGAAATATTTTAAAATTTGGTTTTAGTGAGTTTCAAATCCATGCAGGGATCTTAGTAGATAACAACACTGCAACTCGGTTCACTTCAGAAACTGAAATATCTAGTTAATCCTAAGGAGGGGAAAATGTTATATAACAGCCCCTGAAACTCCAAAGAATTCATAGACAAATTTCAGCCACAAATTTTAATATTTCTTAATTTTCCTTAAATATTTTTAGGATTTAAGATTATTGTTTAGAATTTAACCATATTTAAGGTTTAGGTTTAGGTTTTATTTTTATTTCTTTTTTTCTTAATTTTTTTTGGTTTTTATGATTTTTTAATATATAAGTTCAATATTTAGAATTTTATAAAAATATTTAATTAATTTTTAGATTTATATTAATAAAAAATATATGCATTATAAGTAAAAAAAATTACATCATAAATAATAATTAAATACAAAATTCTAGTGTTAAATCTAAAAAAATTAACAACTTCTACTTGGCAGTAAATTTTAGGGCCTGTTAGGGAAGTGTTTCCTTTGCATGTTATTAATAATTTTTGTGCACCAGCTGAGGTTTTCTTTGGGAATATAATCATATGAATATTTAGTGTACCCTACATTGATATAAACTACTTAATGCTCGTATTGTATGAATTTAATGAACAAAAGAATCAGAGTGTTTGAAAGGACACTAAGATTTTGTTGCATAATTTACTTGGTGGTTGATGGTCTCATAATTTAATACATTTCTGGAGCATAGATAAAGGTTCCTATCTTCATATTTAATTTGGGGTGTGATTTTTGGAATCTTTCTGCACTTCCTTTCTCCTTCCACAGTACACAAATCTTGTCCCATTTGAATGAGAGGAAACCTCCTGTGCCTTTCTATTTAATATACTATACGCAATGCAAAACTGGGATTTTGGTCCTTAATTTTGATTGAAAAAAGAATGAATCGCTCCATTATTTTACTTTGTGGAAAGACTGTAACAACTTGACAAATACAAAAGCAATCAAATCAAGGAAGATGAAAATATTATTGAAAATTGTACGGCAAAGACATACCAGTCCCAGTCCTATCCTTTTTACCCCCAGGGTCAAAAGTGTATGCCTAACAACAAAAGCCAAACACTTATTCTTGAAGCTAAATTGTCGGCAGTTTTCCAGGTGCTGACCTGGCCTTGTCCACAAGGGGTCCATCCATGTGAGTTTCTGTATGGTATTTTTAATTTCTTTGCCCAAGCCCGATATAGGCGGGTCCAATAACCCGCTCTATTATTAAAAATAATATAATTAATATATATTTTTTAAAATTTTTGTCCTGACATCTATTTGTCACCGATTTCCAACTGTGTTACCCTCGTCCCAACTCTAATATTGTATATAAAAAATAATCTTTCCTTGGAAAATTTGAAAACAAAGAAATGCAGGTTTTGTGATGTCTAACTTGTTTTGATGTCATCTTTCTTTTTCCAAAAAAAAAAAAACAAAAAAGTTTCAATTTTCTGCAACATATATGGTACAACCTAAAAGAATTATGTGTGTGTGCATATTACAAGGCTAAATTCATTCCCCTTGCTCTTGTTTTATTAGTACCAAGGGAAGTTGAGCATATATAAGTATTAACCTTATATGCACCAATGTTATGTAATATCTTGGTGTCGCGATCGGAGGCAGTGACTTCATGAATAGCTCTTGCTACATAATCGACATTCTTTGTGGTCACACCAGCCATGCTGCCATGTTACCGCATGATGAAGTTCAGATTAGTTCATAATTGTAAGGCATTACAGAGTAACAAGCCTTAACCTTCAAGAACGAAACCGATGTTTTATATGATAAATATACCTTATGCGTCCATCATGTGTCATGTATATATGAAATTCCTTTGCAAGCTGATCGACCTCTGCACGAGTTAATCCAGAGAAGCAAAACATTCCGACCTGCAACTTTGCATATCCTGATGAGTTAATATGCAAAATACAGGAGCATTTCGAGGAGCATCCAGAAAATTTCTGGTTACATTACTGACCTGGTTAGTTATGTGTTGCCAATTGAGGGGAGACCCTAATCTCTCAAGAGCTTCCCGTAGAGTAGCTCTCATTCTTTGAATACGAGTTGCCATGACCTTATAACAAGTAGATATGATCACACATGCAACAGGCCAATCGTCCCTGTAATAAGGTAAAGTGAAGTAAAGAGGAGGAGCCGGAAAAGGAAACTTACCTTCACCTCTTTGAGCCAAAGGGCCTTAATGTCTGGATTGCTCAAGATTTTTGAGACTAGTGATATACCGTGAATTGGTGGACTGCCATACATAGTGTTAGAAATCTGCTTTAGCTGGCTCTTGATCGCCACTGCTTGGATTTTGTCATTGCAGAGAATACTGAAACAATCAATGCGGGTAAGATTACTGAAGAATCATATGGACCAAACCAGAATACAGAGTGATCGCTGAAAATTTGAGCCTCCTAGTGAACAATAAATACCATTGGTATTATTAGATTTAATGCTCTCTTACATGAGCTACAGTAATAGTGGTGATAGTGGATAAATGCATATACATTACATTTACATGATTATATGCACGGTACAAGTTCAGAGAAGTAAATTTATATATATATATATATATATATATCCATTGGAATATAAACAAAAATGAAGAACATTGGCTGACCTGAGACAACCCACTCGGTGTCCATACAAACCCATGTTTTTCGCAAAAGATTGCGCACAACCGATTGAATGGCCATCGTCAAGAAAAATTCTAATAGCTTGGGCATCCCTCTCTACATCCCCGCTTGCAAAACCTTGATAAGCGACGTCAAAGAAGGGAAAATGATTCTTTACCTAAAACATGGTCAAGGCAAGAATTTTGAAGCAACAATAGATATAAGAGAAATTATGTTTCAAACATGATATAATTATTGCCATTACCTTGAACAGAGATGAGATTTCTCGCCACTGCTCATCCGTAGGGTCAACCCCAGTTGGGTTATGGGCACAAGGATGAAGTAAGAAGAAAGAACCATCTGGTGCATTCTATAGGAACCATAAAATAAAATAAAACAAAAGCAGTCAATAGCTGACACATTTAACAGTATTTTCACAAGTACGCAATATTGTAGTGTTCCGTAGGGTACAAGTTTCCGGCTGCAAAAACGCAAATGCAATATCAAATATTGTACCTTGACATCATCCATGAGTGCCAAAAAGTTTAAACCCTTAGAATCAGGATGGTAGTAGTGAAAGGTTCGGTCCGGAACATGAGCATCTCCCCAAATATTGCGGTGACTGGGGAACGAGAATAAAATGTGACTCCACCATAGGTTTTGTATAACTGGAAACAATAGAATGGAATGAAAAAGGGTACAAAACAACTTACTTAGACCATGTTGGATCAGGAAAATATATTGTTGAATCAGGGTAAAATCGTTTCTGAAACTCGGCAAAGATACGACATGCACCAGTTCCAGATAGAGCCGGGATTCCGGCAAACCTCCTTTCTTTTATGACATCCGAATCTTCCCCATATATCAATTTTGCACTCTCCTCAACCAATTTTGAGCTAATAGCTGTAGATGTCGACTCCCTGCCAATGCATCTCAGAAGATCAGAGAAGAAGACATTATGACTTCAAATATAAAAATGATGAAATCAAATTGTGAGAATAAGATTTTGCTGCCAAGTTTGGGATGAAGAGCAAATTAATAATTAAAAAGGACAAACAATTTCAGAACTTAACATGATTTGGCAGTCATAAATGAGAATGACAAAGAATAGGAAAGATATGCCTAAATATATACAATATTGTACAATATATTCCTAAAAATAATATCCCATAATAATATCCTAACATGATGAAAAAGAAACTCACAGGAAATTGGTAGCCCCAATCTTGCCTTCAGCTTCTCTAACGCATTGAAGCACAACCGGTTTCCCTTCATCATCCCTGTAAGCTCCCTGAAAAATCCCAGACCCTAGATTATTCTTGCTATCCCCAAAAGATTGAACAAGCAATTGTGATGAGAAAAAAAAAAAAAGGTACCACTCCAAGATTAATCTTGTAAGGACAAGGATCAGCAAGAAAGGCGTCGGTGACAGCATTGATGGGGTCTTTAAGAGCCTGAGTGACATGATCCCACCATGACCATCGTCGAGTGGGGCTGGTGGAAGTTGAGATTCCTCGTCTTAGAAATCGGGAAATAATCATCGTCAAGATATGCAAAAAACTGCCGCTGATTTGGTTCTGTTGTGTTCAGGTAACACAGGATTGGGCGTGTAAATAAGTATATGAAGAGGAAGGAAGGTTGGAAGAAAGGAAAAACAACGGTGTGGTTCGTCTTCCATGGTCTTGTGTATTTGTTCAAAAAGAAGGGAGCTTTCGTCTTTGGTTTTTCAGTGGGCTTTTTCAGTTTTGTTCGTTGGTTTTGTTTCTTTCATTCTCTCGCTGTGGCCAACAGAATTGCAGATGTGGGTGAGTGTTGGATTCTTCCTTTTGACTGCCGCTTTTATTTAATTATTATTATTTTATTCTTTGTGTATGTAACTTCAGAACTTATCAAATTAGTCCCTATAGATAATTTAATTTCTGTACTATCAAAAAAATCAAATAATGTCAAATTTGAATAGATTTAACAATTATTGTTTAACAAAATTAATATTTTAAAGTTTTTATAGTTATGTAAACAAAATTTTTTATTTGAAATTGAACTATAATTAAAAAATTCAAAATATTTTTTATACATTAAATGTTAAATTAGTTATAATTTGAACTTGTTTAATTTTTTTAATATTATATAATCTCATCCATTTAGTAATAAATGAACTAATTTAATATAATTCCTGTAATATAAGAATGTGCCAAGTACTTTAACCTTTTAATTTTAGTTTGACAAAAAAATGTGGAAGAGAAAAAGAAAAGCCCGACGTGTATGTTTTGGGTAATGCTTATGGTGTAAAAATATACCTGTTCATGGGTCGGGCCATTTAGCTTGACCTGAAGGTCTGCTCGAAAAGTAGAAGGGTTTGAATAAAAATATAGGTTCCAAAAAATGGGATTGGACAAAAAAATAACGTCTGTTTTAAAAATGGGCCAAACCTCGAGTAAGATATTTTTGGTTCGGCCCAATTTCACTAAATGACAAAAAAAATTACTATTTTTATTATTTTAATGATATTTTCTTATTGTTTTCTCCCTATTTTGCTACAATTTCACTATTATGTTATTACTATTTTGTTGTTATTGTTTGGATATTGTATGACACTTGTTTTATTGTTAATTTCTTTATTATTGTAGAGACATTTTCTTATTAAGTTACAATTATCTTAGTATTATTTAAGTATACATATTTTTTAAAATTTATTTTTAATTTGTTCTGAAATATTTATTTTAATGTTTTTAGTATTATATATATTTAAAAATTATGTAAAAATAATATAATATAAAAAATTTTAATATGGGTGGGCCAAGTTGGGCCTGGGTTTAAGCATTTTTATCTGGTCTTGAACAAATTTTAGGCCCATTTTTTAGGTCGGGCCTAGCAAACAGGCCTAAATTGTAACACCCCAAACCCGGCCTAGAAGTTAGACCCGAATCTGGCGTGCCACATGGAAGTGTTTTTCAAAACCATCTTTGCAATTGTAACAACTTGTTGGAGAATTTCAGCCTCTTTGTTAAAACCCAAAACACTTAAGCAATTGTGTCTACGTGAAAACATAATTAACTTTAATAACCCTTTTTCTGTTGTGAAAGCATATTTGAAATAAACAATTTACGAAAATGTGACCTTTGAAATAGAGTTGCAAAAGCATTTTGAAACATTGCGGAAACGTAGATAAAATACAAGTATTTGAGAGATTGATTGATGAATCACAAATCAAGGAATTGAACTTTAAATCCGTGACTTTTGAAAATGTCGTTAATAATTTGAAAGAATGTTCGAGTTAAAACATATTTGTATAAGATTATTTTGAAATCCATTTGTTAATCAATTTCGAAAAACCCTTATTTACGTTTTTAGAAAAAAAATTCTCGTTTAAAAAAATTTTTAAAAAATAATAATAAAATCCCAACCATAAAGCAAGAATAAAAAAAATAGTTCAGAGGCCTTATTACAACTTAAACCAAATTAGCATAATAATAAAATAAACGGAAATAGAAATTTAGAGTTTAATAACACCATTTCTGAAGTATGGCCCCCATCGAGTCATCCATGGCCCAAGTCCACGTTACTGAGCATTACCTGAAAGGGTCAAGAGAAAGGGGGTGAGTTACTAGAACTCAATGTGTAACCCACTTACCATTGACCATTGGGCCAATATTTCATTAAGCAATTATTTGGATCTAAGTCCATTAAAAATAACATATAATATGCAAGTGATATGCAAATTCCAACCCAATCTAATTTCCATCCGCTACACACCACCCGTACCAACCAGCACACCTGTGGGGAGCTTTAGTCACTCACCCCGCCAACACACCAAACTGGGCATTAAGCCATAAATCAAACTGGGCATTTAGCCATATTTCAAACTGGGCATTAAGCCATTTATCAATTTGTGGACAAACCACCAGAATTTTGTAGCAAAGCTACCAGAACTTCTCTTCATCAAAATCCCAACCCATGCAAATCATGTACATATAGTATGCATTTTCATTCGGCCCATTTGTCACATATCAATATAGCCCATTTATTACATAACACATTTGGTCCATTTGTCACATATCAATATGGCCCATTTATCAAATAACACATTTGGCCCATTTATCACATATTAATATGGCCCATTTATCAAATAACATATTTGACCAATATAGCAAATTATCAAATTGGCCCATATAGCAAATTATCAAATTGGCCCATTTAGCAAATTA
The DNA here is from genome assembly GCA_005393395.2 of Gossypium australe. NCBI lineage: Eukaryota > Viridiplantae > Streptophyta > Magnoliopsida > Malvales > Malvaceae > Gossypium > Gossypium australe. The sequence continues at coordinate 40,024,583 of CM016623.1, forward strand.
TCAAATTGGCCCATATAGCAATTATCTTAATTCGGCAATCGTACCCACTAAGGGTAATTTGGTAATCTCGCAACCCAAGGGTATTTCAATAATTTACCCTCTATGGGTATTTCGGTAATTTTCGCAATCCAACTTAACCACTAATTTGGGCATAACAATTTAAAACTGTCCATCTGCGTCATACTGACTAAATTGACCATAAATCGAGTTAGAAAACTCGAAATCTAGATCCATAAAATTTCCTTGAAACTAGACTCATATATCTTCTTACTGTAAGTTTTTCACCACTTAAAGAAAATTTCGTCCTCAAAATTTACCTGATTAAAAGAGATGAGGATATTGCTGCCGCATAGTATCCTCAGGCTCCCATGTAGCTTCCTCCGCTCCGTGATTACGCCATAGAACCTTAACCAACGGTACTGACTTCTTTCTTAGTACCTTTACATCTCGATCTAAAATTTGTACTGGTTCTTCCTCAAAAGACAAGTCAGGTCTTAACTCCACTTCCTCTACCGGTACTATGTGAGACGGATCCGATCGATAACGCCTCAACATAGAAACATGGAAAACACTATGAATCTGACTCAATTCTGGAGGTAACTCAAACTGATAGGTAACTGGTCCCACACGCTTCACTATCCGATAAGGCCCGATGAACCTTGGGCTCAATTTGCCCTTTCGTCCAAATCTCAAAATCTTCTTCCATGGTGAGACCTTTAGAAATACCTGATCTCCCACCGCAAACTCAATATCCTTACGCTTCAGATCCGCATAAGATTTTTGTCTATCCGAAGCTTCCTTTAACCGTGCCCGAATCACCTTTACTTTTTCTTCCATCTCAGAAATCAATTCAGGACCCAAAAACTGCCGTTCCCCCAATTCAGTCCAACAAGTAGGGGTACGACACCTGCGCCCATATAACGCCTCATAGGGTGGCATTTGGATACTGGATTGGTAACTGTTATTATACGCAAACTCTGCCAACGGTAGAAAATCCTCCCAACTACCTCTGAAGTCAATCACACAACCCCTTAACATGTCTTCCAAAATCTGGATTACTCTTTCTGACTGACCATCTGACTGAGGATGAAAAGCTGTGCTGAAGTTTAACTTTGTTCCCAAAGCCTCATGCAAAGCTTTCCAAAACCGTGATGTAAACCTAGGGTCCCTGTCTGATATAATAGACACTGGTACCCCATGCAACCTCACAATCTCTGCTATGTACAACTTGGCCAACTTCTGCAATGAATAATCTGTACGAACAGGTAGGAAATGGGCAGTCTTCGTCAATCGATCCACTATTACCCAAACAGAATCTTTCTTAGTAGGCGTTAAGGGTAACCCACTAACAAAGTCCATCGTTATTCTTTCCCATTTCCATAATGGAATCTTCACCGGTTGCAGCAATCCTGACTGCACTTGATGTTCTGCCTTCACTTGCTGACATGTTAAGCACCTACTCACAAAATCAGTAACCTCCCGTTTTAACCCTGGCCACCAATACTGTTCACGGAGATCTCGATACATCTTACTTCCTCCAGGGTGCATAGCATAGGGGCTACTATGCACCTCTCGCAGAATCATTTGTCTCAAATCCGAATCCTTGGGCATACAAATTCTTCCACGAAAACACAGTCCTCCATCCTTATCAAATCCAAAATCCCTTATTACACCACTTTCAACTTGATGAAATAAAGGACCCAACTTTTCATCTGATAACTGCTTCTCCTTGATCTGTTCTAACCATATAGGCTTCACCTGAAGTTCTGCTAGCAAACTGCCATCTTTATACAAACTAAGATGAGCAAACATTGCCCTCAACTCCGATATCACCTTACGACTCAACGCGTCTGCCACCACGTTAGCCTTTCCAGGATGATACTCAATTGAGAAGTCATAATCCTTCAACAGCTCTATCCATCTCCGTTGTCTTAAGTTCAACTCCTTTTGGGTAAGAAGGTACTTTAGACTTTTATGATCCGTGTAAATGATCGACTTCTCGCCGTACAGGTAGTGCCTCCAAATCTTCAAAGCAAAAACTACCGCAGCCAACTTTAAATCATGAGTAGGATAATTGACTTCGTGCGGCCTTAACTGACGAGATGCATAAGCCACTACTTTACCACCTTGCATCAACACACATCCTAAACCCGTATGTGACGCATCACAGTAAACAGTAAATTCTTTTCCAGCCTCAGGTTGAATCAGTACTGTCGCTTCCGTCAAAATCTTCTTTAGTTTTTCGAAACTTTCTTGTTGTTTATCAATCCACACATACGGTACTCCTTTTCGCAACAACTTAGTTAGGGGTGCAGCAATCAATGAAAACCCCTCAACAAAACGCCGGTAATAACCAGCCAACCCTAGGAAACTCCAAATTTCAGCCACTGACTTCGGTGGTTTCCATTCCAACACAGCCTCTACCTTCCGAGGATCAACTCTTATTCCTTTGGCTGACACCACATGCCCCAAGAAAGTCACTTCCTTCAACCAAAATTCGCATTTACTGAATTTGGCATAAAGTTGCTTATCCCGCAAAATTTGCAACACAATGCGCAAATGTGAGTCATGCTCTTTTTCATTCCTCGAATATACCAAGATATCATTTATGAACACCACTACGAACCGATCTAGATAGGGTTGAAAGACTCAGTTCATCATGTCCATAAATGCAGCTGGTGCATTGGTCAAACCAAACGGCATAACCAAAAACTCATAATGTCCATAACGAGTTCGGAATGCCGTCTTATGAATATCCGCCTCTTTAACCTTGAGTTGATGATAACCCGATCTCAAATCAATCTTGGAGAAAACTGAAGCTCCTCTCAATTGATCAAACAGGTCATCGATTCTCGACAATGGATACCTATTCTTGATCGTCAATTTATTCAACTGCCTATAATCAATACACATACGCATTGACCCATCCTTCTTCTTGACGAACAAGACAGGAGCTCCCCATGGTGACACACTCGGTCGAATGAATCCCCGATCTAACAAATCCAGAATTTGAGCCTTAAGCTCCACTAACTCCTTCGGTGCCATTCTATAAGGAGCAATGGACACCGGAGCCGTTCCGGGCAAAAGCTCAATGCCAAACTCTACTTCCCGATCTAGAGGTAGACCCGGTAGTTCTTCGGGAAAAACATCTGAAAATTCTTTCACCATTCTCACACCTTTCACCGATAATTCCTTGGCATCCAAAGTACTAATGAAGGCTAAGAACGCTCCATATCCTTTCCGCAACAACTTTTCTACCTTTAAAGTAGATACCACATTTGCCAGGTAATTCCTTCGTTCGCCTATCATTACTACTTCTTTGTCTTCCAAAGTCCTTATTGACATTCGCTTTGCAGCACAATCCAATTGCGCCCGGTGTTTTACCAACCAATCCATGCCCAAAATAAGATCAAATTCGCCGAAAGGCAGTTCCATCAAATCCGCGAGAAATATTTCTCTATGAATTTCTAAAGGCACGTCTCTAAACAATTTATTCACGATTACCGACTGTCCTAAAGGACTAATTACGGTCATCTCTCTATTGGAAACCTCAGATCTAATATTCAGGTTTCTAGATATAGCACTAGCAACATATGAATGGATAGATCCGATATCTATCAAAGCAGTAACAGGTACATCAAAGATGAAGAACGTACCAGTTATTACATCAGGTGCATCGCCATCCTCCCGACACCTGACCGCATAGACTAACCCTGGTTGTCTTACCTCCGCGTTACCTCTGAAACCATTACCTCTACCAGGTGGACCTTGACCACGACCACCTCCATTACCAACTCGACCTGGCTCACGGCCTCTCGGTGGCTGTTGCGTGCTTCTAGCTGGTTGTGCATCATGATTACGAGCTTCTTGAGTTTGTGAAGTCCTTCGAGGACAATTCTTAAGCTGCTGGTCCTTGGAACCACATTTGAAACACCCACCAGTTCTTTTCCAGCATTCACCTAGGTGTTGTCTCCCACAGTCAGTACACAGTTGAATCTGATTGGTAGCAGCAGGTGCTCTAGCTTGGGCTGGCTCATCATTCCTAGGCCTCTTCTGAAAACTTTTAGTGGAACCCGAATACCTGAAGTCCCTCTTGCCTCTGCCTCTATCTCGGTTCTGACGTGCTGAGTTTTTAGCCTCCTCAGCTATTTTGGCTTTCTCTACAAGCTTGGCAAAAGTCCTTACTTGTTGTGGGGCTATCAGTACCCGCAACTCATCATTCAGCCCATCCTCAAAACGTACACAGCGCTCATGATCGGTTGGCACAATTGCCCGAGCATAACGGCTCAAGCGTAGAAATTCTACCTCATAAGCTGTCACCAACTTATTTCCTTGGACCAGATTCAGGAATTCATTCCTCCGGGCATCCACATAACTTGCCCCGACATACTTTCCTTGGAATTCAGTCTTGAAGAAATCCCAAGTAACAAGTTCAGCCTGAGTGCCTTCTCGAACAGTGAGCCACCATTGATATGCCTCGTCCCTCAACAAGGACACAGCGCCTCTTAGTTTCTGCTCGGTGGTGCACTCCAAATCATCCATGATTCGCTCCACTGCCTCGAGCCAATACTCCGCTACATTCGGAGCTACACCAGAGATACCCCTAAAAACCTCGGCACCACTTGATTTAAGTCGTTCCGATATTGATCCACGAGTTGCTGGCCCAGTTCTAGCCCCAGCAACCCTTTCTAGGACTCGTAACATTGCTTGGGTCAAGGCAATGTCCTCTCTCATGTGGTCGTGTGATCCAGTCTCACTCCCGGGTGATGCAGATGTGTCCATTTCTGGTATATGTCCCGTTGCCTCAGACACAACCCTAGCACCTCGGCCTCTACCACGGCCACGTCTACCACGTCCACGTCCACGTCCTCTAGTGCTCATATTGGGTATTTCAGTTTAATCTGATTACAAGTTTTATGAATCAGTATACTTTTTCAGTATTTATTAACGATATTTTATGAGATATAAGAGATAGAGTTGTTTTCGTAAACACGTCCTATAGTCTCAATCTCTATAATTTCAACACCTAAAACTAAAAGTTCTAGAGTGTTCCTATAGTCATTTCACAATATAAGAATTATTCAATTCACATACACTTACTTGACTTGGTGCCGGATACTCGTGGTGCCATACTACCCCCTTTTTTTTTTTTTAGAAAAATATAAGTTCTATAATTCAAAACAGTTTTGCACCATAAATGTTTTTGAACCCAGACCACAACCGAGTTTTGAACCGAGCTCTGATACCATTAAATGTAACACCCCAAACCCGGCCTAGAAGTTAGACCCGAATCTGGCGTGCCACATGGAAGTGTTTTTCAAAACCATCTTTGCAATTGTAACAACTTGTTGGAGAATTTCAGCCTCTTTGTTAAAACCCAAAACACTTAAGCAATTGTGTCTACGTGAAAACATAATTAACTTTAATAACCCTTTTTCTGTTGTGAAAGCATATTTGAAATAAACAATTTACGAAAATGTGACCTTTGAAATAGAGTTGCAAAAGCATTTTGAAACATTGCAGAAACGTAGATAAAATACAAGTATTTTGAGAGATTGATTGATGAATCACAAATCAAGGAATTGAACTTTAAATCCGTGACTCTTGAAAATGTCGTTAATAATTTGAAAGAATGTTCGAGTTAAAACATATTTGTATAAGATTATTTTGAAATCCATTTGTTAATCAATTTCGAAAAACCCTTATTTACGTTTTTAGAAAAAAAAATTCTCGTTTAAAAAAATTTTTAAAAAATAATAATAAAATCCCAACCATAAAGCAAGAATAAAAAAAATAGTTCAGAGGCCTTATTACAACTTAAACCAAATTAGCATAATAATAAAATAAACGAAAATAGAAATTTAGAGTTTAATAACACCATTTCTGAAGTATGGCCCCCACCGAGTCATCCATGGCCCAAGTCCACGTCACTGAGCATTACCTGAAAGGGTCAAGAGAAAGGGGGTGAGTTACTAGAACTCAATGTGTAACCCACTTACCATTGACCATTGGGCCAATATTTCATTAAGCAATTATTTGGATCTAAGTCCATTAAAAATAACATATAATATGCAAGTGATATGCAAATCCCAACCCAATCTAATTTCCATCCGCTACACACCACCCGTACCAACCAGCACACCTGTGGGGAGCTTTAGTCACCCACCCCGCCAACACACCAAACTGGGCATTAAGCCATAAATCAAACTGGGCATTTAGCCATATTTCAAACTGGGCATTAAGCCATTTATCAATTTGTGGACAAGCCACCAGAATTTTGTAGCAAAGCTACCAGAACTTCTCTTCATCAAAATCCCAACCCATGCAAATCATGTACATATAGTATGCATTTTCATTCGGCCCATTTGTCACATATCAATATAGCCCATTTATTACATAACACATTTGGTCCATTTGTCACATATCAATATGGCCCATTTATCAAATAACACATTTGGCCCATTTATCACATATTAATATGGCCCATTTATCAAATAACATATTTGACCAATATAGCAAATTATCAAATTGGCCCATATAGCAAATTATCAAATTGGCCCATTTAGCAAATTATCAAATTGGCCCATATAGCAATTATCTTAATTCGGCAATCGTACCCACTAAGGGTAATTTGGTAATCTCGCAACCCAAGGGTATTTCAATAATTTACCCTCTATGGGTATTTCGGTAATTTTCGCAATCCAACTTAACCACTAATTTGGGCATAACAATTTAAAACTGTCCATCTGCATCATACTGACTAAATTGACCATAAATCGAGTTAGAAAACTCGAAATCTAGATCCATAAAATTTCCTTGAAACTAGACTCATATAGCTTCTTACTGTAAGTTTTTCAGAATTTTTGGCTTAGCCAATTAGTACAGTTTATTCTTCAAAGTATCCCTTGTTTCACTGTTTGACAGTTCTGCCCTCTCTTCACAAAATCTCAGATATCTTATTGTACAGAACTCAAATACTGGTTTTGTTTGATCCAAATAAAAATAGACTCACTAAGGATTCTAATAATATAAACCATGTCCTGTAATTATTTTTCTACAATTTATAGTGATTTTTCAAAGTCAGAACAGGAGATCTCGAAATCACTCTGAACCAGTCTCACAAAAATCTAAAAATCTCAAAATATACTAATCCTTTGCTTGCTCCGTTTCTTTTATAAGAAAATAGACTCAGTTATCTTTCAATCCATATCTCCTTCACTTTCTAATTCAATTCCTACTATTTTTGGTGATTTTTCAAAATCACGTCACTGCTGTTAACCAAAACTGTTTTGTTACAAAATATGGTTACCACTTCAAACATACGTACGCCCGAGTGGCCATAGATGCTGGTTTGCGGCTTTTCAGTCTTTCGACCGATTCACAGAACATTTCATGCAAACATTTAGAGAGGTATGAGATTACACACCCCATTTCAAACATGTATTCGGAAAGTAAGGGATTACACACCTGATTACGGTAAGGACTAAACCTTCTTGATCGTCGGCACCTATGACACCTTAACACTCGATCAGAAAAAATACCACGATGAGAGAAAGTAGTTGTTTAGGGAGAGGATTTCGACTTACCACTACTTCCAAAGGTCAACGAGTAGAGAAGAGCGAGTGATTTAATCCCTTAACGTTGATGAATCCGATTTCCACCGATTGGACTTATGGTTACGAATGATACACGGTCGCCCGCTTAGATCACTACGAAGAAGAAAAAGACTCGGCTAAGGAGATGATTATTGACAATCGGCCATGGTGAAGAATTAGGACAAAAGAGATGCTTGAAGGATTTCGTGAAAAAGAAAAGAAATAAGAAGAAAGATGTTTGTCTAGATTGATTTTCAAGAAAGATGAGAATATGCACACTCAAATTTGAGGATTGGCAAGAAGGGAATTTGAAGAGAGAAAAGAAATTATTACAAAAGTTGCATAAAGGAAATTTTGACCAAACAAACACTAAAACTTTACCAAAAAAAAAAAAAACAAAGGTGGAAGATGAATTGGTAGAAGATATGGATGAAAATGGCCACAAGGGATTGCATTTATTCACTAAAGAGACAAAGAAAGATGTTTAAAAGAAAAATAAATGTGGAAGATGAATTGGTAGAAGATATGGATGAAAATGGCCACAAGGGATTGCATTTATTCACTAAAGAGACAAAGAAAGATGAGCATGCTTGGGGTAGCACTAATGACCAAAAAAAAAAAATTCTAGGATGCTACATAAATGTTTACTTAGAGCCAGCCCATGACCACCTCTAGTAAAAAGCCTTCAGAATTAGAAAAAAACAATTAAACCATTTTTTTTGCACTCAATTGGGTACTTGAACTTTTAAAATACATCAAAAAGGCCCTCAATCTTTTTTTAAAAAACCAATTAAGCCCATGTTATTTTTTTGCACTCAATTGGGTACTTGAACTTTTAAAATGCATTAAAAAACTACTCAAACTTTTTTTTAAAAAAAGAAGTAATTAAGCTCCTGATTTTTTTTACACTTAATTATGTACTTGCACTGTAAAATGCATCAAAAAGACTCTTTGAGCGTTAACTTTAACAGTTAAAACTTTAATAGTTAACTGTTAAAGTTAACTACCTCTAATTTTTTTAGTTAAAGCTACTGTGTCTCACAACTACGGTGTGGCATGTGGCAAAAAAATATAATCAATAAAAGTTATAAAAATATTAAATATTAATAAAAATATTAAAATATTAAAATTTAGGAAAAAATATAAAAATCGTAGAAAAATATAAAATATTGTAAATTTTTATAAAAATCATAAAAAATTATAAAATGCATCAAAAAAACCCTTTAACCATTAACTTCAAACGTTTACCATTAAAGCTAACAACCCCCATTTTTTTTTCTAGTTAAAGTCATCATGTGTTGCAACACAGCGTGACATGTGGCAAAAAATGATAAAAAATAAAAATCAATAAAAGTTAAAAAATTATACAATGCTTCTTTTAGTAAGATAATTTTTATAATTTTTTTACAAATCTTATATTTCTTTACATTTTATAATATTCTAACGACTTTATAAAATTTTATAATTTTTTATATTTATATTTTTTTTACAATTTTTATATTTTTTCTAATTTTTAATATTTTTGTATTCAAATTTAATCATTTTTATAACTTTTATTGATTTTTATTTTTAATTTTTTTTGCACATGTCACACTATGGTCGTGATATGTTGTGGCTTTAACTGAAAAAAAATTAGGGGTCGTTCAAGTACCCAATTCAGTGCAAAAAAAGTTGGGGCTTAATTACTTTTTTGAAAAAGTTTGAGGGCTTTTTTTTATGCATTTTGAAAGTTCAAGTACCAATTGAGTGCAAAAAAAATAGTAAGGGCTTAATTGCTTTTTTTGAAAAAGTTTGAGGGTTTTTTTTTATGGATTGTGAAAGTTGAAGTACTCAAGTGAGTGAAAAAAAGGGGCTTAATTCATTTTTATTATTATTTAAATTAAGGATCTTTTACACCCTTAAACCTTTGGGTAATTATATGATTATTTACGGGTAAGATTCGGTATGGTAGTTTACTTTTTTAACTTTTGTGTTTCACTTTTTTATATATTTTTCTTAAATTTTTTTATACCCTATATACACTTGTCATCAACCTGGGTTTTTTACCTATATATTATATAAAAAATACTTAAATGGTATGTTAAATAGATTATGTACCAAAATGGTACATTCAAGCAAGCAGAGTGTGATTGATAGGCGGCACCACCCTAAAATACTGACACATTTTACTAAAAAAATAATAAAAAACTGGAAATGGCATCTAAATAGGCGGCACCTAAAGGAATACGGGTCAAATACGACCTGTATACGACCAAAACCCGACCCACCCAAACCCATTGTCGACTCGCTGTCATAGATGGGATAGGACAACTGGTGAAGGCTAAGAGGAAGGCGGCACAGCACTGGTCATGCCTAGTTCACAGGCGGCACCGATTGGTCATGCCCACTCTAGAGGCGGCACACCGCTGGTCATGCCGATTCCACAGGTGGCACACCTATGACTTGTCAATGATGGGATGGGTCTATGCCATGCCCGTGACTTGTGTTTTGGGGAAGAAAGTCGAAATTTGAAGAAGACAAGAAGAAGAAGAAGAAGAAGAAGAAGAAGAAGAGAGTGGGAAGGGGAAAAAAAAGAAAAAAAAGAGAAACAAAATAGAGAGAAGGAAGGAGAAAGAGAAGGAAAAAAATAAATAGAAAAGGAAAGGAGAGATTGTTGTTTAGGGTTTAGAAAGATTTGGCATTTAAAAAAAATCATAAAAGGTAATTTTTTATTTAGTAAATTTTTTTTGTTACAAATAAACGTTAATTTGTTTATGTTGTTATTGTTGATTAAATTCAGATTTAATTTTTAATTTTATTTTTTAAGGTATTATTTGATTAAAAAGAGTTATTAAGGTACGTTTCTATTTATTTTATATTTTCATTCATTCATAAGTTATTTTTAATGCTTATTAAAGTAAAAAAGCCTATTTATGTTATGTATAAAGAATGTTTTATTTTTTATGTAATTTATTTGTTATGTGTGTTTTAGGTTGATTAGATTTATTTTTTATGTAATTTATTTGCATGTTATTTTGATTATTTTAATATAATTTTTTATTTTTTATGTAGGTAAAAGATGAGACCATTGAGATGGAATTTGTGAATGAGACCATTGAGTTAGAATTTATGAGATAAATTAGGAATAATAGTTTACATGTTCTACTTTTTTAAGATTTTATAATTGGGAATAAGAGTTTATCTTTTTAATTTTTATTTTATGTTTTTTATAAATATTATAAATGAAATTTCTTTTGAACCCTTCTATGCAAAAAAAAAATTATATTTTTTGACAATATTTAAGTTTGCATGTTGTTATATATTATTTTTAAACCAGTACATTTTACTTATTATTATTTTAAAATAATAATAAAAATATTCGTATTTATTATGTTGAGATAGTTTATGTTATGTTTTTGTTATATTTTTTTACTGGCATGTTATTTTTATTATTTTAATATAAATTTTTGTTTTTTATGTAGGCAAAAGATTAAACCATTGAGATGGAATTTGTGAATAGGACCATTGAGTTGGAGTTTGAGTTGGAATTTATAAGATATATTTATTTTGTTAATGTAATATAGCAAAAAATATGATGTGGACAAAACTGTTTGGTATTTTTTTGTAATTAAAAGCAATATATAAAATTTAGGTATTTTGATAAATAATTAAAATGCATCAAACTTAGAAATTAATTATCGAAATTTGTTTTGAAATTGCAGGTATCACAATGGGTTCCTTGATTAAGAACGATGATCACATATCAAACATAGTTAATAATATGGTAATATATTGTTATTTGTTAATCACGGGTTCCCTTAAAAAAAGTTCTACGTTATTTACGAAAATAAATTATTTTATAATAACTATTTTCTGTATTCTAATAGTGTCAGGGCCTGTACCGCGCATTGAGGGGTCGGGTGAATGGTTTAGGATATCCCCCGGATGAACGATTGATGCCATACTTGGAGTTAGCCGGATTCGGGTCAGCAGCATTGATCCGGACGTTTGATTTGCAGTACGATTTAATATCCGCATTGGTCGAGTGTTGGTGCCTAGAGACCCACACTTTTCATTTGTCGTGTAGAGAGTGCATTGTCACTCTAGAGGATGTTGCATTGCAACTTGGGCTCCCAATCAACGGGAGTGCCGTAACAGGCGTAAGTACTATACCTGAGCCTACTGCCCTTTGTTATAGCCTACTAGGAGTCTCGCCCAATGATGCTGAGTCCAAATTTACGAGTTTGAGATTTTCATGGCTGAAAGCCAATTTTGAACATTTATCAATTAATGCCACTGAGTAGGAGGTGATGTGCGCAGCTCGAGCGTACATTATGCATATTATAGAGGGTGTACTGATGCCGGATGCGAACAACAATAGGGTTCATTTGATGTATTTACCCCTATTAACTGATTTGTAGAATGTTCACTTGTATAGTTGGGGTTTTGCAGTTCTAGCTATGTTGTATCGTGAGCTTTGTCGGACAACAAAGCCTGATGCCGTAGACATAGACGGATGCCTCATATTGCTGCAATCATGGGCTTTTTATCAGATGCCATTCTTGGCATCGGTTGGCACTAAGCATACGTATTTGCACTGGTGAACAGGTGATAAAATATACACTGTCCCGATATATCGTCTGATGATTGAACAACATGCCGGGGAAGGTAAGCTATTCCAATATTCGTGACATGTAATTACTTTGTATATCTTACTTAAACCGTGTTAAATTTTAACTATGTTATTAATCGTGTAGTTTATCTGGATGCCGTATCAGAGACTAGAAATTGCGATTGTTATACCCTCGTCTACCCACATTTATGGTGCATTAACGCATCAATTATCAATTTTCAGACAGTTGAGTGGTATAACGGGGATCGAGTACTCCGGCAGTTTGGTTGCATCCAGTATATCCCAGCTCCGCCAATGTAGTTAGGGAAGATTCACAGGATTAACAAAAGAAGAAAACATGGAAATAATTGGGGGTTGTGCACCAATAATATATTATAGTGTGGGATAATCGGATGGCGCGGAGATCTCAGATGGATATTTCTTTCTATTTGCAACCATCGTTAGAGTACATACAATGGTACTCTAGTACGGGAAAACAATATTTACTTGGTGGACAGTCGACTGTAGTCCTCCCGCACATGCATCGACTTGGGGGCATACAAGCTTGAGCCTGAGCCTGAGCTTGAGCCTGAGCTCGAGCCAAAGCCCGAGCACGAGCGGTCGCATACGCATTCCGAGGATAGTTTTTATCATCCGAAGTTGCAGGTTAATGACTATTTTCCAGGCTCGTCAGGACATGAATATCATACTAGGTTTGATATCTTCAATCTAGTACCACTGTAGTACAGCACTTCTCCCGACCAGTATCCACCGCATTACTCCTCTCCTCTTGGGTCGTATCCACCGCAGTACATCACTTCTCCCTGCTCAAGTTCATCGATGGCGTTCGGGGTATATGATTTTTCTTCCGTGCTTTGCACACCCCCACCTACGACTGAAGAGGATGTTGATCGCCGCGATCACCCACAATGTAAACTTCGACCCCCGCAGAAATATACCCCTAAGACCACACCATTAAACCATCAATTTTAGGGGTTTCTTGCAATTTAAATATTACAAGGTTTATATTTTTTTATTCTAAAAAAAAATATAAACCAAGAAAAAGACAATCTTTGTATTTATTTATTTAGATTAATTGCAACATTAAAACTTGGAATAAACTTTATGGTCATAAATTAGATTAATTGCAACATTACAACATTACAACATTAAAACTTGGAACAAACATTGTAATATAAATTAAATACATTACAACATTAAAACTTGGAACAAACTTTGTAATAAAAATTAAATACATTACAACATTAAAACTTGAAACAAACTTTGTAATATAAATTAGGTACATTGGATTATATAAGCTCAATTCCTACCCGATCGTGATAATTGTCCAATATGGTAGTTTCGTTGCGGGCATTTACTCCGATTATGACCAGCTACTCTACATAATCCACAACGCTTACTGTCAGATTTCTCCCTAATGTCCATTTCATTATGGATTATGGATGATTGTGGACAACCTTTCGAATTCCTACGCGACCCTTTATCTAGGACAAAACCGAAAGTCGTCAGAGGCACCTCCTATGTACACAGGTCAGGCAATATGGGGAACTCATTCTCCCAAACACGTAACATGCGCTCGAGGGTGTACACATCATCAACAAATTGTTCAACATTGAGCGAGACTTTAGCACACGCTGCCACGGCATGCGCACATGGATAATGAAGTGTTTGGAACCTCCTGTAATCGCATCGTCTATTTCGGAGATCAACTCCATAGGATCTAAGTGGTATACCAGGTCGACAACCGATTGCCTCTACAACTCAAAATGTTTCAAGACATCGTGAATATACTTCTACATTTATCGGCCTCGCCACCCGACGGTTTGCAACCATTGCATCCTTGACATCTTTGACAAACACGTGTTCCGTCTCCATTTGGTTGACTTGTTGCTGACCCATTCTTGGCATCAAGGTAGCCAACCTGTAGAATGTAGCTGAGAAGATAGATGAAATCGTAGGATGTTGTGTTTTCAACAACACAAAGTTGATCCCCTCCACCAAGTTTGTGGTCATCTGACCATAGTGAAAGCCCTCGTTGAAACTTTAAGCCCATTGACACGGCTCCATGGTACCCATCCACTACCGAAAAGATATGTTCATTTGACCCTCCATGTCACTCTCAAGTCGAGTCATTATTTGGCAGAAAATGTGTAGCTTTAGCTCGTGTGCTGTGTATGTATTAAGAAAAGATAAGTTACATTATTTCCCTAAAATATTAAAACTTATATTGAAAAGATAAGGTTATCCTTTACCCATTCTCACAACTTGTCTTCGCCAGTCTGCATTATTAGAATCTCGATGGAAGTTAGCCGCGATGTGCCTGATGCAGTAAATGGATCTCCATGGCACATCGAAGAGCCTAATGGCAGCAATTAATCATTTCCCTCTATTGGAGATGATGCAAATATTATCATTGCTAATACCATAGCTTCGCAGGTTGGTAAGGAAGAATTCCCATGATTCTATATTCTCCTTATCTACTATGACAAATGCTATCGGGAGCACGTTCTTGTTCCCATCTTGAGTAACCGTAAGAAGTAGGATTTGTGTATATTTTCCGTATAGTCAGGTCCCATCTATTTGCACAAACAGCTTGCAATGGGGATATGTGCGCACACATGGATCAAACGTCCAGAACATCTGATGGAAAATTATTTTTCCCGATTGTAGTTGGTCATCCGGGCCATAATAATGTAACAGCCCAAAATAGGGCCTAGTCAGAATAGTAGTTTTGAGACCACAAACTCGAAGTAAAAATATTTAATTTATGATTGTTTTAGAGTCTATGATATGTTGGGTGATGGTGTGCAAATTTTGTTAAGTAATTTTTATCGATAAAGTGCCTAATTTTATTATTGGGATTAAATTACATTAATTGCAAAATATGAGTTCTAGAACATAAGTACTTGATTTAAATGGGGGTTTAAACTAGAGGTCTTTAAATGGCAAATAAACCATCATATTTTGTTATGGACAAAACTAGTCATGGAAGGGTAAAAATTGAAGGTTTAGTAAAAAGGGCATTTTTGTCATTTGGGTGTTTTAAGGCATAAAAGACAAAATTGAAACCCAAAAAATCTGCTCATTCTCTTCTCCATACTGCCAAATTTCTCAAGAAGCCATGGCTAGGGTTTCAAGCTTTTTCAAAGCTCAATTGTAAGTGCATTTGAGCCCCGTTTTGAATGTTCTTCATATTTTTGAGATCCTATAAGCTTAACCTTTCTATTTTACCATTTATTTGCATGAAAAATGAAGTTTAAAAATTGACCCATGCTAGATATATGTGCATTTTGATATTTAATGGTAGAATAAGGGTGCACGAGGTTAAGAGAACGATTTTTGCTAAGTGATTTTCGTTGAAAATAGTTAAAACGGGTTAATTAGTAAAAGTTGTAAATGCTCCTAAAAGTGTGAAATAATAAGAATTTGAGGTTGCTTTGGAAAAGAAAAAGGTTCGGCTAACCTTGAATTTTATAGAAATTGAATAAAAATCATATTAGAGCCTAGGGGCAAAATCGTAATTATGAGAAAGTTTAGGGGCAAAATTGTAAATTTGTCATAGTATGATTTTTGTATTAAAATGAGTAATGTGAGTGATAATTAAGTGAAATGTGACATTTTAGATCAAAGAAATCAAGATTTAGACCAAGTACGGGGAAATGTCAATTAAAATAACCGATTCGCGTCGAGGTAAGTTCATAAGCAATTAAGCTGAATTGAATTTATTTATAGCGGTGTACATGAATGGAAGTATGTATATAGATTAATGATATAGCTGATTATGATATCTATATATGTGTATAGTTTAGCCGAATGTGAGGTATGTATATGTGTCATTGGTACACTCAAATGGGATGTGATTATGGAGATTGAAATAAGCTACTTCGTAGATTTGTAGTGGAGGTTTAATTCTTAAGTATATATATATAAATGTGTAACAAGATTGAGAAATGCACTAAGTGTGCGAATTTAAATTACCGAGCACTAAGTGTGCGAAATCGGTCATTATGCACTAAGTGTGCGAATTGAATTACCGAGCACTAAGTGTGCGAAATCGGTCATTATGCACTAAGTGTGCAAATTGAATTACCGAGCACTAAGTGTGCGAAATCGGTCAGTGAGCACTAAGTGTGCGAATTTAATTAGCGAGCACTAAGTGTGCGAAATCGGTTAATAAGTACTAAGTGTGCAAGTAAATTTTCAATTCAAAGATCAAAATCGGTAAGTTTTGATACTATGAGATGTGGTTGTCGGAAATCAAGAGAAAGTGATTATTTGTGGATTGGATGGAATGTTTCTTTTAAATGTATAGTTTGGATGATATAAATTGATATGTGCAAAAGTTTACAAAATCATAATGATTGTTATATGAATTACAAAATATGATTCGAATATGTGGAAATTGGTATATGATATATGTTTAACTGGTTTGGAACTTGAAAATATCGATAATGCATGGGAACCAAATATTCACATTAGGTTTGGCTTTAATTTGAAAGATAAGAAATGTTTTGTGGTTGCACAAGTAAATGAATAGATGATGGATTTTTGTCTATTAAATTTTTATTAAAGTTATGATATAATGATTTAATTTCATTGTTTTATCAAATGAGTAAGATGTGTCTATGATCACTTGGTTGTTATGAGCCAAGTTATAATATGCTTTGGTGTCAATGTGTATAAATGAAAGTGAACACAAAGAACTAATGAATGAGTGAAATTGACTTTAACAGTTGTGGGCAGCAGCATTAGTATAACTTTAAAAATCACCAAAAATGGTAGAAATTGTATTAAAGGTTGTTTAAGATATGAAATTAAATCTTAATGAGTCTATTGTTTTATAAAAGAAACAGAGTAAGCAAAAGAAGTGTGAATTATGAGATATTTAAATTTCAGTGAGACAGGATCAAAATGAGTTTTGGAATCCCCTATTCCAAAATTTAAAAATCAGTAAATATTGTACAAAAATAATTAAGGGATATAGTTTTTATGCCTAAAATTCTAAATGAGTCTATTTTCAAATGAACTAAATAAGAAAGTCATATGAACTCTGTACGAGGAGAAAATTGATTTGTAGTGAAGAGAGGTCAGAATAGTCGAACAGTAAAATAGGGGAAAATTTAATGAATAAACTATACTAATTGGCTAAGCCAAAAATTCTAGAAATTTTATGGTATGAAGATATATGAGCCTAGTTTTAGGGAAAATTAATGGTTCTTCATTTGAAGCTCTGTAGCTCGAGAAATAAATAATTTAGTGACAGTGACTCAAGTAGATAGATTAATGTGAACATGAGTAATAAGGTGTAAGCATGTGATTTATATCATCTTAAGAAATTATTGTGAGGATTTATCCATACAAGTTTACTAATTTCTTATTATTTGCATATGAATTTACTAAGCATTTACGCTTACTTCCCTTCTCTTTTCCCTTGCCTTGTAGTACCGCCAAGTTAGCTCGGGGATCGGCGGACGTCGGAGATTCGCTCACACTATCAATTGGAACACTTGGTATATCTAGATACATTAATTTTTGGGTCATGGCATGTATAGTAGGCTTGGTCATTTTGTCATATATGTCATATTCCTTATGGCCTAAAATGTTGGCCCTTATTTAACAAATGTTCATTTTGATTAAGGCTATTTGGATATGGCTAATATTGATGGTTGTTATACGCCTATGATGCGGTTTTACATGTTCAAGAATTTTAAGTCCGATAACGCCTCGTACCCTGTTTTGGCATTGGATACGGGTAAGGGGTGTTACAAATAAGGTCGTGTTTGTAACTCAATGACAGTCCCCAGCACGTACTCCTGCATAGCGGCTATCCATCCCTATAACTCGTTGTACGATTCATTGAAATCCCCATACAATTGCTTCATTGCCATCTATTTTTCTATCCACGCCTTTCGGTATGATACTCAATACTGAATCATGCCTGCATTTCGGCAATCAGTACTGAAACTTTAATGGTCGACATGTCTTTCACTATTAGCATGATACACGTACAGATAGTTTTGGAATCAAGTTTTCAATGATCTTCTGTCATACGTGTTGACGTACATGTGTGAGGCCCAACAAATTTTCATATCTCCCACATCTGCGACTTTTGAATAAATACGGCTCGTTCCCGCCAATTGCAGCCTTTTGTCGACTTCCAACACTCCCCAATATATAATGTCAGTTTAGATACTGTGACTTTATAGTCCACTGATATATTCATGCTATACCGCTTAATAGAAGATACGTACTCTTCCTTACTTTCGAATCTCTAGCCCATGAACAACTCCTCAGGATCGGAATCTACGACCAGTCGGTGAGTAGGTAATATTTCAGGGTACTCCAAGAACTCAGCTACATGCGTTGCGTCGGGGTCTATGAGCGACATGTGTACCCCAGGATTATTGTGTATCACAATACGTCGAATCTGGTTCCCAACTGAAGACGATTTAATGTTTCCCTTGTCATTCAAGTCTTTGTCATCAATATCATCGGAGACCTCGTCCACATCGGGATCACTATCACTATCGACCTCGTGATCACAAGGATTACTACTATCGTATCTATCATCACCAACCACATCAATATCAGGTGCAACATTAAGATCGATATCGGTCCCGCGTATAGTCGATTGACTATTAACGTACGATATTGGAGCCACCATACACGGTTCTTGAGCTCCATGTTCTTCACCTAATGTAGTGAGATATTCAGTTGGCTCCACACTAGCTAATCAGCAAATATCTGAATCGGTTCATTTTGGTCACTCCGATTCCCACAATAAAGAGAGATCATTGTCTCCATGTCTTCATCGTCTACAAGTTTCATTTCGGAGAATTTGATAGGATCTGTCAAAACTGAAAACTTCTAGAAAAGTTTCGAAATCCTTCTCCCACAACGTCTAACAATTTTTGCGCTAATCATTTCCTTTATATCATCGAATGATATGTTTCTATTAAATCTCATTGCTATTTGTTGGTGACAATCAAATATACATCCATCGGTTGTTGTCAAGATTATTCTATCGAAACAAACGCATACGAAAAACTGATTATCCATTTTCAATACTAACTCTATCAAAAAATAAATGAAAATTCTTAAAACAATTTCGAACAAAAAAAAATACTTACATAAAAAATTTAATGAATAAAAAGAGACCAAAATTATATCAATATGCAATTTTTTTCATTCATAAGTTCAGACTTTTTCAGTTCTCATTTTGTACATAAACAACATTTATCTTTAAATTTAACCATTTAAATTCATTTCTATGTTTTCTTCCATCTCTGATCTTGTATCTTCCTCTGGGAAATTTTCTATATTAAATTCTGAATTCTCTTCAAATTCATCTTCTACAATCCAATTTGGAAATTCCTCAGGATCTTCTTCCTCTTCAATCTTTATAATGGGTATTGAATTTAGAAATTCTCTTGGTAATTTCCTAACAACTAATTTATCCATCAATGGTATGTCAAACCCATTTTGCTTCCTAGTCAACTTTCGTGAACCTACACTTTGTCTCGCTATTTTTCTTGCTTCGTAAGAGATTATAAACTTCACGAAGTATATAACTAGGTTTTAATAGGTTCGTGGTACCAATGTCTTCCAAAGTTGGTCTAAAATGATTTGATGCTCCCATTCTATTAATGTCCCTCTAAGGGTTAAGTATTGCACTTTATTTTTTCTAATCAGTTCATGACCCTTCCATAACACTTCTTGCATCTTTTGATTTACGGTAATAAGGTATTGAACGATGTCTTCTTCTGGTTTCATTCTGTAATCTTGTAATTCTCTCATCATCTTATCAACTTTCTTCCTTTGTGTTAAAGTTATTATCTCATCAGGCAACATCAAATTTATTGCCATTTCTAACAATATCTATGATTGAAATATTTTCAGTATTTATCTATTTTTTTCTGTTGTTATCACTAATTAACAATTACTTTATAATAGTTACTAATATAAAAACTTTCAAATATATTTAAAAAAATTAAAACATAACATTCATAACCTAACAAATCACAATAAACCTTAAACAAATAATTAATCTAAACACAAAACTTACTAACAAATCACAATAAACAAAATAACTTTAAAACAAAACATAAAAATAACACTAAACAGACTATATAATACTAACAAAATAATTTTTTCTTATCATAATCTATTCTATTTGAAAATAACAATAAAAATAAAAATACCTTTTCTTTCTTTCTTCGCCCTCTCTTCTTCCTTATGTTCTTCTAATTTTTTTTAACAGATACTAATATTGAGCCGGATGGGGGGAGGGGAGAAATGATACTGGTGCCACCTATCAGATAAGGGTCACTGGTGCCGCCTATCAGATAGGCACCATACCCCTTTCCTATAAAATACTGATTCTCTATACTATTCTAGACAAATGTGGTGCCGCCTATCAAGTAGGCACCACTATTAAAATATTATTTTTTCAGTCAAATGTGTCAGTATTTTAGGGTGGTGCCGCCTATGCACCGCCCTCCATTTGTTTGGATGTATATTTTGGTACATAATTTATTTAGCATACTATTTAAGTTTTTTTTTATAATATATAGGTAAAAAAGCCCATCAACCCACTCTTGCTTAAGGAATTTAAAATTTTCACTGGTGATGTAATAAATATTTTCTCATTATTTATATCCATTAAATCAAATTAATCTTTCTTTTAAAAAATATCAAACTTTTTTATTAAACCAAACAACAAATGACTATGTTAGGCACATATTGTTTTAGATCAAATTATGGTTATGATTCATCTACTATGTTTAAATTTGGGATTTGTATCTATACTTTTTATTCCTTTATATAATATCATTATCTAGTCGAAAAAGTTGATTCCCTTGATTATTCCGGTTAAAATGTTGAGGTTGACTTTTTTTCTTAAAAATATCAATTCTAGTTTCATGTAGAATTATTTTTGTATTAGATTGTCGCGTTGAAGAGAAATTTACATCATCAATGTAATTAGAATTGTTGAAGATGTTAATTATTTAGACTAACTAATATCATTGCAAAATTAGAGGACCAAATTATATCAAATCAGAATATAATGATTAAATACCAATTGTGAGCATAGTAGAGAGATAGAAATTACAAATTTACCACTATCTTATAATGACTAAGAAAAGAGAAAAATGAGTTATATAATTAGTTAGTCTAAATAATTAGCATTCTTAATAATTTTAATAGCTTATGTATATTTAAAAAACAATAATTATTCTAATTTTAATTCATCAAGTCAAAAAAATTTGATAAAATAGTATTTAAAAAAAATCCATTTTAAAAATTTAATTAAAATAATTAATAATATTATTTATTTGGATTAATTAAAAAATATTAAAAAATATAAATCTAAATGATTTTTGAAATTAAAATATAATATTAAATCTTACATCTAAGACTAAAAATGATATTTAAAAAAAATCCATTTTAAAAATTTAATTAAAATAATTAATAATATTATTTATTTGGATTAATTAAAAATTAAAAAATATAAAATCTAAATGATTTTGAAATTAAAATATAAATATTAAATCTTATAATGACTCGCGTTAACATGTACGAAAAACAAAGGGGGAATAAATCTGAAAAAAAAAACAAAAAACAAAATGAAGTAAAAATAATAAAAATGGAATAAACCGGTAAAACGAAAACTCTAGCTTTGGGCTTGATTTTGACTCCAGCGTTAAGTTGATCCCTGATAATGAATTTTCTCTTCCAATCGATAAGTCGATTATAGAAATCGAGAAACAATCTCAAACCTCATAAATCTTCTATAGTGGTAAATTAACTGCGTGAACAACTCAACAGCTAAGCCTTACCAAGTAAATAACCTTCAAAGCAACATCCATGATTTGATTCTTTGACAACCTTGCGAACTAGAAGAACCCGACTCAAATGAACAACCTTAACTATATGAGTTGTTTAACTTGATTGTTAACTCCTTCGACAGATCCAACCACTTACTCAATTGGTCACATCAATTTATTCTTTGGTGGACAAAATATGATAATTATGGATCATATCAATTCACCAACTGTATGTCGTCCAACATTGAACCGATAGGCGCCCTTTTCAATTTGATGCTAAAATGACATTGTGAGATGATTGTATTTATCTCATAATTAGAGAATTAACAAATACCAAAATGAAAAATATAAGTATGAATTCAAGTCTCATGACGCAAACACTGAATTAATTATCTGCCTAAAGCTAATTTAAATCTAACTACTCATAAACAACGGGAAAAAAAGTTAAAAGAGAAATCTTATTGAAAAAAAAAAAACAACTGGATTGGACTGGTTGTTTGCAAATTTGTGGTATATAGTAATGCAAATGTGAATGGCAAAGCTTAGAAGATGATATGCATATAATCTAGCTTATGGTATGAAATGGTTAAGGGTTAGGTATGATTTGTGATGACTTATGTTTGATGTTTGTGTTGGTGCCAAATATGGCATATTGGTTGTATACTTAGGGAGTTGTTGTAGTTTATGTTTTGGCTTGGAAATGTGCTAGTTCTGGACAGGTTTATGTTGGTTGAAAGATGCATTCTTGGTCATTTTTAGAAGTTGGATTTGCATTACACGGGTTAACACACGGCTGTGTGTCACACATGGGCAAGTGACACGACTGTGTGCTTACTGGTATTCAGGGGGAATTTGTACACACGGTTTCAGTTTGTCACAAGAGTTGGTCATATGCCCTTGTGAGTACTGTAGATTTGGTAACTTAACTTTTCACATGGTCTTAGTCAATTACATGGTCCAACCACACGGTCGTGTGACTTTTGTTGAATTTTTGCACTTTGATCCACACGATCACAGTTAGTGTAATCAGCCCATTTTGCCCGGGCCCGTGTAAAATAAAACAAACCAAAAAAATAAAAAATAAAAAATAAAGTCCAGTTTATTTACAAGCCAAAACAGATTACATAAATTAGACCCACTACCCTTGGCCCAAACTAATACTCAAAACCCAATTACAAACCAAACTACCCATTACCCGAATACACCCTGACCCAACACTCAGACCCAAAACAGAAATGGCCCAAAAGGGCCCAACACTAAACAGTTTCAGAAGCCTAGGGTTTCTGAAACCCTAGGCGCCGCAAGTGCCCAGCCTTCACGCCGCAAGCGCCCCAGCAGCCCCTCGATCACACAGCCACCAATTGCGCCGCAGTTAGCGCACCCATCGCCGTCACGCTCTTCGTCTCTCGCCTGCAAACAGGAAAGAAAGAACAGCAAAAAAAGGAGAAACAGAATCTTTGTATTTCCTTTTTCATTTTTTTCGGGTTATAAAAACCCCAGAATAAACCTGTAAGACACACAGAATACTGAGGAAATATACACGCAAATACACAAAAAGAAATACATGCATAGAGCAACAGATACGCAAATATTCAAAAAAATAGAGAGAAATAAAATACAAAAATCTGTTTACAGAGGTGATTTTCATACTTTTTTTTCGTTTTATTTTTTTATTTTTTTCTTTCGATTTGTGCATATTTTATATACAAAATAATATTAAAATAAAAAGGGTGAAGATTCTTACCTTTGCGTCGCCGTGGGCGACGACGCGTGAAGCACGTGCAAGGGCCTGCCGGAGGTCGAACGACTTGTGAAGGCAGAGTGTTTTTTGAGGGGCTTCGGCCATTTTTTTATTTTGGTGTTTAAAATGAATTTAGGGCAGATTTTTTAGCCTTTATAGCCCATTCACACGACGTCGTTTTGGTGTGGTCTGTTAATGACCAAAACGACGTCGTTTTAAGGGGGGATCCACGCGTTGACCCGAAAACCCGGGGAAGATCCGCGTGTTTTTATAAAAAGGGAGATTTACCATTTCAGTCCCTCTGCAATTTTATTAGTTTTAATTTCATCCAATGTAACATTTTTTATTTTTTAAATTAGTCCTGAAAGTCTGTTTTTGTTTCAATTAAGTCCTCGGGCTACTTAAAGGTCAAAATCATAACGGCGCCGTTTTGGAAAGAAGGCATAATTGCCATATTAACCCCTGCAGCGTGGCGCGCGTTTAGATTTAGTCCTTTTATATATGTTTTTATTGCTATTTAATCCCTATTTATTTTTTTATTCCTTTTTTAAACCTTTTTATTTTATTTTATTTCATTCTTAAATTATTCTAACATTACATTAAATAAATTCATTTTATAAATTTTTTCTGTATTATTATTTATATATATATATTTATATATATTAATTTATTAATAATAAAATTTTTATGGATTGTTTATTTTATATACATATCATTTATATATATATATATTATATATATATATATAGATTATTACTAGTTATTATTCATAATTAAGTTATTTTATTAAGTTTAATATTATTTTAATATCACATATTATTTTAAATACGTACATTAGTTGTCATATTATATTTTTATCCTATATATTATACATTATATGTAACCTTTAAATTATTTTATATTGTATATTATTTATAATTTGTAAATTAGTTATATGTTATATATTTTTAAAATTTTGTATTATTATATTATATTTATTTCTAAATTTTATTTTATATAAAATTTATTTATGTTATATAACATATGTTATTTATATTGTTTATATGAAATATATTCTATTATATTATTATATTATAAATATAATTTTAGTTAAAGCTATATATTATTTTTTATTTAACAATATATTTTACTTGTTTTTTTTATGAATATATGTATATTATTTTTAACTACTCCATATCATTTTTGCATATTAATTCATTTTTTTAATTCATATTTTTTATTATTCCACATCATTTATTTAAAGCCATATGTTTCTTAATTTACAATATCTATTATAAATTCATTCTATGTTGTTTTATCTCACATGCACGTAAAGCTTTATATATTTATTATTTACTGCCTTATATCTTATATTTGTTTATCCCTTGTTTATTTTATTCATCTATCATTTTTATATTTTGCTTTAGTATAATTATTCTATTGTTTGCATCACTTATTATTTCGTATTATTCTTTAATTATCCATTAGTAGTAATTGTTAATATGATTCGTAGTTATGATAAATTGATATTTGGTATGTATGTTGTAATATATTCATGCAATGTCTTACTCAAACCATTCTTATAAAAACAAATTTTGAATTGACACATTTTATTCAAATAGTTTTACAAAAAATACAATGATATCTAATATTTGGGGACTTCGAGAAAAATTGTGCCCTAACTCACTGGGTTTCGATTTTTATCATTGAACTTAAAATATTAAGTATCCCTTTTTCCTTTAAAATTGAAATTCATAAATTTCCAAATCAAAACTTATTCTCGGGAATTCAAAACGTTATACCCTAACTTATTGGATATGATATTTTGTGTCTCGAGATAAGAATTTTCTAAATAAAGCTAAGCATAGTTTCGAAGCCATGAGATGTTATATCCTAACTTACTGGGTATAACATTTTATTTCTTTGAGATAGGTAAGTCTTGGTTTTCTTTCTAATAAAAGGATCATATTTTAAAAATTTTCAAAATTTCAACATTAGGACATGATATTATCAATTAGGTACCAATTTTGGGCGTTATGAGGGTGCTAACCCTTCCTCATACATAACCGACTCCCGGACTCGTTTTCTTGTATTTCGTGGACCAAAATCAATATTTTAAAATAAAACATTTTATAATGTGATCCAATCACACCTAAGTTAAAAGGGATTGGTGGCGACTCCCATTTTTGTTTTTTAAAGTCGATCCCCGTTTTCCAAATTTAAAAATGGTTTCGACAGTTAGTTACACAACATGGATACACAAACATGTGACTCCAATGTCACACGGTTTCAGCTTATTACACGGCCTGGGCATACGACTGTGTGACCCATGCTTTCACTATTACCCTTCTTTTTGTAAAAGTTTCAAAATAGCCTTTGACTGATTCCAGTTATATTTTAGAGCTTTTGTAAGCTCGATTTAAACTGATTTTTTTTGCATAGCATGATTTTTTTGTGAATTTAAAAGAATTATTGAATGTTTAAATGAATTCTTTATTTAAAATCACATGTAACTGTTCAGTTATTTGTTGTAGCATCCTATAACTTGACTCCTACGACGAGGATGGGTGAAGGGTGTTACACAGATGCACTGTTTTGATTTTTTGATCAAAATGGTTTTGCACGATTGCTCTAAATCTGTTGAAAATCTCTTTTACTTCCAATTTTTGTTTGAAGGGGTAAAACCACATATACTTGGTAAAATGATCAATACAAATAACTTAATATTTAAAGTTATCATGGGAAATAACTTGTGAGGTCCAGGCATCAGAAAAAACTATTTGAAGTGGTCGATTGGAAACTAAAGTAGACGTAGAGAATGAAAGCTTATGACTCTTGTTGCAATGACATGCATTACATGAAAAAGGTGAGGCTAAGAAATATGAAAAATTTAAGTTGAACCTAGAGATAACATTGTAACAGCCCGATTTTGGCCTAGTCGGAATAGTGGTTTTGGGACCACAAATTTGATGCAGCAAAGTTCGTTTTTATTATGTTTTTATGGTCTATAGTTTCAAGGAATGATTTCATGAAAATTTCATTCGAAAATTTTGACATTTGGGCACTCAATTTAATCAAAAGGACTCAATTGTAAAAAGTGAAAAAGTTGAGTTCTACATGCTAGATGTGTCTAATTTCTATGAAATTTCAAATTAAAGGTCCCTAGATGGTAATTGGACCATTGGTTAAGTTAGTGGACAAAAATGGACA
Organism: Gossypium australe; assembly: GCA_005393395.2. Lineage (NCBI taxonomy): Eukaryota > Viridiplantae > Streptophyta > Magnoliopsida > Malvales > Malvaceae > Gossypium > Gossypium australe. The sequence continues at coordinate 40,051,547 of CM016623.1, forward strand.
TGGAGTAAGTGTAACATCCTGATTTTGGGCCTAGTCGGAACAGTGGTTGCGAGACCACAAATCTGACATTGAAAAATTTATTTTATAATTATTTTGATGTCTACAGTACGATACTAAATTTGTGTGAAATTTTCACTAAGAAATTTCCTTGTTTGAGTGCTCAATTTGATAAAAAGGACTAAATCGCGTAAGGTGCAAAACTTGAGGTCTAATTAATAAAGGCACTAAATAGCTATAGAATTGAAAAGTTTGAGCACTTGCATAGTAATTATACCAATAGAAAAGTGAGGAGACAAAGATGTACATGTAGTAGGTGAATTTGGTAAAGATATTAAAAGGTTAAATTGGTAAATAAGTTAATAGGTGTAATAAGACAAAATAGCAAAAGCTACCATCTTTTTTTTATTTCTCTTTCTTCTCCACCGATTCTTACCCAAGGAAATGGCCATGGAAGCTTGAAAATTTCAGCAACTTCTAACTCTCACAAGTAAGTGATTTTGACGGTAATTTTTATGGTCATTTTTGTATTTTTGGAACCTTTGCAGCTTAATCTAGCTAATGAGGGGACTATTTTGAAAAATGGTTGAAAGTATAGGGTTTTTCCATGAGAATATTCATGTTTTTTGCTGCATTTTTATGGAAGTAAATGAATCTTGGTTGTTAATAAACAACTTTTGTTAAGTGATTTTCATGAAAACACCTAAAATGGGCCATTTTGTAAAAGTTGTAAAATAGGTAGTAAAGGTGTGAAATAATGGAAAATGTGGGCTGCTATAAGCATGAAAAAGGTTCGGCTATGCATGGGAAGTAAAGAAATTGAACACATTTCATTTAACGAGCTTAGGGGCAAAAGTGTAAATATGACAAAGTTTAAGGGTAAAAATGTAATTTTACCAAAAATGTGAAATTGGGCTAATTTGAATAGCATGGTGAATAAATAAATTAAATGTGTTGTTATAGGTCAAGGAAGATGAGATTTGGAATTAGATTGGGGGACAAAGCAAGATAATCAAGTAATTGACTTATTTCGTCGTTTCATACCGAGGTAAGTTCGTATGTTAATTGATAAATCGTAAAAGTAACATATTTTAAGCCCACATTTAGCATGCTTTTGGATGATTTGAGCCTTGAATTATGTAATTTGGTGCTCTTAATCCTTTTTTTTTCATGTTTTATACTCAAAAGAGCACCGGATGATGAAAAGAACAGAAAACGGGCCCAAAACGGAGTAAATGGGCCATATCACGAAATCCACACGGCCTGGGCCCAAGACCACACGGCCGTGCCTCATCAACAGACTCGAACACGGCCTGACCATGATTCACACAGGCGTGTGCCATGGGCGTGTCCCTGCCGCGGCTAAGAGGAGTTTTACTCGGAATAAGATACTTGGAGGCAAAGAAACACATTCCAAAGCCTATTTAAACACCCTAGGAGGAATTCTACTTGAATTAGGATACTTAGGGGCCAAGTAAGGCATCTCAAAGCTTATATAAACACCCTAGGGGGCAACTTAAGCGGGGAGTTCGGCAGAAGCCTTCTGCCAGGGCTTTTGTCGGGAGAGACCCAAGGCTTTAGTCAAGGGGCGTCCAGCTAGGCCAGAGAAGGCAGATTTGTGGAGAATTACTCAAAGATAGCCAGTTTATCCATCTCAAGAAGCAGGGGTTATACTCAAGACGGAGGATTTTTCCTTCAATTTCTTTAGGGGGTTTTAGGGATTTCTTATGTTTTGTTTTATCTTTTCTTCTGAGATGTTTTCTTTTATTGTTATGAACTAAACCCTCAGATACCTGAGGGGGATGAAACCTAAGATGAATCTTGTTATCGTTTGCTGAACTATATGATAAATATTTGACTTGTTCTTAATTATGTGTTCTTAATTCTTGTGTTGATATTTCCAGGATATTAATTCAAGTGTGATGTGCTTAGGTGGAGGAGCAAAAGTCCCTGCCTAAGAGTAGATCTAGCATAATTAAGTGGAGTTGATCGAACGCCTAGAGATAGGGTGACGAGATTTTGCCGGATTAGGGTGAAACCTAATATGGGAGTCCATAGATCGAGTTAATGCAATTCTAGGGGTTTTAATTAGAAAGAGATTTCAATTAATCAACCTAGGGTTAGATGTTAGTCGCCTCGAGAAAGGGATTAATATAACTTAGGGGATCTTATGGATCAAGTCAAATGAATAAATCATCTAGTTCAGAGTTAGATAACAAGTGAAGTCTAGGTGGATTCTTCTCTGGGTATCGTCTTAATCAATTGGTTTTTCCTCAAGGTTATTTTCCCAATTTCATTCTTCTTTGTCTTAGAGTCTTTAATTTAGTAGTTAGTTAATTGAGATTAGATAAAGAATTCCCTTAATTCTTAGGCTAAATAATAAAAAGAGAGTTAGTATTAGTACTTTTGGTTCCTTTGGGTTCGACATTCCGGTCTTGCCTTAACTATACCACTGTTCGATAGGTGCGCTTGCCTCAAATCATTGTCATAGTTAGTTTCTAGGTTCGATCATTCTTTATATAATTTTTAAGACTTTGATATCACATAAAATGACACGATCATTAATTATAAATGTTTATTTGATAAATTGATGAATAATTTGTGAATTTAATTATATTATTTTCTGTACAATGAAAATCCAATGTTCGAGACTAGCGAACGCAAAGTTGAACACTTTCGTTTGGTACTAAAAGATGAATTGACGGAAAAGACCATGAATGAGTCATGGAAAAGTGTGACTAAGTGAAATCGTGTAAGACCATAGTTAGTCTATGGCATCAAGATATGGTTCTATGTGAGATTGTGGAATAAAATAGCTATGGTCACATGTGTAGTACTAAGTGCAGGCTACTATGTGCACCGGATAGCATCTATTATTATTGGTGGGCTATGTGCGATACCACCGTGAATCTTTTATTATTGGTGGGCTGTGTACGATACCACCGTGAATCTGTTATTATTGGTGGACTGTGCGCGAAACCACCATGTATCTGTAATTACTCCGAAGTGTTCATCGGGAAAATTTGACTAAGTTGAATTTCATGTGAGCAATGAATTCGATATGTGATGAATTTTGGTAAGGAATAAATTTGAGTAAGTGAAGTGATAAAGTTTTGTATTATTCATGCTAATCAAATTATGTTATTGAATGTGAGCATATTGTTATGATGTTTCATGAAAGACTGAAATTTGAAATAAAACAGTTTTGGATAGCAGCAGTTGTGTAACTTTGAAAAATCACCAAAAATGGTGGAAATTGATTTTAAGGTTGAATGAGATATGAAATAAAAGCTTATTGAGTTTATTTTTACATAAAAGAAATAGAGTAAGCAAAAGAATTTTATATGGTGAGATAATTGGGTTTTAGTAAGACAGGGTCAGAATGATTTCGGAATCCCCTATTCTGAATTGGGAAATTAATCAAAAATTGTAAAAAAATAATAATGGGATAAAATTTATATTCTTGAAATTATTAATGAGTATATTTTTAATATAAATAAATGGTAATGTTATTCGAGTTCTTTACAACGAGATAATTAACTTTTAATGAAGAGGGGTCGGAACTGTCAGACAGCAAAACAAGGGAGACTTTAAAGAATAAATTGTACTGATTGGCTGAACCAAAAATTCTGGAAATTTTATGGTAAGAAGATATGTGAGTCTAGTTTCAGGGAAAATTAGCAGATCTAAATTTGGAGTCCCGTAGCTCTGGATAAAAATAATTTAGTGACTATAACTTGAGTAAATAGCTAAAGATGAACATAAATGAATTTTGAAATTTTATGCAATAATGATGGTATTATCTTGAGAGCTTATAATGAGGATTGTTAAAAGCATGGTGATCAATTGTTTATTATTTACATACGTACTTACTAAGCTTTATAGCTTACTCCGTTGTTTTCTGTGTTTATAATGTACTCAGGTTAGCTCGGGTTGGATGTCGTCGGAGAACCTATCACACTATTGAGCTTACAATTTAGGTATCAATGATTTTATACTTAAGGTTATGGCATGTATAGGAAACTTGGTCATGTGTATATGTTACTATGAGTTGTCCTAGAATAATGACCCATGATATTCGGAGTTCATTGTTGTATAAAGCCATTTAATGTGGCCAATAAATTGGTTCTGCAATAAACTCATGATGATGCATTCCATGGTTGAGTAAATTGTATGCTATGACTTGTTACGTGTGTTTGGTGGATGTTTTGGTAGCTTTAATAGGTCATGAAATGTGTCATTCAAGTTATACTCAAGTATGGGCAGGATAGGGTAGAAATTGGCTTGTAAAATAGCCAACTTCTTGACCACACAGGCAGAGACATGGTCTAGCACACGGGTGTGTCACTTGGTCGTGTGATCCAAAATGAATGATGATGTCATAAATAGAGAGTTACACAGGTGGAGGAAACAGGCGTGTCCTGGGTCACACGGGTGGGTGTAACCACACGACCTGCCCACACGGGCGTATGACTCTCCAAAACAAGGAAACTTTCTAAATGTTCCAATAGTTTGAAAAATTCTCGATTTAGTCCCGAATCGCTCCCAAAGCATGTTTTGGGTCTCTTAGGCCCATTGTAGGGACTTGATGATATATGATAAAAGTTTTAAATTTTAAACAAAAAGTTATGCCTTGAATTTGTTCAGTTGCAAGTGTTATTGTCCGGTAACGCCTCGTACCCTGTTCCGACATTGAACACAGGTAAGGGGTGTTATAGTAAGAGAATTTTCATGTTTTAAGTTAGGGGCATATTGTCATTTGGCTAATTAAATGAATTAATAATCAAATTAAAAGCCAATTTTTGCACATCTTTAACCCCTTGGCTGAAATTTATAAGAGGGGGACATAGCTAGGGTTTGTCAAGCTTCCGAGCTCGATTGTAAGTCCGTTCTAGCCCCGTTTTTAATGATTTTCATGTTTTTGAGATCCTTATAACTTGATCTATCTATTTCTACCATTAATTTAAGGAATGATAAAGGTATAAGGTTTGACCCATGTTGGGTATTTGTGTATTTTGATGTCTAATGATGGATTATGCATGTTTAATGTGTGCTAAACAACTTTTGCTTGGTGGTTTTTGATGAAAATGTTAAAAGGACATATTTGTAAAAAGACTATAAAATGTGTGTAAAAGTGTGATTAAATGAAAAATGTGGATTACTATAAGTATAAAAGAGGATCGACTAGGCTTGGGAATAGAAGAAATTGAATAGATTTCATTTTTCGAGCCTAGGGGTAAAAATATAAATATGTCAAAATTTAGGGGCAAAAATGTAATTTTTCCATAATATGATTTTTGGACTGAATTGAATAATGTGAATAATAAATAAGTTAAATTTGCTATTATAGATCAAGAAAAACGAGGTTTGGACCTAGATCGGGAGAAAAATAAAGTATTTAACGATTTGGTCCTATTCCTACTATTTTTGTACCGAGGTAAGTTCGTATGTAAATAATGCATTTCTTTATTTATGTTCTAAAAACTTTAATATTGTATGAATTATGATCGACTTCTTGAAGGTAATCGACAAAGTTCGACAAGCGAGAAAATCCCGCTTGAACCTTAGGAATAGTTAGGATACAAATGTCATGACATTAGGGTTATTGAGATTTCGTGTAAGACCCTATCTGGGATATGGCATCGATATGAGACTTCGTGTAAGACCATAGCTGGGCTATTGGCATCGATATGAGATCTCATGTAAGACGATATCTGGGATATGTCATTGGTATGGTACTGTGAATGCAAGATGTCCCGAGTATCCTTTAGTATTCCAAGTGGTTCAACGGGTAGTTCGACAGAAATGTTAAAGTTGTGAAAGACTTTGGTATGTTGCACTTGGGTACATGTATGTACATAAGACTCATGCTTAATGAGCTCGATATGTGATGAACCCTCGGTAAGTTTATGATTGAATAAGTTTGAATATGAGATTTATAATGACATTTATGTTAATTTACATCATGTTAATTATGTGTTAAATGTGTGCTATAATGCCTATTATTTGCATAGGAACTTACTAAGCTATAAAGCTTATTCCCCTTTCTTTTCCCTTGTATTATAGTGTCACCAAGCTAGCTCGAGGATCGGAGACTGTCGGAGATTCACTCACACTATCAACATATCATTTTGGGTACCGATGAATTTAACATTTTGAGTTATGGCATGTATAGGGACTTGATCATTTTGTCATGTGTCATAATTGATTTGGCCAAATGTGTTGGCTTATGATGGTTGATAATTCATTTTGTAAATGGCCATTGATATTGGCTAATATTGTTAAGTATATATACATATTGTAACACCCCAAACCCGGCCCAAACATTACGACCGAATTTGGTTTGCTACAGAGAAAACATTTTGAAATCCCTTTAAAACCGATTTAAAGTTTTGTAGAAAACCCTTCGATTTCGAGTCTCTTGTTAACAACCATACTTAGTGTTGTTTGAAAATATTTATTAAGTCGGGTTGTTTATAGATTTCGAATGTGCCCGATGACACTTAAAACATTTTACGTTTGATTTGAGAAAACATGTGAACTCGTTTTAACATCATTAAATAATTTAAACAAAATATTCAAAACATGTAACAATAATAAAATAATTCTAGGAGGCCTTATTACAACTCAATTAAAACAAAACCAACCATAAAGTATAATAACTAAAATTTAAAGTTCATTTAATTGAAATGTCCACTGCATGGCCACCTCGAGTCCATCCGGCTCCATCTCCGCGATCTACTCATCTGCAAAATGTTAAGGGAAAGGGGTGAGTCACCAAGACTCAGTGTGTAATCCCCCACCCGGTAAAGTAACTCATACACAAGTCATTAATAAACATGCACATGCAACCCAACCTAACCATCCATACTTCTTTTCTACCCCGTGTGGTCAAAACCACTGGTGGTCAAAACCACTGATGACTTAGAGTCACAAATCAGATGATGGGGCCAACCCATCGTGTGGTCAAAACCACTGATGACCATAGGTCACAATATGTCAAATGTGGTCAAAACCACTGGTGGTACCAAACCACTGGGACTTAGTCGCAAATAATCAATCGTTGTGGTCAAAACCACTGATGACCATAGGTCACAAATAGTCTGATGGGGCCAACCCATCTCGTGGTCAAAACCACTGACGACAGTCCATAATTCATCCCCCTCCTCTCATCAATCCCACCATCACATGCTTACACATCAAATTTCATATATCATGTCATAATATTAAACATCATGTGATGGCATGCAAACATATAAAAATTACAAGTTAGGGGACTTACCCGATATCCATGATTATGCCACAAGCTAACCACAACCAAAAGATCTAAGGCAAAAAATAATAGCATGTAAATTAATAAAGTGTGTATAGAGATCTTACACACCTGTTACTATCGTAATTCCTAGATCTCGAAACTCCGATCTACAACGCTAGATCTTGACCTCACACGTCCTTTGAACCCTAACCCCCTTACGATATGTACATCCTTTTCGCTTCCCTACAATCGGCACTTATCCAAAATTAATAGCCTTCGGCTTTGAACACAAATTAAATAAAATAGATTCTTACCAAAATCGATTGATAGGGAATGGAGGGTCAAATCTATTGCTTGAAAATCCCGTAGTTCCTAGATGATATCGATTCAAAGAGAGATTAGCCAAACTCTTAACAAGGCTAGCCATAACAAGAACAAAGATTAAGCTTAGAGTGATCCCTTACCACACTATGAAATTCGGCAGCACTTAGTTAGGGGGAAAAAGAAGATTCGGCCAACACTAATGGAAGGGCTGAAATTTTGAGAAGAAAAAGGTGCTGGAAATTTTGAATAATTTAGGTAATGCAACAAGGGGAAATTCGGCAGCAGCAAATTGGAGAGAAAGAAAAGAATTTAAAAAAAAAAATTTGGCCCCCAAATCTAGGAGATAAAACCGAATGTGAATGGCCTTGATGAATCCTTCATTCGGCCAACATTCATCCTCATTTTGTGATAATTTCAACTTTTTAATTATCAAAGATAATGCATGGTTTATTTCCCCAAGAATTCAAAAGCAAATAAACCACTAATACTCCCCCACTTCCAGCCGAATATGAGCCAAAAAAAAATAGCTCTCCCTTATCACTTCTTTAATCAATACAGATAAAAAATAAAATAATAAAACCCCCACTCCTTCAGCCAGCTAAAATAATATCCACCCTTTAACCATTATCAACTCTTTAAAATATAAAATAAACTAATATTTATCTTTTATTAATCCCCTTAATCCCCTCTTAAACAAATAAAAAAAAAATATAAAACCACCCTTGCCGAATTCAAAAACCAACTAGCTTAATCTTATAACAATTTCCTATATATTCTCTTATCAAATAAATTAATCCCATGCTTAATCCTTATCTTATCACCTCTTCAAAACATCAATAAACTAATGTTTATCTCCTATCCACCTCTTCAATTTTAAAAAAATTAAAGAACCCATGTGCATAGCAAACTCCTCCAGCCGAATGCTAATTAAGGAACCATGTGCAGCCAACTTACCTTGTCACGCCAGCAGCATAAAAAAGAAAAAAAAAACCAAAGCCCTGCTTCCTTGATTCGAACCAAGGACCTACTGCCGCAGCCCTCCTTCCCAACGTCCCAACCAACTCTCCCAATTTGACTTTCATGTCAATTAACCACCACATTTAATTATAAGGCCTTCCAACGTGAGCCCAGCACCGCATAAAAATTAAAACACAAAACCTTTGCTTCAGCTACTCGAACCTAGGACCAGCTAGATCCCTTGCTGCATGATGCGCCCCAAGCCAACTCCTCCAGCCCGAATTTCATGCCATAAGGCCCCCCTTATTTATATATAAGACCTCCCTAGGCCGTTTACCCCAAAAATTAAAAATGCAAAACGCCGCTTCAGCAGCTCGAACCTGCGCCTATCAACCTCCAAGCCTTTAAGTGGCACACGGTAGCCACTTTACCAAGCCCATTCTTTGCGTTACAATTCGCCCAAAATTTTATTAAAGCCCTAACTAACCTAGCTCCTTCCTTTTTCACACATTAAAAATAAATTTTTAATACTGAGTCAGGCTTAGCTCGAGTGATTTTTAGGCCCTTAAACATGTCAAATAAATCCTAGAATTTTAACTCTTCAAGCACACATATGGGAAAGTATTTAAAATAATTAAATTTTCAACAACCCCTAATTTAGGGTGTTACAATTCTACCCCCCTTAAAAATAATTTCGTCCTCGAAATTACTTACTAACGAATAGTCGTACATCTTAACTCACCGTGCTACGCTTATGCTGCGTACTCTGATCTTAATAGAACTATCTTACTTCCTAGGCACAACCTCTAAGTTCACAACCAAGGTTTCAGGCACTTCCCTAGTAAAACAAGAAAACTCTACAATAATCAAAGCAATTAAGGGTATTCCAGAGATAAGGAACATACCCGTTGTCGCATCTGGCACATCCTCCTCCTCGCGACGGCCAACTGCATAAACCAACCTTGGTTGTCTCGCCTCTGCACCTTCAGCACCTCGGCCATGCCCGTTACCATTTCCATTACCTCTAGCTCGACTCCTCTGTGGTGGTCTTTCATTTCTAACCTGAGCACGGTTCTGACCCTCTGGTTGATTCTTAGCTAACTTCTGAGGACAATCCCTTACACGGTGATCGAATGATCCACACTCAAAAAATCCTCGATTACCATTCCAACACTCCCCCTTGTGAGGCTTGCCACACTTGTCACACCGTGGCGGCCATTGAGGTTTAGTAGCAACAGCAGGCCTAGCAGCTTGATCCGACCCATCAAACCTCGTCCTCTTCTGTTCATTACCTGAGAACCTTGAAGGTTCCGAGCTTCTCTTATTCCAATTCCGTTCTTGGTTCCGCTTAACGGACTGTCTTACTCCCTCAGCCACTTTAGACTTCTCCACAAGGACAGCAAACTCTCGTTCCTGTTGTGGAGCTATCATCATTCTCAGCTCATCCCTAAGCCCATCTTCGAACCTGACACAGCGCTCATGCTCGGTACGCACAATACCACGAGCATACCTACTCAACCGGAGGAACTCGGCCTCATATTCCGCCACTGACTTATTTCCCTGAACCAGGTTCAAGAAAGCCTTCCGTTGTGCATCTACGTAGCTAGTTCCGATATACTTCTTTTGATAGGCATCCTTGAAAAATTCCCAGGTGAGATTTTCTGCCACAGTTCCATCCCTTACAGTGAGCCACCACTGATATGACTCATCCCGAAGCAAAGAAATTATACCCTTTAATTTCTCCTCAGCTGTAAAATCTATGTCATCCATGATCCTTTCAGTTGCTTCCAACCAGTACTCCGCCGTACTGGGTGCCACTCCGGAAACTCCCCTAAATACTTCTGCTCCGTTAGCCCGGAGTCGTTCCACCACAGATTTACGGGCTCCTGCACCCGCGCCAGCCTCAGCAACTCGTTCCAATACCCGTAATACAGCTTGAGATACGACATCATTTCCACCCGTCTGATCTTGAAATTCAGTTTCCGCTTCCGGCAGATCCGGCATCTCATTTCCAGACCCGTGACCAGACCTTGCTGGCTCCGACAAGGTCATCCTACCCCTACCACGGCCACGCGGCGGACGTCCACGACCTCTTGAACTCATTCTATCTAACGCGCTTTTAATCTGATTAAGAAAAATTTTATGAATTAGTAATTTATTCCACTTGGTTATCCGCGAAGAAATTTTATGGAGAAAGTTTAATTAGGGATTCTTTCGATCAAACAATGTTTTAAGTCTTCTACCCTAATTCACACAGAAGGGTACATCCATTCCCTAATACTTTCCTTACTTATTCACTCCTTGGACATTTCTATCCGTTTCTATCCCAGGGGTATTTTCGTCATTTTCCTACAGGGGTATTTTCGTAATCAATCAGAGAAATTTTAAAACTTTAATAAATCAGGTCACTTTGAAATTTCCCAAAACTGGAGGGTATTGCTGCAAATTTGTAAAATTCAAAGATATGGCATCGTTTTGGAAACCAGGGGTATTTCGGTAATTTTGTCAATCAGGGGTAATTTTGGTAAATTTTCAAATCAGGGTATCTTGAATTTTTACAAAATAGCATTATTGAATACTTTTGCAAAGTAGGGAAATTTAAAATTGGGATTAAATCGAAAATTTTAAAAGTCAGGGGCATTTTAGTAATTTTCAACACAGGGGCATTTTTTTGAAATTTTGCCACTAGGGTATTTTGGTAATTTTGGTAAACCGGAAATATTTTGAAAATTTCCAAAAATAAATTTGTTCTACTATTTAAAAGAAGTATTTTAGTGATTTTAAAACTAGAGTTTCCATAAAACATGGCTAATCCCTTTCGGGTTTTATTTATTGTATTTAGCCTATGACCGAGTCCTCTTGGTTAGGGTGAACCGAAGCTACGCACCAGGTAGGAATCCCACGAAGAGGAGGTGAGTCACGAGGACTGCTTAAATACCAAGCTCTTCCGGATCCAATCCTAGACATGTGCACCAAGGTTACCACACCCTAACTCGGCGACTAGGTCGTAGGTTTGTTTAATTAGGCTTTTAAAGTCTTATGTCTTTGTTTGGGGTAACTAGTCCTAAAGTTCTAAGTACTTATCATGCTATCTACGTTCCATGCTTCCTACCCTTCTACAGAAAATAAATCATACAGAAGTTAGGATTACTTACCTGGGCAGATAGGTGCCGGAGACTCGGTGCCATGCTATTCAGAACCAAAAATATTTCTCAAAGGCCTACTAAAATATTTTGGGCCTTGGGCCCCCACAGCTGAGCTTTGAACCTGGCTCTGATACCAATTTGTAACACCCCAAACCCGGCCCAAACATTACGACCGAATTTGGTTTGCTACAGAGAAAACATTTTGAAATCCCTTTAAAACCGATTTAAAGTTTTGTAGAAAACCCTTCGATTTCGAGTCTCTTGTTAACAACCATACTTAGTGTTGTTTGAAAATATTTATTAAGTCGGGTTGTTTATAGATTTCGAATGTGCCCGATGACACTTAAAACATTTTACGTTTGATTTGAGAAAACATGTGAACTCGTTTTAACATTATTAAATAATTTAAACAAAATATTCAAAACATGTAACAATAATAAAATAATTCTAGGAGGCCTTATTACAACTCAATTAAAACAAAACCAACCATAAAGTATAATAACTAAAATTTAAAGTTCATTTAATTGAAATGTCCACTGCATGGCCACCTCGAGTCCATCCGGCTCCATCTCCGCGATCTACTCATCTGCAAAATGTTAAGGGAAAGGGGTGAGTCACCAAGACTCAGTGTGTAATCCCCCACCCGGTAAAGTAACTCATACACAAGTCATTAATAAACATGCACATGCAACCCAACCTAACCATCCATACTTCTTTTCTACCCCGTGTGGTCAAAACCACTGGTGGTCAAAACCACTGATGACTTAGAGTCACAAATCAGATGATGGGGCCAACCCATCGTGTGGTCAAAACCACTGATGACCATAGGTCACAATATGTCAAATGTGGTCAAAACCACTGGTGGTACCAAACCACTGGGACTTAGTCGCAAATAATCAATCGTTGTGGTCAAAACCACTGATGACCATAGGTCACAAATAGTCTGATGGGGCCAACCCATCTCGTGGACAAAACCACTGACGACAGTCCATAATTCATCCCCCTCCTCTCATCAATCAAACCATCACATGCTTACACATCAAATTTCATATATCATGTCATAGTATTAAACATCATGTGATGGCATGCAAACATATAAAAATTACAAGTTAGGGGACTTACCCGATATCCATGATTATGCCACAAGCTAACCACAACCAAAAGATCTAAGGCAAATAATAACAGCATGTAAATTAATAAAGTGTGTATAGAGATCTTACACACCTGTTACTATCGTAATTCCTAGATCTCGAAACTCCGATCTACAACGCTAGATCTTGACCTCACACGTCCTTTGAACCCTAACCCCCTTACGATATGTACATCCTTTTCGCTTCCCTACAATCGGCACTTATCCAAAATTAATAGCCTTCGGCTTTGAACACAAATTAAATAAAATAGATTCTTACCAAAATCGATTGATAGGGAATGGAGGGTCAAATCTATTGCTTGAAAATCCCGTAGTTCCTAGATGATATCGATTCAAAGAGAGATTATCCAAACTCTTAACAAGGCTAGCCATAACAAGAACAAAGATTAAGCTTAGAGTGATCCCTTACCACACTATGAAATTCGGCAGCACTTAGTTAGGGGGAAAAAGAAGATTCGGCCAACACTAATGGAAGGGCTGAAATTTTGAGAAGAAAAAGGTGCTGGAAATTTTGAATAATTTAGGTAATGCAACAAGGGGAAATTCGGCAGCAGCAAATTAGAGAGAAAGAAAAGAATTTTAAAACAAAAATTTGGCCCCCAAATCTAGGAGATAAAACCGAATGTGAATGGCCTTGATGAATCCTTCATTCGGCCAACATTCATCCTCATTTTGTGATAATTTCAACTTTTTAATTATCAAAGATAATGCATGGTTTATTTCCCCAAGAATTCAAAAGCAAATAAACCACTAATACTCCCCCACTTCCAGCCGAATATGAGCCAAAAAAAATAGCTCTCCCTTATCACTTCTTTAATCAATAAAGATAAAAAATAAAATAATAAAACCCCCACTCCTTCAGCCAACTAAAATAATATCCACCCTTTAACCATTATCAACTCTTTAAAATATAAAATAAACTAATATTTATCTTTTATTAATCCCCTTAATCCCCTCTTAAACAAATAAAAAAAAAATATAAAACCACCCTTGCCGAATTCAAAAACCAACTAGCTTAATCTTATAACAATTTCCTATATATTCTCTTATCAAATAAATTAATCCCATGCTTAATCCTTATCTTATCACCTCTTCAAAACATCAATAAACTAATGTTTATCTCCTATCCACCTCTTCAATTTTAAAAAAATTAAAGAACCCATGTGCATAGCAAACTCCTCCAGCCGAATGCTAATTAAGGAACCATGTGCAGCCAACTTACCTTGTCACGCCAGCAGCACAAAAAAGAAAAAAAAACCAAAGTCCTGCTTCCTTGATTTGAACCAAGGACCTACTGCCGCAGCCCTCCTTCCCAACGTCCCAACCAACTCTCCCAATTTGACTTTCATGTCAATTAACCACCACATTTAATTATAAGGCCTTCCAACGTGAGCCCAGCACCACATAAAAATTAAAACACAAAACCTTTGCTTCAGCTACTCGAACCTAGGACCAGCTAGATCCCTTGCTGCATGATGCGCCCCAAGCCAACTCCTCCAGCCCGAATTTCATGCCATAAGGCCCCCCTTATTTATTTATAAGACCTCCCTAGGCCGTTTACCCCAAAAATTAAAAATGCAAAACGCCGCTTCAGCAGCTCGAACCTGCGCCTATCAACCTCCAAGCCTTTAAGTGGCACACGGTAGCCACTTTACCAAGCCCATTCTTTGCGTTACAATTCGCCCAAAATTTTATTAAAGCCCTAACTAACCTAGCTCCTTCCTTTTTCACACATTAAAAATAAATTTTTAATACTGAGTCAGGCTTAGCTCGAGTGATTTTTAGGCCCTTAAACATGTCAAATAAATCCTAGAATTTTAACTCTTCAAGCACACATATGGGAAAGTATTTAAAATAATTAAATTTTCAACACCCCCTAATTTAGGGTGTTACACATATGATGATGCTTATCATGGATGTGGGAATTTACATGCTGAAGTTGATAAGTATGTACGGTTGTATGTGATAGATGGTAGTATATGAATGAGTGTTGTGGCCTTGGTTTTGGCTGATTTGGTTGAATGTATATGCTTGGACTGGTGCAATGTTTTATTGTGTAGGTATGTGCATGGAAGGGTGACAAAATGGCTTGGTAATAGCCTTGTTTTTGCCCACACGGATAGACACATGGGCGTGTGTCTAGTCCATGTGTGACACACGGCTTGCCCCACGGGCGTGTGTTCTAGCCGTGTGTCCCCTGCACCCTAATTGTTGTAAAATAGAATGCTTAGTAATGATTACATGGGCAGAGACACGGGCGTGTGTCTCAGCCATGTGGACGGCACAGCCTCGAACACTGGTGTGTGCCCTGGCTATGTGAAGTTTTCACATATTTTATGAAAATTTAATCAATCACAATGCCTAAGCACACAGGCGTGTGACTTGGCCGTGTGACCTTAATTTGATGATGATGTTATAAATAGAAAGCTCCCTAATTTGAACATAGCCTGAAGCACAGCCGTGTCTTAGGGTTACACGGGTGTGTCCCGAACCCACACGGGTGTGTGACCCCTTTAACATGAAAAATTTTCTAAGTTTTCCAAAAGTTTCCAAAGTTCTCAGTTTAGTCCCGAACCACTTTCGATGCATGTTTTGGGCCTTGTAGGCTCGTAATAGGGACGATATGAATGTATGTGATAGGTTTTGAACTTGGATGGAAATTTGTGTCTCGATTTTATATGTTTGCTTGTGTTTATGTCCGGTAATGCCTCTTACCCTGTTCCGGCGTTGAATATGGGTAAGGGGTGTTACAAACATGTTGTAAGATAGGAAATGCAAGGTGTCCCAATTGATGATGCCACTCGGTCGAAGTGGTCTTGACACTGGAAAAAGTAAAGGGTGAGGAAGATGGGGAAGAGGTTGGCCACTCATATACGCTATCCTTAGTTTGAACCGTCAAAAGTGTTGCCCCCGTACGAAGTTCCTTCACAAGAAAAAAATGAGGTAAGAATTCAATAGAAACATTATTAGATATGCAAAATTGGGAAATTGAAATCAAGTTCTTTTCATATGTAGAACAAAAAGAACATTATTTAAGGTAATCTATGTATCGGAAGTTTGGAGAGATATGGAACCAGTATGAGTGATTGGAAGAGTAGTGCCATCTCCAATCATAATGTCGTCAGAGCTTGGGTATGGTGTATGAAGTGATAGATTGTTCAAGTTGGAAGTAACATGGTAAGAAGCACTGTTGTCCAAAAGCCATGTTGGTGTGGTAGAAGTATTGGTAGCAAAATTAGCTTTTGGTTGCCATGGAAAGGTTGATATTTGAGCACTGGAATAGTTGGATGACTCAACTGGAACCAGACGGAAGGACGGGTAGTGCTTGGCAGTATGTCCCTAAAATCGAAAAATTTGGTAGTAGGCAAGATAAGGTTGCGGAGAATAACGCTCTATCCATGGGGTGTTAGGCCCGAGTGATGCAACGGAGTGAGTAGAAGAACTGGGCGATGGGAGCCAACTCGTATGGTTAATACCAGTTGTTGAAGGTGATAGCCAATTGCTGATGTGTCCTGCGATAGTGGCAGAATTTGAAAAATTGATGCCCTTGTTGTTGGTGCGATTTGTTGGATTAATAGAAGTAAGAAAATATAATGGATCACTTTTGGTACCCTAGAGAGAGGCTTCAAAATTGAGAAGTTTTCCATGTAATTCTTCAAAAGAGATTGGACTACAAGAACTAACTTTCTATAGTATCCACCAAGATTATCTAGGATCTTTTCAGTGAGGTCTTCATCGTCAATTGTCGCACTGAGAATGGCAAGCTCATCTACTTTGGCCTTAATGGTCTAAAAGAATTCTATAAGGATGAGAGAGCCCTTAGTAAAATTCTTGAAATGAGTTCATTTGTTTGATTCGTTCTCGGAATGGCTTTGCATAAGTGGTGGCTAAGATTATCCATGCTTCTCTTTCAGTTTTGGCTTGTGCTATGAACGGAATTATTGCAGGAGATAAGGAACCAATGATCGCATTCAGAATTAATTGATCCTATCGAAACCATATTGTATAGGCGAGATTTGATGTTTTAACTTGGTTTTGGGTGATGGTAACGGGTGGGCAAGGTTTTGATCTATCGATATATCCAAAAAGATCATATCTGACAAACAACCATGAAACATAATTGGTAGATTTGAGTTTTAATGGAGTTTGGGCTGCAACATTGATAATAATCAAGGTGTTGTGAGGTTCATTTTTGTTGTGGATAGTGAGTGTAGAGTTGTTGGTATTCATGATGGGAAAAAAGTTAACGCATTGGTACCATGACAGAAGAATGGAATTTTACCCCTTTCATTTCACATTTCAATGATATATATAATCATATGAAGCCCGAAACTAATTCCTATATATCAAGAGTACATCAAAACAGAAAACAAGAGTAAAGAAATTTGAAATCTCCTATATATCAGGAGCACATAAAAACAGAAAAAAAGTAAAGAAATTTGAACTACAAACAAATTTGATAGGATTTAATAGGAACCAATCTTGTGGTGGAAGTTTTCTATTAAAGAGAACAAGAGTGTCACACCTCTTATTTGCTAATGATAGCCTATTTTCCATTCGAGCAAAGAAAGAGAATTGTATATGCTTGAAAATGTTATTGGAGGTTTATGAAAGGGCATAAGGCAAGCTGTGAACGCTGAGCAAGTTTGCTATTTATTTTTGGCAAAACGTGGTTAACTTGAAATTGCATTAGAAGCAACTTAGGTATCCACAAGCTTAAAGTGAACAATGTGTACTTAGAACTTCCGCTCTTCTTAGGTCGATCTAAACAATACTAATTTAGTATTATCAAAGAGAGTGCTTTGAAAAGAATTTAGGGATGGAAAGAGTGAATGCATCAAAAGGGGATTTTTTACCTGTATATCATAAAATAAAATAAAAAAATACTTAAATGGTATCCCAAACAGATTATGTATCGAAATGGTACAACCAAGCAAATGGACGGTGGTGCATAGGCGACACCACCCTAAAAATCTGACATGTTTAATTGCAATATATATATATATATATATATATATATAAAAATGGGAAATGCCATCTAAATAGGTGGCACCAAAAGGAATACGGGTCAATTACAACTTGTATATGATGAAAACTCGACCCACTCAGACCCACTGCTGACTCGCTGTCATTGATGGGACAGGACGACTGGTGAAGCCTAAGAGAAAGGCGGCACATCCACTGGTTATGCCCATTTGACAGGCGGCACCAGGTTGGTGATGCCAACCTCATAGGCAGCACACCTTTGACTCTTGCACCCGTGGCAGCGATGGGATGGGACTATGCCCGTGACTTGTGTTTTGGGAACTATTATAGGTCCCTAATGTCTCATTTTGGCCGGAAGGTAAAATAAGAAGAGAAGAAGAAGAAGAGAGTGGGAAGGGGCAAAAGAAAAAAAAACATAGAAGCATAATAGAGAGAGTGTAACACCCCTAGTCCATATCCGTCACTGGAATAGGATTACGGAGCGTTACCAGAGTTTTCAGTACATTTACAGATAATTCATGTCAAATTCTATTTATTTTTCGAATATTATTCATATCGTCCCTTAAATTGACTCTCGAGGCCCAAAATGAGTTTAGAATCAAATCGAGACTAAATCGGGAACTCAGAGAAATTTTTGCAAAATTTTAAAAATTTTCCAAGATACAGGGCACACACCCGTGTGGTCCAAGGGACACTCCCATGTGACCCTAGGACACGCCCGTGCTGCAGGCCGTGTTCGACCCTGTGTAACTCCCTGACTTGTGCCACATGGCCGACCATACAGCCGTGTGCTAGGCCGTGTAAAACACATGGCTAAGACACACGCCCGTGTCTCTGCCCATGTGGACAAATAAAGCCATTTTCTAGCTTTATTTCTCACCCAAACTTTACCAATGACCTACACCAAAACTTTCATTCATATACCGACTAATTCAAGCATCATAACCAAGTTAATTCTATTAATCTAAGATGATATATTATTAAATGCATTCATGCTTTTAATCTTATCTTTTATAAGCATACTTGTTTAACCTTTATCAACCAATCAATAATGAATGCTTATGTTATCACCATAAACCTTTCTCAACCAATCAGTAATGAATGCTTATGTTATCACCATAAAATAATCTTAATAAATGCATATACCAAAACATAGTCATCACTAGCCATTCCAATGGCTAGATTACAAATATCATTTACATGCCAATATGGCCAATTAAACCTATACATGCCATTATAACCATAATTGACTTACCATATATACCAAAATGAACTGATGGATAGTATGAGTGATCTCCGCCAAGCTTCCAATCTAACGAGCTTCCGATTTACTATAAAATAGGGAAATAAAACTAAGTAAGCATATAATGCTTAGTAAGTTCGTATAATGTGGTACTTAACTTACCATTTATTCTATTTCAAGATAAACATGTAAGGCACATTCAATCAATTTGATCTCAAGTCCTTCACATATTCTCATTACCCTTGTTAGTAATATATTCCATAATAACACCAAGAAACATATATGGGCTCAACAATAATCAGGTTTCCAGGCACATATGCTTTCCACATCACGTATTCATTAAACATGTATAACTCATGTCTTTATATTACAAGTATATTTTCATAATAATTCATCTCAAATTCAGATTATTTCATGTTAGAACTTTACTTATATCATTTGAAATATCAATGACAGACGAGTAGTATACTCAAGGTGTATAAATCTATAATCATGGATGAACATATTCATCAAATATATTCCATGTACATATATCATTATATCATATTTCCATATATCGATTATCAAATATCATCTTTTTCATGTATTTCAGGCAGATACGTGTAAAAACCATTTCTTTTCATGTCAGCATTTTGCCCGTTGAATTTATTTGAAATATCGATGGATACTTAGATGGTACACACAAAAAGTACAAATTAGTAAAACCGTCAATTCATATTCAGAGGTACCCTAATAGGGCACTTAATCAGAAAGCACACTCTCGAGCCTCATAGCATATAACAGAATTACCAGTCCAGGCTAAATTATGTTATCAAGTGAGACTAGGATTACCAATCCAGGCTAAATCCTATCTCCATTAAATGCTTAGGATTACCAATCCAGGCTAAATCCTTTCTGTAACATATGCTTTAATGAGATTAATCTGGATTACCCGTCCGAGCTAAATCCAATCCTTAACACATGCTTGAGAGACTTATACCAAGATTGCCCGTCTGGGCTAAATCCTTTCAAAAATGAGGTCAATAGAATTACTCGTCCGAGTTGAATTCTGTCAGCAACAAATGCAGGACCTCATTCATTTCGGGAAATCACATTTATCCATTGAAACCAAATATTCAAACGGGACTGAACATACCATTTTCAAATCAGGCACTAAAATAACATTTTTTTTTATCATTTATCATTTATCATTTATCGGGCACTATCATTTAATTTAATCATTTTTATTTATCAGGCTTGATTGGATATGTAATCATTTCACATTTTTATAAAATTTATACAATTTACATAAACACAATCAATGCAAGCATATAAATATACACAACATCTAATTCAAACATATTAATATACAATTTAGTTACACGAACTTACCTTGACAAATGTTCGTGTATGTAAAATCTAATAATCTGACATTTTCCTATTTTCCTCGTTCTAGCTCTGAATTTGGTCTATCCAGATCTATACTAGTAAATTTAACATCAATTTAATACAATTTAAACTCAATTCAGTCCAATTTACATCTTAGGACAAATTACCATTTTGCCCCTAAACTTTTAATTAATGACGATTTCGTCCTTAGGCTCGAAAAATGAAATTCATGCAATTTACTTCTTATTCCAAGCCTAACCAAAATTTCAATACAAAACTTACAGCACATTTATTCTATAAAATTCATAATTTTTCTTCAATTTACACAACTTTACAATTTAGTCCTTAAATCATGTTTTCATCAAAAATCACTTTATAAAAGTTGTTTATCTATCATCAACCTTTCATATTCTACCATAAATTTCAAATTTTTAGCATATTCATCCATGATATAATTTCTATACTATGACAAATTTTCAAAAATCCCCCAAATAGATAGATTAAACTATCTCGGTTTTAAAAATATAAAAGTTACTAAAAACGGGGCTTGAATACTTACTTAATTTGGCCAAGAAAGCTTTCTTTCTCTTTCCTAGGGTTTCCATGGAATATTTTGGGAAGAAGATGATATAAAATGATTTTTATTTCTATTTAATTATTTATCATCTTTTAATTTTATCACTTTCCAATTTAGTCCTTAGCCTTTTTCTAATTTTCCATGGATGAATCATCTAAAAATATCTGCTAACCTTTCATTAATGGTCTATTTACCATATAAGGACCTCCAATTTAAAGTTCTATAGCTATTTAATCCCTTTAGCTATCAGAACACAACTTTTGCACTTTACGCGATTTAGTCCTTTATCAAATTAAACATGTAATCGATAAAATTGTTTTACGAAATTTTCACACAGTATTAATATAGTACTATAAATCATAAAATAGTATTAAAATAATTTTTATTTCTGGGCTCTGATCTATGGTCTCGAAACTACAGTTTCGATTTTATCAAAAATTGGGTTGTTACAACTCTCCCCCCTTAAGAATTTTCGTCCTCGAAAATCTTACCAGTAAAGAGGTTTAGATATTACTTTCTCATGATTTCTTCTGGTACCTGGGTAGCTTTCTCTATATTGTATCATTGTCAAAGAACTTTCACTAAAGCTATGTAACAACCCGTTTTTAGTTAAATCGGAACAGTGGTTTCGAGACCACAAATCCGAAGTAAAAATTATTATTTTATTATTATTTTAAATTCTACAGCATGATAATATGTTGGTGTGAAAGTTCCGTTAAGGAGTTTTATCGTTTGATTAGTTAATGTGATAAAAAGGACTAAATCGCGTAAAGTGAAAAATTAGAGTTCTATATGCTAAAAGGGTTTATTAGCTATGAAATTAAATAGTGGAGGTCCTTATGTTTTAATTAGACCATTATAATGATGAGTGGACAATATTGGACATGTATTATGTGATTTTAATGTTTTATTACAAAGGTTAATTAAGTAGAATGTTAATAATCTTAAAAAAAAAACACAAAAACATTCCCTATTATCATATTCTTCCACCGATTTTAGGGCAACAAGGAAGCCATTTTTCTTCTTTACATTCAACGAAGGTATTTAGCTCAATTGTAAGTCCGTTTTTGTCGCATTTTTAATGATTTCTATGTTTTTGAGATCGTTGCAACTAGGTCTATCTAGCCCAGGGACTATTTTGCAAAACTGTTAAAGATTTAGAAAGTTTCCATTTATGAATAAGCATGTATTTTGATGTTTGATGATAGATTTTGGATGTTTGATGGTAGTTATACAAGTTTTGTTAGGTGAATTTTAGTGAAAATGCAAATTAGGGATTAATTTGTGAAAAGTGTAAAATTCATGGTTAAAAATGTGAAAGAAATGAAAAATATGGGCTACTATCGTAATAAGAGAAATTCAGATAGCATGGTTAGGGACCTGATTGCATGAATTTTTGTTTTTATGAAATAAGGGCTAAATTGTAAAAGATGTGAAACATTAGGGGCAATTGTGTAAAAATGTCTTAAAGTGAATTTTGGACTAAATTGAATAGAGATATGATTAAATAAGTTAATTTTGATTACATATAGATAAAAAAAGCGAAGTTCGGATCTTGGTCAGGGAAAAAAAAAGTATCAGACTAGTCACTGCATTTCATCGTTTTTGTAAGTCGAGGTAAGTTCGTATGTAATAAGCATTGTTATAATTATGTTTTCAATGCTTTGATATTGCATAAACTGTAAATACGAGACTACAGACATGTTTGATAATGATTCGACGACGATTCGGCAAGTGTGAAATCCCGGTTGAACGTTAGGAATAAATTAGGATACGAATGACATGCCATTAGGGGTTATTGTGATTTGTGATTATGCGACCCGAGTGCTGGTCCTGTATGTCCTACCAGTGGTTGAGTATAACGACATGTGTTGCGGTTACTTGACAGCTTGTGTGAGCAGCACCGTGTAGCTACGTCTTGACCCACAACTTGTGTGAGCAGGCCCGTTGATAGCTCAAGAGTGAGCATATATGTGATATGTGATTGAGATAGCTTCGGCTATATATATGGCATTTCGGGTGCGAGTTTCCCATGTATCTGATAGTATTCCGAATGGTTCAACTGGTAAATGAAAGATGTGGTTGTGTAAGAGATTGATACGAGATGGTACAGGTATGCACATGAATCATATAAGCTTAAATCAAAGAAGTTATGAAGTTCATACATAAGATTATGATAAAAAATATGAAAGGTTTGTTAGTTAAATGAATTACATGTTGTTATGTTCAAACTAATGATTTGTATAATTCTATTAATATTGAGTTTATTTCATACGAGCTTACTAAGCTTTATAGCTTACTTTGTTTAATTTTCTGTGCTGTATAGTGTAATCAAGCTAGCTCAGATTCGGGGATCGTCGGAGACTACATCACACTATCCTACTATCATTTGCTACTGATAAACCACAAAAGTAACACATTTTAATCCTATGCTTAGCGTGTTTTTGGATGTTTATTTATACAATTTTGTGAATTCGGTGCTCCTAAACATTTAAATTCGTACTTCTATACATAGGAGAGCATAGGGAAGCGAAAGGAGCAGAAAACAGGCTAAAATCGGACAAAACGGGCCATCTTAAGGATCCACATGGCCAAGCCAGTAACACACGGGATGGGCACATGCCCGTGTGCGCCCGTGTGCCAGCCCGTGTCGATCACGAGTCACCCAAATTTGCACACGGCCTGGGCACTTTCACACGGGCTGATCACACGCCCGTGTCCCTATCGCACCCTACTTCATTTTCACACGAAAAAAGCCAATTTTTAGGGTTTCTAAGCTTTCTAAAGTCTATAAATACACACTAGAAGAAGACCTAAGGGGGCACGCAAAGTAGAACAAAGAAATTATTCGGAGGAAGCCGTCAGAATCATCTCGGAAGCGGATTCACTCCAAGATTGAAGATATCCATCAAGTTCTTTAGAAGTTTCTGGGTTCTTTATGTCTTGTTGTTTTCTTTATTCTAAGATGCCTTCCTTTTACGTTATGAACTAAACTCCCTAAATACCTAGGGAGGATGAAACCTAGATGAATCTTATTATTTAATTATCTGGATTACATGATAAATACTTGTTCTTGTTCTTAATTATGTTTCTTAACCCTTGCTTTAATATTTTCAGGATATTAATTCAAGTTTGATATGATTATTCAGTGGATCAAAAGTCCCTGTTTAAGAGAAGATCTTGCATAATTAAGCGGAGTTGATTGCAACCTTAGAAATAGGATGACATAAATCTGCCGGATTAGAGTCAAATCTAATAAGGGAATCCATAGATCGAGTTAATGCGACGATAGGGCTTTTAATTAGAAAGAGATTTCAATTAATCAACCCAGAGTCAGTTGTTCTTAGTCTCGAAAGAGATATTAACATAATTTAGGGATTTCTACAGATTTAGGCAAGTGAATAAATCGTTTAATTCAAAGTCAGAATAATAAGTGAAGTCTAGGTGGATTCTTCCTTGGGTATTGTCTTTATTCATTAGTTTATTCGATTACTTTCTTCACTCTCTGTCGTGTTCATAGTTAATTAGTTAGTTAAATTTTAGATTAAAACAAATCCCCTTAAGTATTAGGCTAAATAATAAAATGATAGTTATTACTAGTAATTTTAGTCCTTGTGGAAACGATATTCCGGACTCATCAAAGCTATACTACTGTTCGATAGGCGCACTTGCCTTTGTCGAAATATTAGTTAGTTCAGAGACCTTCAAGTTTTTGGTGCCGTTGCCGGGGACTAGAATAATAGGAACACTTAATTTTTATTACTTTAGCCATTTTCTATTTTCTACAATTTGTTTTTTGTTTTTGGTTTATTATTTGTTTCTAATCTTTCTTTCGTTTTGATTCTGGTAGGTATCTTTAGTTTATGACAAGAAGAAACCCGTCGGGACCTCTATTATTGGTACCAATATTACCTCTATTAAAGGCACCTCAACGTCCTCATCCGCTACCTGCTGTGGTTGCCGCGAATCCGATGAATCAAAATCCTACTCCTCGTACTATGTACGATTATGCTAAGCCCAATTTAACTGGGGCTGAATCGAGTATTGTTGCACCTGCTATTGCTGCAAATAATTTTGAACTGAAACCTAACACTATTCAAATGATTTAACAGTTTGTTCAGTTTGATGGTTTGCAGGACGAAGACCCAAATACTCATTTGGCTAATTTCTTAGAGTTCTGTGACACTTTTAAAATTAATGGCGTTTCTGATGATGCCATTCGCCTTTGGTTGTTTCCTTTTTCCTTAAGAAACAAAGCTAAACAGTGGTTGAACTCGTTACCATGAGGTTCCATCACTACTTGGGAACAGATGACCGAGAAATTTTTATTAAAATATTTTCCGTTGGCTAAAATGGCAAAGTTGAGGAATGATATCTCTTCTTTTGTGCAGATGGATTTAGAAACTCTTTACGATGCATGGGAGAGGTATAAGGACTTATTGAGAAGGTGCCCTCACCATGGGTTACTGCTATGGCTACAGGTTCAAACTTTTTACAATGGTTTAAACCCCTCAACTAGGCAGCTGATAGATGCAGCCGCCGGGGTACCCTAAATAATAAAACACCTGAAGCGGCTTATGATTTTATAGAGGAGATGTCACTAAATAACTATCAGTGGCAAGTCATGAGAACAAAGCCGACAAAAGCCACTGGTGTCTTCAACCTCGACGTGGTCACCATGTTATCAAACCAAGTAGAGCTCTTAAATAAAAAGATTGATGGTTTATGTGTTTCTACGCAGGTACATCCGGTGATGCAATGTGACACAAATGGAGGAGGGATGAATAACTCAGAACATCTACCCTATAATCCTAGCATGAAGAATGAGCAACTGAATTATATGGGTAATAACTCTAAACCTCCAAATAATCCTTACAGTAACACATATAATCCAGGATGGAGGGACCACCCAATTTTTGCATAGGGTGGTCAAGGGAATCAAAGACCATAACCTCCTCCAGGTTTCCAACCACCCTACCAGCAAGAGAAAAAGCCAAACCTTGAAGATATGCTAGCAAAATTTATTTTGGTGTCAGAGATTCATTTTTAGAATACAGAGACGATATTGAAAAACTAGTAAGCATCGATTCAAGGGCTTGAAAATCAAATTGGGTAGCTTGCTAAGTTAGTTTCCGAAAGGCAACCAGGTAGTTTACCTAGTAACACCGAACCTAACCCAAAAGAACATGTGAAGGCAGTTACAC
Organism: Gossypium australe; assembly: GCA_005393395.2. Taxonomy (NCBI): domain Eukaryota; kingdom Viridiplantae; phylum Streptophyta; class Magnoliopsida; order Malvales; family Malvaceae; genus Gossypium; species Gossypium australe. The sequence continues at coordinate 40,077,754 of CM016623.1, forward strand.
TAAGGAATGGGAAGGTGTTGGATGAAGCTGAAAAGTAGATGCCACAAGAAACTGATAAGGCGAAGGGTAAGGAAGTAAACAAGAGTGTGACACCGGTACTTAAAGAGTATAAACCACCAATCCCATACCAACAAAGTTGAAGAAAGACCGCATGGATGCACAATTTGGTAAATTTCTTGAACTTTTTAAACAATTACATATTAACTTACTTTTTGTTGAAGCCATTTCGCAGATGCCTACGTATGCAAAATTATTAAAAGAGCTTTTAACAAATAAAAGAAAGTTTAAAGGGCTATCAACTGTGGAACTTAATAAGGAATGTTCAACTATTCTCCAAAATAAGCTTCCAACCAAATTGAAAGATCTAGAAAGTTTCACTATTCCCTGTTTAATTGGTAGTTTAAATATTGAGAAAGCATTAGTTGATTTAGGTGTCAGTATTAATTTGACTGACACCTTATAAAATGTTCAAGCAGCTTGGACTTGGGGAACCAAAACCCAATAGGATGAGTATCCAATTAGCTGATAGATCTGTTAAATATCCTAGAGGAATTATTGAAGATGTTTTGGTAAAAATTGATAAATTCATATTCCCTGTTGATTTTGTTGTGCTTGACATGGATGAGGATGTTGAGGTGCCTTTAATTTTAGGCCGCCCATTTTTAGTTACTGCTAGGGCTGTTATTGATGTAGGTGATGGTAAACTTGTGCTTAGGGTAGGTGACAATGAAATTATTTTTAAGATTTATGATGCTATGCGATACTCTGGAGAGCAAAATGATTCCTGTTATTTTATTGACTCTATTGATCATTCTTTCAAGATTCTTTTCAGGAAATCATACATAAAGACACGTTCGAACTGTGTCTTGTCCAAGGTGAGGAGGATGACGATACCACTGAGATAGGGGAGATAAAATTGAGTTAAACTCTAATAATTCTTTCCCAAGACAAAAGAAGTATGAGGGCATTAAAATAAATGACGAATTAAAACAAAAACCCTCTATTGAATAACCTCCCAAATTGGAATTGAAACAGTTACCAAATCACTTAGAGTATGCATTCCTCGGAGATAATTCTAGACTACCAGTAATTATTGCCTCAGACTTGGAACCCAATGAGAAAGATGAATCATTACAGGTACCAAAGAAGCATAAAAAGCTATAGCTTGGAAGATTCCTGACATTAAAGGGATCAGCCCATCATTTTGCACCACAAAATTTTAATGGAAGATGAATATAACCATGTGTGCAAGCTCAAAGATGATTAAATCCCAACATGAAGGAAGTTGTTAAAGCTGAGGTAATTAAACTTCTAGATGCTGGAGTTATTTATCCTATTTCTGACAGTACTTGGGTGAGTCCTGTGTAGGTTGTTCCGAAGAAAGGAGGCATGACTGTTGTAGCCAACGAGAAGAATGAATTAATTCCAACAAGAACAGTAACAGGTTGGAGAGTTTGCATTGACTATAGGAAGTTGAACGATGCCACGAGAAAAGATTTCTTTCCCCTACCATTCATTGACTCTCTGGCTACTTCCAAATTCCAATAGCTCCTGAGGATCAAGAAAAAGCAACATTTGCAAGTCCATATGATAGCGAAATTGAAAGTACAGCTCGTAAAAATCGTAGAGAAATAAGGCTAAGTCTACAGTATATAGAGGAAGAGCAAGAGGATGATACCAATATTACCGAGGAGACGGTTGATAATTAGAATAATCCGCTACCTCCTATGGTTGCCGCGAATCCGATGAATCAAAATCCTGCTCCTCGTACTATGTACGATTATGCTAAGCCCAATTTAACTGGGGCTGAATCGAGTATTGTTACAGTTGCTATTGCTGCAAATAATTTTGAACTGAAACCTAGCACTATTCAAATGATTCAACAGTTTGTTCAGTTTGATGGTTTGTAGGAAAAAGACCCAAATACTCATTTGGCTAATTTGTTAAAGTTCTATGACACTTTTAAAATTAATGGTGTTTCTGATGATGCCGAATGGTTCAACGGGTAAATGAAAGATGTGGTTGTGTAAGAGATTGATACGAGATGATACAGATATGCACATGAACCGTATAAGCTTAAATCAAAGAAGTTATGAAGTTCATACATAAGATTATGATAGAAAATATGAAAGGTTTGTTAGTTAAATGAATTACATGTTGTTATGTTCAAATTAATGAATTGTATAATTGTATTAATATTGAGTTTATTTCATACGAGCTTACTAAGCTTTATAGCTTACTTTGTTTAATTTTCTGTGTTGTATAGTGTAATCAAGCTAGCTCAGATTCGGGGATCGTCGGAGACTACATCACACTATCCTACTATCATTTGGTATTGATAAATCATAAAAGTAACACATTTTAATCCCATGCTTAGCGTGTTTTTGAATGTTTATTTATACAGTTTTGTGAATTCGATGCTCCTAAACCTTTAAATTCGTATTTCTATACTTAGGACAGCATAGGGAAACGAACGAAAAATAGGCTAAGATCAGACAAAACGGGCCATCTTAAGGATCCACACAGCCAAGCTAGTACCACACGGGCTGGGCATACGCCCGTGTGAACCACACGGGCTGGACACACGCCCGTGTGCTAGCCCATGTCGATCGCGAGTCACCCAAATTTGCACACGGCCTGGGCACTTTCACACGGGCTGATTACTCACCCGTGTCCCTGTCGCACCCTGCTTCGTTTTCACGCGAAAAAAGCCAATTTTTAGGGTTTCTGAGCTTTCTAAATGTAACAGACCGAATTTGACCCTAATCGGAACGGTGGTTTCGGGACCACGAATCCGAGTCCGAGAAATATTTTATTATTATAATTTGAGTCTATAATATGTGAATTGATGTGTGCGAAAGTCTCGTAGAAAAATTTTATCGTTTGTGTGTTTAATTTAGAAAAAGGACTAAATCGCGTAAAGCGTAAAAGTTGCATTCTTTAGTGTAAAGTGCTAGAATGATGATGGCTTCTTGTTTTGAGGTATTAAATGGGTAAATATCCCATTTTATAAGTTAGTGGATGGCTTTTGACTAATATGCCATTAATATATGTAATAGTTTATTTTATTTTAAAGGTTATTTTAGTAAATTAATTAAATAACCTATTATATTCATAATTATGTAAAAAGAAAGCCATTATCATCTCATTTTATTCTTTGGCCGAAAGTGGGAGAAAGAAAAAGGGGTTTTTGTTCCTTTGATTTTCGGCAATTAGAAGTACAAAATCAAGGTTAGTTTGATTTCGGTTTTTGTTAATTTTTACGTTTTTGAGATCGTTGCTTCAAACCGTAACCGACCCATGTTGTAATTTTTAAATCTAAGCATGTCTAAGGTTCGGCCATTAACATTGTTTTATGATAATTGATGTTTGATGAATTTTAATCTTAGGATAGATTAAGATTGATAAGTTTTGTATTGAAGTTTTAGTGAAAATTGAGTAAATAGGATTAAATTGTAAAAATAAATTCTTAGAGGGGCCTAATTGCAAAATAAGTGAAATGTGAGGGCTTGTATAGTCCCTAGGAGTATTCGGCCCTAAAAAATTATGTGCAAATTATGTGTATTTTGTGTTTTGTGCAAATAGGACTAAATTGCAAAGTTGTGAAATATTAGGGGTAAAATAGTAATTTGCCCATTTATGTGTTTTGGGACTAAATTGAAATGAAATGTGCTTGAATGAGATTACTTTTGATATGTTTAGATCAAGAACAAAGAAAAACGGAATTGGATCGGGGAAAGACAAAGGTTCTCGAATAGCCGATTTACACGGTCTATCGACAGCCGAGGTAAGTCCTTAAGCTGAAATATATCCAAGAATTAGTTACGAACACATTAAATGTTAATGTTTGGTAAATTTTAGTACATATTCATGTCATAGCCGAATGTATATAAGTACATTAGATTGATTGCTTAATTTGATTATGTGATATGATTAAGTGTCTCGATATGAGTTGTGGGATTGTACAATAACGTAATGTTATTAGTTGTTTAATGTGAATAAGCTTAGTTGGATTGGATGTGCCATATAGTTATGAAATGTGTGTGGAATGATTGACCACATTGATATGTTTCGGGCTTTATTGCCTAGCAGGCTTCGTGCCGGTGATATGTTTCAGGCCTTATGCCTAGCAGGCTTGGTGCCGGTGATATGTTTCGGGCTTATTGCCTAGCAGGCCTTGTGCCGGTGTTATGATTTCGGACCTCGAGTTCAGCAGGCTTCGTGCCGGTGTGTGAGATTCAGGTAATATTTAAGAAGCTCTAGCTAATGAATCAGGTTTGCATAAGCATTTAGTAGTGAAATTATAATTCGATTGTAAGGAATGTGTTATTTATATTTAAGTGAACTATGAATGTGCATATATGTATTTATAAATGTATACAAGTGATACTATTGAGAGAAAGAAATGTCAAATGTTAAGAAGGATTGATTAAATGAAAGGTATAATGTACAAATTGGTGTTTCACATATATATACATATTCGGCTATAATGTATATATATATGTATAGAATAAGTTACTTTTATTTAAAGTCATGAGTTGGATGTTTAAGTGTTTTACTATCATATTGATATTTGTATAGCTTTGGACTTGCTAAGCTAGCCAGCTTACTGTGTGTTTTTGTCTACGTTTATTTTATAGATTTTCGGGTTCCTGCTACGGACTCAAAGGATCTGGGAAGAAGTCAACCGCACTATCGACTTTCTTTTGGTATTGAATGACTTAGTTTTAAACTAAAAAGGGCATGTATAGGTTAGACTAAACAGTATAACTAATGTTTTGTAATCGTGTAAATATGCTAGCCATGCGAAAATGGCTATCTATTTTGGATAACTTGTTTCGCGTTTTGTTTATATAGGTTGCTCATGCCATGAATTATCATTTATGTTTGGATGTGGTTTAGGCATTATATGAAGTGGTTTAATAGATATATGTCATGACATGTATATGCATTTTGATCTTTGATGGTCACTTTGATAGATTAAGGTAGAATTTCAATCATGTGTACATGTGATAGGTTAATAGAGAGAGATGTTAGGCATTTGAATTTCATGAAATGGATATAAATATGAATTTGAGTTATATGCTTGTGAAGTATGTATCTAGATATGTTACAATTTAAGTGTTGAATATAGCTTGATTTGGATAGGTATGTTTCATGAGATTTTGAGTGCCTTATTACTATGTGATGTGTTGGTTAAAATCACCAAGTTTGATTGAAATGCTTAGGTGTGTACGGTTTTGTGGTAAGTATTTTTTTTGAAATTTTATATCTTGATAACAAATATATGTGGCATGTTCAAATGCATGTTTATGATTTCGAGTAATGCATATAGTATAATACGGTATTTGGATGAACATATGTACTGTATATCAAGTTATTGAAATGAAATATTTGGCCACGATTTGATCTAGTTTGGAGTCTAAATTTTCTATTGAGTACTATGGCATATTCGGTCATAGAAAATGAGTGCTAAGGTGTAATTATAATGATATACATATGTGTGGTGATCATTGCCGAATGTGATATGCAACTATGAGATAAATGAGTTGGTTTGATATTTATATTTATGGTATAATCGTATGTGGTAATGAAATGAGAAATGTATATAAGCGAAAAAGATGCCTATGTTCAGAAATGACATATGATTGATTGTAATGTCGATTATAGAAATGAAATAAATGATTAATTACCATATGCCTATTCGGTCTTTGTTTTTGAATTACCAAATGAATAGTGTTTTGCTTGATTCTTTTAAAAGTGCATTGATTTGGGTATGGTCGAGTAATGCCTCGTAACCCTAATTCAGCTACAGATACGGGTTAGGGGTGTTACATTTGATTGGTATCAGAGCTTACGGTTTAGTCGATTCTAGGACTACCGTAGCGTGTATGAGTCTAGCTATACATGCCTTTGTTATATATTGATAGTGTGGTGACTTCTGACATTCTGAACTGTGTTTCATATAGTAAATGGACACTGATCCTGAAAGAGCCGTAGCGGATGATGTAGAGAGTGTAGCGCCTGACCGTGCACGAGAATCAGTGCCGGTAGACTCTAGACCAGTTTCGGGTAGCCACGAGGGGGAGGCTAAACAAGCCTTCTACCAGATAATGAACGAGTGGTTTACCCAGTTTATTCAGACTAACCCGGCTGTACCCCAACCTCCACCCCCGAATAATCCAACTCTGATTCCTTCAGCACCCCCGATGATAGATCCGATAAGATCTAGTAGGCCTCCAGTTGATAAAATCCAGAAATTTGGGGCCGAAGAATTCAGGGCCAATGATGATGATGACGCAGAGCAAGCCGAAATGTGGCTTGATAACACTATTCGGGTATTAGATGAGCTATCTTGTACTCCCGATGAATGCTTGAAGTGTGCTATATCTTTACTTCGGGACACTGCATATCACTGGTGGAATACACTACTATCAGTGATTCCGAAAGAAAAAGTGACATGGGATTTCTTCCAGAATGAATTCCGCAAGAAATATATCAGCCAGAGATTCATCGACCAGAAACGTAAAGAATTTCTTGACCTGAAACAGGGGCGAATGATCGTAACAGAATATGAACGGAAATTTGTCAGGCTCAGCAGATATGCTAGAAAGTGTGTTTCCACTGAAGCTATTATGTGCAAAAGGTTCGAAGATGGTTTGAATGAAGAATTAAAGTTGCTTGTTGGCATTCTTGAAATCAAAGAGTTTGTGACACTAGTCGAGCGAGCTTGCAAAGCTGAAGAGCTCGGGAAAGAGAAAAGAAAGGCTGAGACAGAAGCTAGAGATATTTGTAAGAGGTCGTCGGGTAAGAATTTCCTTTCCACATCTAAAAAGTTCAGAGATGATTTCAGCCGACATAAAGCTACTTCAGATTTACCTAGACGTGATCGACCTCCAGTGGGCTCCCAAGCTACCTCGATGGCCAGTGTTGGTAACGTTCCACAGAATCGAGTTGAATGCAAACATTGTGGGAAATGGCATTCTGGGAGTTGTAGAGTTCGTGATCGATCCTGCTTTAAATGTGGATCATCGGACCATTTTATTCGAGAGTGCCCGATGATAGCTGAGAAGAACACGGCACAGAACACTAGACCAAGCAGCGCACCAGTACGGGGCAGACCACCCAGACACTCTGGCAATGTAGGTGGCAGTCAGAGAGGGACGAAGAACACTGCAGTTCAATCTGAGGCTAGAGCTCCAGCTAGAGCTTATGCTACACGAGCCAGAGAGGAAGTTTCCTCCCCCGATGTCATTACCGGTACTTTCACCCTTTATGATACTACTGTGATTGCATTGATTGATCCTGGTTCGACCCATTCATATGTGTGTGAAACTCTAGTAATCAGTAAGACTCTGCCAGTTGAGTCTACTGAGTTTGTGATTCGTGTGTCCAACCCTTTGGGTAGATGCGTACTTGTTAATAAAGTGTGTAGAGGTTGCCCATTGATGATTCGGGATTCTTGTTTCCCAGCCGATTTAATGTTGTTGCCCTTCGATGAGTTCGACATAATTTTGGGGATGGACTGGTTAACTTCACATGATGCAGTGGTGAATTGCAAAACAAAGCTTATTGATTTGAGATGCTAGAACGGTGAGATCATCAGAATTGAATCCAGTGATTTAAGTGGGTTTCCTACAGTAATATCTTCGATGTTAGCCCAGAAGTATGTGAGAAAAGGGTGCGAAGCTTATTTGGCCTATGTACTGGATAATAAAGTATCTGAAAAGCATATTGAATCTGTACCGGTTGTGTGTGAATACCCAGATGTGTTTCCTGAAGAACTACCGAGTTTACCACCAGTACGAGAGATTGAGTTCGGCATTGAATTAGTACCGGGAACGACTCTGATTTCAATATCTCCGTATCGGATGGCACCTACAGAGTTAAAAGAGTTAAAAGCACAGTTGCAAGAGTTGACAGATAGGGGTTTTGCACGACCGAGCTTTTCCCCTTGGGGTGCACCAGTTCTTTTTGTGAAGAAGAAAGATGGAACGATGCGAATGTGTATTGATTATCGGCAACTGAATAAGGTAACTATAAAGAATAAGTACCCGTTACCTCGGATTGATGATTTGTTTGATCAGTTGAAAGGGGCTTCAGTATTTTCGAAGATAGATTTGAGATCAGGTTATTATCAGTTGCGAGTCAGAGATACAGATGTGCCAAAGACTGCATTCCGGACGAGGTACGGACATTTTGAGTTTCTGGTTATGCCTTTTGGACTCACTAATGCACCAGCTGTTTTTATGGATCTAATGAATCGAGTCTTCAGACAGTTTTTGGATCGGTTTGTAGTAGTGTTTATTGATGATATACTGATCTACTCCAAAAATGAAACAGAGCATGCCGAGCATTTGAGATTAGTGCTACAAACTTTGAGAGATCAAAAGTTATATGCGAAGTTTAGGAAGTGTGAGTTCTGGATGAAAGAAGTCAGCTTTTTGGGACATGTTGTTTCAGCATCAGGTATTCGAGTCGATCCGAACAAAATTTCGGCTATACTTGATTGGAAGCCACCGAAGAATGTTTTCGAGATTCGAAGTTTTCTGGGACTTGCGGGCTATTACAGACGGTTTGTGAAAGGTTTTTCTGTGATAGCTACACCTTTGACAAAGCTACTACAGAAAGACGTCAAGTTTGAGTGGTTTGAGAAGTGTCAGAAAAGTTTCGAGCAGTTGAAAGCCCTTTTGACCGAAGCTCCAGTGTTAGCTCAGCCTGAATCGGGTAAAGAATTTGTTGTGTATTCTGATGCTTCCTTAAGTGGTTTGGGCTGTGTATTGATGCAGGAAGGCAGAGTAGTAGCCTACGCATCGAGGCAATTGAAGCCGCATGAAAGAAATTACCCGACGCATGATCTGGAGCTTGCAGCCATTGTGTTCGCACTGAAGATTTGGCGTCATTATTTATTTGGCGAGAAATGTCATGTTTACTCGGATCACAAAAGTCTGAAGTATTTAATGACTCAAAAAGACTTGAATTTAAGACAACGCAGGTGGTTGGAATTGTTAAAAGATTACGAGTTGGTAATTGACTATCATCCGGGAAAAGCTAACGTTGTTGCGGATGCGTTAAGTCGGAAATCATTGTTTGCTCTTCGTGCAATGAACGCACAGATGGCTATGTCTAGTGGTGGTTCAATCATAGCCGAGTTACATGCAAGACCGATATTTATCCAGCAAATTTGTGATGCACAGAAAGTTGACAAAGATTTGATTGCTAGGCGGATTCAGTGTGAAAAAGATGCAGAGGCAGATTTTCAAATTGATACAAATGACTGTTTGAATTTTGAAAGCCGAATGTGTGTTCCGAAGAACTCAAATTTGATTCAGATGATTCTGGGTGAGGCTCATAGTAGTCGACTAACGATACATCCGGGTAGCACGAAAATGTATAACGATTTGGGACAGTTCTATTGGTGGCCTGGCATGAAACGGGATATATCTGAATTTGTTTCTAAATGCTTAGTTTGTCAGCAAGTAAAAGCTGAGCATTAAATGCCATCTGGACTATTTCAACCAATCATGATTCCTGAATGGAAATGGGATAGAATTACAATGGATTTTGTATCCGGTCTTCCTATGACACCGAGTAAGAAAGATGCCGTCTGGGTTATAGTTGATAGACTGACTAAATCAGCTCATTTTGTGCCAGTACGTACAGACTATTCACTTGATAAACTTGCTGAATTGTATGTATCACAGATTGTAAGGTTGCATGGTGTACCGAGTTCCATTGTTTCAGACAGAGACCCGAGATTCACATCGCGGTTTTGGAAGAAGTTGCAAGATGCTTTAGGTACTAAACTTCATTTTAGTACAGCCTTTCATCCGCAGAGAGACGGTCAGTCTGAGCGAACTATTCAGATACTTGAGGACATGTTGAGATGTTGCGTTATTGAATTTGAAGGTACGTGGGAACGATACCTACCTTTGATTGAATTTGCTTACAATAATAGCTTTCAATCCAGTATCAAAATGGCACCCTATGAAGCTTTATACGGTCGTAAGTGTCGAACACCTTTATACTGGACTGAGCTCAGCGAGAATAAGATACACGGGGTTGATTTGATTAAAGAAACAGAGCAGAAGGTAGCTATTATTAGAGGCAACTTGAAAGCTGCTTCGGATCGTCAAAAATCTTACGCTGATTTGAAACGTAAAGATATTGGATTTCAGGTCAGAGATCGAGTATTCTTGAAAGTATCTCCGTGGAAGAAAGTACTCTGTTTTGGTCGGAAAGGCAAATTGAGTCCGAGATTTATCAGACCGTATGAAATCATCGAACGTATTGGACCTGTTGCTTATAGATTGAAGTTGCCCTTTGAGTTAGAAAAGATGCATGACGTATTTCATGTTTCGATGCTTCGTAAGTACAGATCGGATCCGTCTCATGTGATCACACCGTCTGAGATTGAAATCCGACCCGATATGACGTATGAGGAAGAACCGATCCGTATCTTAGCTCGGGAAATAAAAGAGTTGAGAAATAAAAGAATTTCGTTAGTGAAGGTTCTATGGAATCGTCACGGAGTTGAAAAGGCTACGTGGGAGCCTGAGGATTCATTGAGGCAACAATATCCGACTTTGTTTAACGGTAAGATTTTCGGGGACGAAAATCCTAAAGGGGGGAGAGTTGTAACAGACCGAATTTGACCCTAATCGGAACGGTGGTTTCGGGACCACGAATCTGAGTCTGAGAAATATTTTATTATTATAATTTGAGTCTATAATATGTGAATTGATGTGTGTGAAAGTCTCGCAGAAAAATTTTATCGTTTGTGTGTTTAATTTAGAAAAAGGACTAAATTGCGTAAAGCGTAAAAGTTGCATTCTTTAGTGTAAAGTGCTAGAATGATGATGGCTTCTTATTTTGAGGTATTAAATGGGTAAATATCCCATTTTATAAGTTAGTGGATGGCTTTTGACTAATATGCCATTAATATATGTAATAGTTTATTTTATTTTAAAGGTTGTATTAGTAAATTAATTAAATAACCTATTATATTCATAATTATGTAAAAAGAAAGCCATTATCATCTCATTTTATTCTTTGGCCGAAAGTGGGAGAAAGAAAAAGGGGTTTTTGTTCCTTTGATTTTCGGCAATTAGAAGTACAAAATCAAGGTTAGTTTGATTTCGGTTTTTGTTAATTTTTACGTTTTTGAGATCGTTGCTTCAAACCGTAACCGACCCATGTTGTAATTTTTAAATCTAAGCATGTCTAAGGTTCGGCCATTAACATTGTTTTATGATAATTGATGTTTGATGAATTTTAATCTTAGGATAGATTAAGATTGATAAGTTTTGTATTGAAGTTTTAGTGAAAATTGAGTAAATAGGATTAAATTGTAAAAATAAATTCTTAGAGGGGCCTAATTGCAAATAAGTGAAATGTGAGGGCTTGTATAGTCCCTAGGAGTATTCGGCCCTAAAAAATTATGTGCAAATTATGTGTATTTTGTGTTTTGTGCAAATAGGACTAAATTGCAAAGTTGTGAAATATTAGGGGTAAAATAGTAATTTGCCCATTTATGTGTTTTGGGACTAAATTGAAATGAAATGTGCTTGAATGAGATTACTTTTGATATGTTTAGATCAAGAACAAAGAAAAACGGAATTGGATCGGGGAAAGACAAAGGTTCTCGAATAGCCGATTTACACGGTCTATCGACAGCCGAGGTAAGTCCTTAAGCTGAAATATATCCAAGAATTAGTTACGAACACATTAAATGTTAATGTTTGGTAAATTTTAGTACATATTCATGTCATAGCCGAATGTATATAAGTATATTAGATTGATTGCTTAATTTGATTATGTGATATGAATAAGTGTCTCGATATGAGTTGTGGGATTGTACAATAACGTAATGTTATTAGTTGTTTAATGTGAATAAGCTTAGTTGGATTGGATGTGCCATATAGTTATGAAATGTGTGTGGAATGATTGACCACATTGATATGTTTCGGGCTTTATTGCCTAGCAGGCTTCGTGCCGGTGATATGTTTCGGGCCTTATGCCTAGCAGGCTTGGTGCCGGTGATATGTTTCAGGCTTTATGCCTACAGGCTTCGTGCCGGTGATATGTTTCGGGCTTATTGCCTAGCAGGCCTTGTGCCGGTGTTATGATTTCGGACCTCGAGTTCAGCAGGCTTCGTGCCGGTGTGTGAGATTCAGGTAATATTTAAGAAGCTCTAGCTAATGAATCAGGTTTGCATAAGCATTTAGTAGTGAAATTATAATTCGATTGTAAGGAATGTGTTATTTATATTTAAGTGAACTATGAATGTGCATATATGTATTTATAAATGTATACAAGTGATGCTATTGAGAGAAAGAAATGTCAAATGTTAAGAAGGATTGATTAAATGAAAGGTATAATGTACAAATTGGTGTTTCACATATATATACATATTCGGCTATAATGTATATATATGTATAGAATAAGTTACTTTTATTTAAAGTCATGAGTTGGATGTTTAAGTGTTTTACTATCATATTGATATTTGTATAGCTTTGGACTTGCTAAGCTAGCCAGCTTACTGTGTGTTTTTGTCTACGTTTATTTTATAGATTTTCGGGTTCCTGCTACGGACTCAAAGGATCTGGGAAGAAGTCAACCGCACTATCGACTTTCTTTTGGTATTGAATGACTTAGTTTTAAACTAAAAAGGGCATGTATAGGTTAGACTAAACAGTATAACTAATGTTTTGTAATCGTGTAAATATGCTAGCCATGCGAAAATGGCTATCTATTTTGGATAACTTGTTTCGCGTTTTGTTTATATAGGTTGCTCATGCCATGAATTATCATTTATGTTTGGATGTGGTTTAGGCATTATATGAAGTGGTTTAATAGATATATGTCATGACATATATATGCATTTTGATCTTTGATGGTCACTTTGATAGATTAAGGTAGAATTTCAATCATGTGTACATGTGATAGGTTAATAGAGAGAGATGTTAGGCATTTGAATTTCATGAAATGGATATAAATATGAATTTGAGTTATATGCTTGTGAAGTATGTATCTAGATATGTTACAATTTAAGTGTTGAATATAGCTTGATTTGGATAGGTATGTTTCATGAGATTTTGAGTGCCTTATTACTATGTGATGTGTTGGTTAAAATCACCAAGTTTGATTGAAATGCTTAGGTGTGTACGGTTTTGTGGTAAGTATTTTTTTTTGAAATTTTATATCTTGATAACAAATATATGTGGCATGTTCAAATGCATGTTTATGATTTCGAGTAATGCATATAGTATAATACGGTATTTGGATGAACATATGTACTGTATATCAAGTTATTGAAATGAAATATTTGGCCATGATTTGATCTAGTTTGGAGTCTAAATTTTCTATTGAGTACTATGGCATATTCGGTCATAGGAAATGAGTGCTAAGGTGTAATTATAATGATATACATATGTGTGGTGATCATTGCCGAATGTGATATGCAACTATGAGATAAATGAGTTGGTTTGATATTTATATTTATGGTATAATCGTATGTGGTAATGAAATGAGAAATATATATAAGCGAAAAAGATGCCTATGTTCAGAAATGATATATGATTGATTGTAATGTCGATTATAGAAATGAAATAAATGATTAATTACCATATGCCTATTCGGTCTTTGTTTTTGAATTACCAAATGAATAGTGTTTTGCTTGATTCTTTTAAAAGTGCATTGATTTGGGTATGGTCGAGTAATGCCTCGTAACCCTAATTCGGCGACAGATACAGGTTAGGGGTGTTACACTAAAGTATATAAATACACACTAGAAGAAGACCTAAGGGAGCACGCAAAGTAGAACGAAGAAATTATTCAAAGGAAGCCATCAGAATCATCTCTGAAGCGGATTCACTCCAAGATTGAAAATCTCCATTAAGTTCTTTAGAAGTTTTTGGGTTCTTTATGTCTTGTTGTTTTCTTTATTCTGAGATGTCTTCCTTTTACGTTATGAACTAAACTCCCTAAATACCTAGGGAGGATGAAACCTAGATGAATCTTATTATTTAATTATTTGAATTACATGATAAATACTTGTTCTTGTTCTTAATTATGTTTCTTAACCCTTGCTTTAATATTTTCAGGATATTAATTCAAGTTTGATGTGCTTATTCAGTAGAGCAAAAGTCCATGTTTAAGAAAAGATCTAGCATAATTAAGCGGAGTTGATTGCAACCCTAGAAATAGGATGAAATAAATCTACCGAATTAGAGTCAAATCTAATAAGGGAATCCATAGATTGATTTAATGCGACGATAGGGCTTTTAATTAGAAAGAGATTTTAATTAATCAACCTAGAGTCAGTTGTTCTTAGTCTCAAAAGAGATATTAACATAATTTAGGGATTTCTACGGATCAAGGCAAGTGAATAAATCATTTAATTCATAGCCAGAATAATAAATGAAGTCTAGGTGGATTCTTCCTTGGGTATTGTCTTTATTCATTGGTTTATTCGATTACTTTCTTCACTCTCTGTTGCATTCATAGTTAATTAGTTAGTTAAATTTTAGATTAAAAGAAATCCCTTAAGTATTAGGCTAAATAATAAAAATATAGTTATTACTAGTAATTTTAGTCCTTGTGGATACGATATTCTGGACTCATCAAAGCTATACTACTGTTCGATAGGTGCGTATGCCTTTGTCAAAATATTAGTTAGTTTAGAGACCATCAGGTACTTTTGAACTTTGGTATTTTAGTATATGGCATGTATAGGGACTTTAGTCATTTTGGTTATGTGTTAGTAATGAATTTAGCCATTTGAATTGGCTTGTAAATGTATATGTTTTGGTTTGTATATATATAGCCATACGTGATGGCTTAATTTGGGTTATTTTGGTATGTTTGAATCATGTATATATAAATATATGTGTCAACGTTTTGTGAAATGTGTTGGATGATGGTTGTGTGATGCTTTATGATTAAAGGTATTATGTGTATCAAATGTTTGATTTGTGGTTATTGGTTTGCTTATAAAATTAGGCTAAGTGATGAATATTTGGAAGTGTATAATAAATTGAATTGTATATTATGTGACTTGTGTGTATTGAGAAAATTGGTATAGATTATGCATGAGTTAAGCTTGAATTGGTTGGTTATAATGTCATATTATGCTATGTTTTAGTGCTTTTTGGGTTGATGTAGGTGTGCACAAGTTTGGGTGGAAAATTGGCTTGGTAAATAGCTTATTTTTGTCCACATGGGAAGAGACACGGGCGTGTGTCTCAGCCGCATGTGATACACGGTCATGTACACGGTCGTGTGCCCCCTGGTGTTGAAATGAAAAACAAGTCAGTATGCTCCACACGGGCGTGTGACTTGGCCGTGTGGCATAAGTCAATATACCCTATAGTTTTGGCATGGCCTAGCACATGGCCTAGCACACGAGCGTGTATGGCCATTTGTAGGGCATACGGGCTAGCCACACGGGCATGTGTGTTGACTGTGTGACCCAAGTCGGAGAGTTACACGGGGTCGGACACGAGCTGGGACACGGCCATGTGCTCCCATTTTGAATGTCCACACGGCCAATGACACGGGCGCGTCTGTTGGTCGTGTGAGACACACGATCGGGCCACATGGGCGTGTGTTCCCTATTTTAGAGAAAATTTTCTAAATGTTCAAAAAGTTTTCAAAGTTATCCGTTTAGTCCCGAATCACTCCTAATGCATGTTTAGGGCCTCATAGGCTCATATTAGGGAAAAAATGATTGGTTGTGAATGAATTTTATTTGAAATGATTAATTTTTGTGAGAAATGTATGTTTCAATGTGTGATAAGTTCGGTAATACTCTGTAACCCTATTCTAGCATTGAATACGGGTAAGGGGTGTTACAGCTACCTTTATATTTTTCGTTTCTTTCACTTCACCTGCCAGAATTTCAACCGTTGTAATTCATGTTGATAAACCTTAAAAGTAACATATTTTAAGCCCACATTTAGCATGCTTTTGGATGATTTAAGCCTTGAATTATGTAAAAAGGTGCTCTTAATCCTTTCTTTTCATGTTTTATACTCAGGAGAGCACCCAATGACGAAAAGAACAGAAAACGGGCCCAAAACGGAGTAAATGGGCCATATCACAAAATCGACATGACCCTACGTCATTCAACAGTCTCGAACACGGCCTGGCCACGACTTACACGAGCGTGTGCCATGGGCATGTCCCTGTCGTGGCCAAGAGGAGTTTTACTCGGATTTGGATACTTGGAGGCAAAGAAACACATTCCAAAGCCTATTCAAACACCCTAGTAGGATTTCTACTTGAATTAGGATACTTAGGGACCAAGTAAGGCATCTCAAAGTCTATATAAACACCCAAGGGGGCAACTTGAAAGGGGAGTTCGACAGCAACCGGAACCCAAGGCTTTAGTCAGGGGGCGTCTAGCTAGGCCAAAGAGGGCAGAATTGTGGAGATTTACTAGAAGAAAGCCAATTGATCCATATCAAGAAGCCGGAGTTATACTCAAGACCGAAGATCTCTCCTTCAATTTCTTCAGGGGGTTTTAGAGATTTCTTATGTTTTGTTTTATCTTTTCTTTTGAGATGTTTTCTTTTATTGTTATGAACTAAACCCTCAGATACCTGAGGGGGATGAAACCTAAGATGAATCTTGTTATTGTTTGCTGAACTATATGATAAATATTTGACTTGTTCTTAATTATGTATTCTTAATTCTTGTGTTGATATTTCTGGGATATTAATTCAAGTATGATGTGCTTAGGTGGAGGAGCAAAAGTCCCTGCCTAAGAGTAGATCTAGCATAATTAAGCGGAGTTGATCGCACGCCTAGAGATAGGGTGACGAGATTTTGCAGGATTAGGGTGAAACCTAATATGGGAGTCCATAGATCGAGTTAATGCGATTCTAGGGGTTTTAATTAGAAAGAGATTTCAATTAATCAACCTAGGGTTAGACGTTATTCGCTTCGAGAGAGGGTTTAATATACATTAGGGAATCTTACGGATCAAGTCAAATGAATAAATCGTCTGGTTCAGAGATAGATAACAAGTGAAGTCTAGGTGGATTCTTCCTTTGGTATCGTCTTAATAAATTGGTTTTTCTTCCAAGTTATTTTCCCAAATTCATTCTTCTTTGTCTTAGAGTCTTTAGTTTAGTAGTTAATTAATTTAGATTAGATAAATAAATCCCTTTATTCTTAGGCTAAATAATAAAAAAAACAGTTAGTATTAGTACTTTTGGTTCCTTTGGAATTTTCGACATTCCGGTCTTGCCTTAACTATACTATTGTTCGATAGGTGCGCTTGCCTCGAATTGTTGTCAGAGTTAGTTTCCAGGTTCGACCATTCTATTTATAAATTTTAAGACTCGACAGACACGATCAAGTTTTTGGCACCGTTGCCGGGGAACTGAAATATTAAGAAAGCTCAATTTTTATTACTTTAGCCACTATTATTATTATTATTTTTTTATTTTTTTTACTTTGCTAAATTTTCTTTTATTTGATTTTGGCAGAAAGAGGAGATGGCACTGAATAATTTCAGTGGCAAGTCATGACGACAGTTCCTACTAAAGTAGCCAGTGTCTTCAACCTCGACGTGGTCACCAGGTTATCTAACCAGCTAGAGATGATGAATAAAAAGATTGATGGTTTGCATAGTCTCTCGCAGGTACACCGAGTAATGCAATATGACTCGAATCTAGGAGGCGTGGCGAATCCTAAGTACCCACCCTACAGATATGGCATGGAGAACGAACAAGTCCACTATATGGGTAACTACTCTAGACTTCAAAATAATTTTTATTATAACACTTATAATGCGGGTTTGGGGTACCATCCCCATTTCTCATAGGATGACCAAAGTAGCCAAAGACAGGAACTTTTTCCAAATTTTCAACAACCACCTCACCAACAGGAAGAGGAGTCGAACCTTGAGGAGATGCTGACAAAATTCATAGCAGCCTCAGAAACACGTTTCCAAAAGGTAGAAACAAAACTTGAAGTATTGTCACAAGAGTTCAAGGATCAATTCGGGCAACTTGCTAAGCTGATCTCAGAACAACTACAAGAAAGCTTGCCAAGCAACACTAAAACTAACCCAAAAGAGCAAATTCAAGCTGTAACAGCTCATGACAGTGAAAGGTTAGTGGAATCTGACCCAAGGCAAGAGCCTGTGGTAAGTGAAGGTAAGGTTGAGGTAAGCCATGATTTCCCAAACCCGGTGATTACAGAGTACCAACCCCGTGTGCCATACCCCGATACGATAAAGAAAGACCACACAGAGGAACAACTCCGTAAGTCTCTTAAACTTTCAAAGAAATTTCATATTAACTTACCGTTTCTTGAAGCTCTTTCGCAGATGCTAGATCCTAGACCTCGTGTCTATAAAGAAGAAATTCATGAGGACCGAAGGCTTTGGATCGATGAACTAGACGAATGGAAGACACGCTTCAAAGAGAAACTAAAAACACATGAAGCAAAAATGAGGCGACTCCACGACGAACTTAATGATGGGACAACCCAGCTTAAGATAGGAGATCAGGTACTCAAAATCTTCCCAGATGGAACAGTCAAGGTAACTAGTCCTAAAATCAGCACCTTTAAGGTAAACACTACTCGACTTAAATTTTATATCAATAACCGAATTGATCGCATGAGAAAGGATTTTCACCTCCTCAAACCACCATGACCATACCAATGAGAGGTAAATTCTAGCTTAAGTCTATAAACGAGCGCTTCTCGGGAGGCAACCCGAGCACTAACCCCATTAATTTTTACATTTTTTATTTTTTACTTTTATTTTTCCTTTTAGCACCTAACCATAAACTAACCAAAGTACAGATTTCCATACCACACGGCCGTGGCCATGGCCGTGTGGCCACCATAGGAAGGTACAAGGGCGGGGCCAACTACCAGATCCATAATTTCTATTTAACCCCCTTCCTTTTCCTGTTATCTTTCTTCTTTCATTTTCCATTATTTACTTTTATTTTTATTTTTATTTTTTTATTTCATTTATTATTTTCTTCTTATTATTCGTATCATTTAGATTTAGCTTAGGATACAATAAAATCAAGACGGCTGCTTCAAGGACTCAATTTCAAACGGTTCGAGAGGCTTCCCCACGTTCACCTCCAATCTTATCCGGTTTCTTTTCATTGACTTCATCCAAAATTGAGGAAGTTTCACTTCTCTCCCCCTCTTACGATTTTATGATTATTTTGATATTATCTATCTTTGTACATTGAGGGCAATGTACATCTTAAGTGTGGGGGGGTCAATTATAGTATTATTTGAAAATCCCTAAATTATGCCTTGTTCTAAAGTAAGTCTCTCATATTATGATTAGAATGAAAATTCCTTTGATTTATGATTTTTATTGATATGTTTTAGAGTAAGTCATTGATAATTGTGCATCGATGATTAAATTTGAAGGATACTAGAGAATCAAGCATGATAAGTCT
Organism: Gossypium australe; assembly: GCA_005393395.2. Classification (NCBI taxonomy): domain Eukaryota; kingdom Viridiplantae; phylum Streptophyta; class Magnoliopsida; order Malvales; family Malvaceae; genus Gossypium; species Gossypium australe. Next base: position 40,097,199 of record CM016623.1, read on the forward strand.
ATTTTTCAAAAAAAGTTTATTAGGTTGTCTACCTGAATCTGAATGTTACATTGAAATTTGAAATTTACGAGGTTGAAATCAAATACCCATAATTTTTGTGAGACTTTGAGCCTATTAGAGCATATATCCTTTTTCGTGCTCACTTTATTGATTATGAGTGTGTCAACATTGATTTGTTATTCTAGAACTTGCATTAATGATACATGTCGAGACCACACCTTTGATTTGATATATAGAGATGATAAAGGCACCTAGGTTTTAACCCACTCACTCCACTAAAATCCTACCTTCACAATTAACCCCTAGTGAACCCTGTTTAATCCTAACAACCCTTTTTATTGACTCACCTACTAATATTAACCCAAAACCCTTTGTATTTGTTATCACCATTCTTTTTTACTACCCTTATATCGAGATTTGATTTGATCGGTTGCCTAATCATATTATTTCAATAGTTGAATTCATTATTTGACTTGTTCTTAAAAAAAAAAAAGGAAGAAAATTTTGGAATATATTCATTATTAGTTCTATGAGCTTATGCATGTAAATTCCAAATCTTGAAAAAGAAGCTCGTTTTATTAGTTTCTAGTTAATATAATTATTCATTATCAGTTCATTGTTTCTAGTTAGGTAATTTGTCAAGTCAATCTCGATTCTAACCCGCTAATTCAGCCTTTATCCACACCTTTAACCTAAGCCCCGTTACAACCCTGTTAAAGACCTTTTGATTTGTGTATCATCTCATTTTACAGTGGTGGAGATTTGATTTTCATGCAAGCTTATGGGATTAACTCTTCATGTTTGACCTTTGACTGCTTAATTCTGAATCTTAAACGAGTGATTTGAGTGAATCTTTAGTGAGGATGTCAACCCTTGTCAATTTTGAATCAAAGGTAATTAACTAGGTAAGGGGAAACACCTAACGTTTTCAGGTTATAAATGTATGACTTTGATTGTTTGAATCTTTGGGACTCTTTGAGTTGAATTATCAATGTATGAATTATCTTTGAATTATAACGAAACATTATGAATGTATATTATGAATCGAGGAAGTTCGTTTTAATTATGAGTTGAGAATTTTGCTTGAGGACAAGCAAAAGCTTAAGTGTGGGGGTATTTGATAAACCGTAAAAGTAAGATATTTTAAGCCCACATTTAGCATGCTTTTGGATTATTTAAGCCTTGAATTATGTAAAAAAGTGCTCTTAATCCTTTCTTTTCATGTTTTATACTCAGGAGAGCACCCAATGACGAAAAGAACAGAAAACGGGCCCAAAACGAAGTAAATGGGCCATATCACGAAATCGACACGGCCTGGCCCAAATCCACATGGCCGTGCCTCATTCAATAGTCTTGAACACGGCCTGGCCACGACTTACATGGACGTGTGCCATGGGCGTGTCCCTGTCAAAGCCAGAGGAGTTTTACTCAGATTTGGATACTTGGAGGCAAAGAAACACATTCCAAAGCCTATTCAAACACCCTAGTAGGATTTCTACTTGAATTAGGATACTTAGGGACCAAGTAAGGCATCTTAAAGTCTATATAAACACCCAAGGGGGCAACTTGAAAGGGGAGTTCGGCAGAAGCCGGAACCCAAGGCTTTAGTCAGGGGGGCGTCCAGCTAGGCCAAAGAGGGCAGAGTTGTGGAGATTTACTAGAAGAAAGCCAGTTGATCCATCTCAAAAAGCCGGAGTTATACTCAAGACCGAAGATCTCTCCTTCAATTTCTTCAGGGGGTTTTAGAGATTTCTTATGTTTTGTTTTATCTTTTCTTTTGATATGTTTTCTTTTATTGTTATGAACTAAACCCTCAGATACCTGAGGGGGATGAAACCTAAGATGAATCTTGTTATTGTTTGCTGAACTATATAATAAATATTTGACTTGTTCTTAATTATGTGTTCTTAATTCTTGTGTTGATATTTCCGGGATATTAATTCAAGTATGACGTGCTTAGGTGGAGGAGCAAAAGTCCCTGCCTAAGAGTAGATCTAGCATAATTAAGCGGAGTTGATCGCACGCCTAGAGATAGGGTGACGAGATTTTGCAGGATTAGGGTGAAACCTAATATGGGAGTCCATAGATCGAGTTAATGCGATTCTAGGGGTTTTAATTAGAAAGAGATTTCAATTAATCAACCTAGGGTTAGATGTTATTCGCTTCGAGAGAGGGTTTAATATACATTAGGGAATCTTATGGATCAAGTCAAATGAATAAATCGTCTGGTTCAGACTTAGATAACAAGTGAAGTCTAGGTGGATTCTTCCTTGGGTTTCGTCTTAATAAATTGGTTTTTCTTCCAAGTTATTTTCCCAAATTCATTCTTCTTTGTCTTAGAGTCTTTAGTTTAGTAGTTAATTAATTTAGATTAGATAAATAAATCCCTTTATTCTTAGGTTAAATAATAAAAAGAGAGTTAGTATTAGTACTTTTGGTTCCTTTGGGATTCGACATTGTGGTCTTGCCTTAACTATACTAATGTTCGATAGATGTGCTTGCCTCAAATCATTGTCAGAGTTAGCTTCCAGGTTCGATCATTCTTTTTATAAATTTTAAGACTCGACAGACACGATCACATGTCAAGCTGAATTCCAAAATCTATCAGAGAAATAACGGATGATGGGTCCGACCGATACTGTCGTAACACATATACACATGAAAAGCATTGTGAATTCTGTTGATCTCTGATAATAATACTAATCAACATGAAACAACTCCGATTCTTTTCAATGATCTTATATAATTTGATAAACCACAGACTTAATTTGCCTTCAGCTAAACCGAAGAACTTTCTTCCGTTGGCGAAACTTTCAAAAATATTTTGTCACCAATTCGAAACTCTATTTCTTTTCACTTTATATTCACATCGAATTTCTGACGATTAAATACTGCTTTTATATTGTCTCAGATCACTTTCACCTTTCTTTGGTTTCAATGAATCAAACCAACTATATGTATCTTTTCTCACTGAGCTCAGTCCAAAACACCGAATTTTTACATTATGACCATATAAAGCCGCGTACGGTAAAATTTCTATACTTGACTGTTAACTGTTACTATATATGAATTCAACTAACGACAAATATTTCTCTTTTAATTGCCTTCGAATTCTAAAATACAACATCGAAACATATCTTCAAAAATCTGAATCATATGTTCAGATTGATCATCTGTCTGGTAATGATATGTGGTACTACAATGTCACTGTATACCTAGAGCTTCTTGTAACTTGTTTCTGAATCAGAATATGAACTGTAGATCTCTATCAGGAATAATAGAAACTAGCACATCATATAATCTAAAAATCTCAAAAATAGATAATTCAAACAATCTATTAAGTGAGAAATCCATTCATACCAGGATAAAATGTGCAGGCTTCATCAAACAATCGACAATTACACAAATAGTATCTTTCTTTTTCATAGATAGGACTTTGTCCCATTTCCATTTCGGTATCGTCGTTGGCTATATCCTAAAAGTATCATCTTTATCTTGCTGATACATCCAACATTTAAATACAATTTCAAAAATACCACATTTCATTCCAGGGTACGAATACATCTTTTTTTTTTTTTTTGAAATTGTTATGCATCTTATCATTTCCCAGATAAACAGGCATAGTACTACTGTGATCATTCATGTAAAATTTTCTGTCCAAGCTCCAAATTCTTCAGTACACAAACTTTGTCTCTGAATAACAGACAATTATCTGATCTATTCTGAAATTCTTAATCAGAAATTAATTCACACTATATTCATTTAACTTACAACTAATTATCACTTTTCTGAGTTTGACTGACCTATTGTAGAAACATCAGTTTAGCTTTATACTTAGCTTTAAATTAAGTTATTATCAGACAATTACAATCGGTATCCATAGCTTGCAAAGCAAACAGAAATTTTCTACTCAAAATATTTGCAACCACATTCGCTCTTTCCGAGTAATATACAATTATCAAATCATAATCTTTCGAAATTTCAAGCCATATACGCTACCTTAAATTCAAATCCTTTTTGCAACATCAAATACTTCAATCTTTTATGATCGGTGAATATATGATATTTTGTAACAGTCTGGTTTAGACCCTAGTCAGAATTGTTGTTTTGAGACCACAAATCTGAGGTCAAAAAAATAATCTAATATTATTTTTGATGTTGATGGTATGTGATTAAGCATGTGTGAAAATTCTGTGTGAAAATTTTATCGTTTATGTGTCAATTTACGAAAAAGGACTTGTTCGCATAAAATGCAAAAGCTGTGTGCTAATTGTTAAAGTGCTTAATTGCCATGGCTTATTAAATGAGAAGTCCTTATGTTGTTATTAAACCATTAATAGATTGGATGGACAAAAAAGGGTTAAGTTAGTGGAAATTTAAATGAATTAATAAAAGGGCAAATGGTAATTAGTATAATAAGTTAAATTAAATAAAATGAAGAAAAATTCATGCTTATTTCTCATCATCTTTCACCAAAATTGAAAGGAAAAGAAAAAGAGCTAGTTAGGTTCGGCAAGCTCAAGCTTCAATTGTTATGTGTTTTTAACTCGGTTTTTGATGATTTTTATGTTTTTGTGATCGTTGCTTCGTGTTCTAGCTAGCCCATGCCCTAATATTTGAATTTGTTGGTGATTTTGTAAAATGCCATTGCTGAATTCGAGCTTTGTGATAGTTGATGATGAATAATGAATAATTTTTGATAGATTCTAATGTTTTGTAAAGTGATTGTTGACAAAAATGTCAAATATGGATTAAATTGTGAAATGTGTAAATTGAGGGGTTAAAATGTGAAATAAATGAAATATGTTGGCTTATATGAGCTAGGGGAAAATTTGGCTAAGCATGTGTATAATGAAATTTTGTGTATTTGATGATTTTATGAAATAAAGAATTAAATGCCAAAATGTGAAAATGTGAGGGCTACTTTGTAAAATGTCCTAAATATGTGTGTTTGGGATTGAATTGAATGATTTGGTGAATGAATGAGCTAAATTTGATATTATATAGATCAAGAAGAGAGAAATTCAGACCTAGATCGAGGCAAGAACAAAGTGCTCGATTCATCGACTAGTGTCATCGTTTCCACGTTCGAGGTAAGTTCGTGTATAATACAAATTGTTTAGACAATGTTTATCTATTATGAAATGAATAGAAATGTGATTGTTGAATTAGTAATGCGAAATGTGAGTTCAATGAAATGTGGTAGTAAGTGTGCATAAATAGATTCGTTATTGTGATAAATGGCACTGAGTGTGCGAGATAAAGAAAGCATTGACTGTACTATTGGGCACTGTGTGTGCGATACTGAGATAAGTTCGGTTTAATGTGATGGCACTAAGTGTGCGATATTATTATAGCTTTGGCGAATTACTTGGCACTAAGTGTGTGAGTTCATCGAATGTTTAAAGGGGAATTGAATGAGTTAAAGCATCAAGCATTGAGTGGTAAATGTGATAGATAAGTACGTGATGGTACAGGTATGTATAGAACCTAAGTGCTTGATGATGTTGTGTATGAGATAGATGGAAAGGGTTGGATTGAGTAGCATTATATATGTTCGTACTTGAATCTATAGATATGGTATGAAGTGAGTAATAACCATGGATGAGATTGAGTAGTGATGTGAATTGCATTAAGTGTTAGTTAATTTTGCATATTGAATTTGAATTATTGAGTTAATTGTGTTATATTACGAACTTACTAAGCTTTAAAGCTTAATGTGTGAAGTCTTTCTCTGGTTTATAGTGTCATTAAAGCTAGCTCAGATCTGGGGATCGTCAGTGACTCAATCACACTATTGAACATCTATTTTGATACTTTTGGAAGTTGTATCTTTAGTATATGGCATGTATAGGCTAGCAATTATGGAATGTTTTGCTATGTCTAGATCTTGCCATGTGATATGGCTTGATAGTTTAAATACTTTAGTATATGTTTTGGATATGTGAAAATGATGGTTATAATGAGTATATGTGGTTTTATGTGAATGATCATTATGGTATGAATTGGTAAAATGGAAGTGGTATGTTTCATGCTTGAATTGGTAGATGATAATGGTAATTTAAATGTATGTTTTTGATGTTGTAATTGAGCATGTAGGTTGACTCAAACTTGGAAGGCAATTTGGCCTTGTAAATGGCCCATAATTGTCCACACGGGTGAGCACACGGGCGTGTGTCTCGCCTGTGTCCAATACTGTCCATATTCGAATCAATTCAGGAAGCCACAGGAGCTGGACACACAGGCATGTGACTGGCCGTGTGAGCAAGTCAGTAACCTCCCTAAATTTCACATGGCCTGGCACACGAGCGTGTCTTGTGGCCGTATGGACAAGTCAGTATGTATGCCCTGTTTTGCCACGGCTTAGACACACGGGTGTGTCTGATGCCGTGTGAGGCACATGGCCTGCCCACACGGGCGTGTGACCTCTGTAACTTTAAAAAATGTTTAAATTTCGGGAAAATTTTATATGAGCCCGGTGTGTCTCGACCCCTTCTTAAGGCATGTTTGAGGTCTCGTAAACCTTCTTAAGGGACTTCATGTCTATGATTAATTATGATTTAATAATGTATGAATTATGGATGTTTAAATGTTATGATTTGATCGATAATACCTCGTAACCCTAGTCTGGTGTTGGATATGGGTTAAGGGTGTTACACATTTTTCACCAAACAAGTAATGTTGTCATATTTCAATACAAAAACAATAGTTATCAATACTAGATCATGTATCAGGTAATTCTTTCCATGTGGTTTTTAACTATCAGAAGGTACAGGCTATTACTTTGCCTTACTGCATCAAAACACAACATAATCCCATTCAATAATACATCACTATAATAACAAATTCCTTAACCTATTCAAGCTGAACCAAAATTAATACTTCGGTCAACAGAGCTTCCAACTGGTCAAAACTTTATTGATATTTATCAGTCCATTCAAATCTTACATCTTTTCTATAATAACCATGTCATCATTGTAGCTATTTCAATTACTAACATTGAAACTTTAAGTTTTTCCAAAGCTACAACCATCAGATAGATTTAAACCATAGTGCTATAATATGACCGACACTTCAGCCATATAGATAAAAGGATACTTCAATATCAACAGTGCACCTCAAATTAGAAGGGAAAAACCAAAAGTGGCCCCAATAATAACCAGTACAGTAATACAGTTTCTATAATCTATGATCTCTATCACCAAACTTCATGATCGAGTCAATATATATAACAGTAATAAACGTAATTACCTTCGGCCAATGAATATCTTTCACAGATAAACCATGTTTGAATAATAAAGAAATTGATGATATCTCAGAAAAATCCAGAAAAATAATATCGCACATACGCAGTAGAAACAACTGTAATAAAGACAATAAAATTTGCACATTCGCAATCAGTAGAAGTAGAAAATAGTATCATATGAATCTTGTCATCAAATCTTCTATTAATCATGATGAACTAGAAAACCCAAGAAAAATAGAGCAATATCGCTCATTAATCAACCAGACTTACAATAATTCCATCTATTATAATTAACCAACCTTCCAATATGATAAATATTGCATCTGAACATGAACAATTTCATATGTCTCTAAGAATAACTGAACATATAAAATACCCAAAAGAGATTGTTGTAATATTCTCGATTATAACAGCTACATTCAAATATCTTTGCAATTTAATCACTATTCCACTGACTAATAAAGTCATCAATAATCTCACATTATTCAGTTCACTAAAAGAGCCAATTCAAAAGAATTTTTTTTGGTTAATCTGTTCTGTGATACACACCTAAATAAGTCGATTACTTATAAATAACTTCTTCCTTAATAATGACATTACATATCCCGAATAATCTTCAAAAAAATCTGGTATCTCTTTTAATATCGTCTTTACTTACTAACCCATTCTCAATTCTGACTGCATTATTAATTATTCAGCCACTAAACTTTTCAATTCCACACTTGTAAACTTAATCAATATAATTCTTGTGATTTTCATTGTATAAAACTGTACTGGTGAGGGGGTGGAGATCGTAGAGCCTCAAAATTTAACTTTCATGAATACACACATATCACATAACATTTATCATCAACATGTCCATTATAAAATATTTATTTCATACTTTATGAGTCTCGTTTCATCATAAGTAACATTTTTACTCAGACACGTGAGTATCACTTTCAGCAATATCGGAATTAGCTCGATAGGAATGTATCTCTGTCTATTTGTAAAATAATTTTCATTAGAGTCGAGAGATATCACACTATCACAGGTTATATAATGGCATGTATTTCTAGGCTTTACATATGCTACGTTCAGTCCAAGAACCAACTAAACAGATAGCTCTGATGCCACTAAATGTAACACCCCTAGCCCGTATCCGTCTCCGAAACAGGGTTACGGAGTGTTACCAGAGTTTTCAATACGTTTACATAATTCATGTCAAATTCTATTCATTTTCCGAACTATTCATATCGTCCCTTAAATGGACCCTCAAGGCCCATAATGAGTATTAAAATCAAATCCGGACTAAATCGGGAACTCAGAAAATTTTTTGTGAAATTTCTAAAATTTTCCAAGATACAGGGCACACACGCCAGTGTGGTCCAAGGGACACCCCCGTGTGACCGTAGGACAAGCCCGTGCTACAGACCGTGTTCTACCCCGTGTAACTCTCTGACTTGTGCCACACGGCTGGCCATACGCCCGTGTGCTAGGCCGTGTAACACACACGTTTGAGACACACGCCCATGTCTTTGCTCGTGTGGACAAAATAAAGCCATTTTTTAGCTTTATTTCTCACCCAAACTTTACCAATGACCTACACCAAAACTTTCATTCATATACCAACCAATTCAAGCATCACAACCAAGTTAATTCTATTCATCTAACATGATATATTATTAAATGCATTCATGCTTTTAATCTTATCTTTTATAAGCATACTTGTTTAACCTTTCTCAACCAATCAATAATAAATGCTTATGTTATCATCATAAAATAATCTTAATATATGCATACAACAAAACATAATCATCACTAACCATTCCAATGGCTAGATTACAAATATCATTTACATGCCAATATGACCAATTTATATCAATTACCATTATAACCATAATTGACTTATATACCAAAATGAACTGATGGATAGTATGAGTGATCTCCGCCAAGCTTCCAATCTACTATAAAACAGGGAAATAAAACTAAGCATGTAATGCTTAGTAAGTTTTTATAACATGGTACTTAACTTACCATTTATTCTATTTCAAGATAAACATGTAAGGCACATTCAACCAATTTGATCTCAAGCCCTACACATATTCTTATTGCCCAAGAAACATATATGGGCTCAACAATAATCAGGGTTCCAGGCACATATGCTTTCCACATCACGTATTAATTTAACATGTATAACTCGTGTCTTTATATTACAAGTATATTTTCATAATAATTCATCTCAAATCCAGATTATTTCATGTCAGAACATTACTTATATCATTTGAAATATCAATGAAACATGTAACACCCCAAACCCGACTTAGACTTTATGGCCTTATCTGGCAATGTCACATGATAGTGTTTTTGAAATCTCGTTGTTACGATGAAAAAGTTCCATGTTATTATCTTTAGTAAACCTTTGTTAGAACTTAGGAAGTCGTCTTTATTCATTTAAAACATTTGTTTTGAAACATCCCTCGTTGCGGAAGATTTAATAAAACAGTCTAGGTGATCATGCATTTAGAAATTAATTTAACTTTTTGAAAATTGAATTTCCTACGACCAGCAGGTATAAATCCATAAAGTAAAATAAATAAATAAAAATTCAAATTTAAAACCGAAGTCCCTGGGGGTCTTTAAATTACAACCCAAATAATCAATAATAATCAAATCATAAATAGTAAATTGAAAACCATGAAATCCAAAAATTACTGTGGTCACCGTTGAGTCCTCCGTCGCACCAATCCGTTTAAGTCTGAGGATTACCTGTGCACATTAAACAAGAAGGGTGAGTTTACGTAAACTCACTGTGTAATCCCGTAGAAACAAACAAACAATCAGTATTCACAGTACACAGTTCAACAGTCTTGGGTCTAAGCCCTTTTCAGTTTCAGCGACAGTTTGGGCCTTAGCTCATCTCAGTACAGTGTCAAAAATGCAGCAGGGCCTTAACCCATCATAGTATCAGTAGCAGTAACAGTTATGCAGTAGCAAAATCCTACCCAACCAGCCTCCACACACCATCTCCGTCCAACCCTACACTCCATGTGGGGATATAATCAACCCACCCATCCCTACACTCCAAGTAGTACCGAATGCGGCAAAGTACAGTAGTTTGCAGCTGAGCTGCTAGTAAATTAGGCTTAAATCCTTTCAATACATTTCCTCTGAATAACAACCCCCAAACAATGCAATGCAACACACAATGGATGACTTGCTATTATCCAATTTCAGTACATATATTCAGTTCAGATATTAACATGCTAGTAAAGATATCATTCAGTCAATTTCACAAATTTAGGGGTCTAAATAGCGCTTACCGACCCTATAGTAGGTTCACAATCGACTTGGGCGACCCGTGGAACCTTAAAAACATTTGGGTAAAAATGGGCCGACATGCTCATGTAATTTGCCGGTGTGGGCTTACACGCCCATGTGGGCCACTCGGCCCAAATTGGCCTTGGCCATGTGATCTATTTTTAAAGTAACCCATGCTAGCTCAATACTCATATATGTTTTCACTATTTACTTATATGTTCATTCAAAGTTGACTACTTGAGTCATTCTCACTAAATTATTTATATCTTGAGCTACAGAATTCCAAATTTAGATCCGTTTGATGTTTTTGACACTAGACTCAAATACATTTCTACCATAAATTTTTAGAATTTATAGTTTATCAAATAAGTACAGTAAAATCTTTAAAGTTATCCCTATTATACTATTTGACAACTTCATCATTTCCTTACTAAATGTAACACCCCTTACCCGTATTCCACTCCGGAACCGGGTACAAGGCATTACCGGAAGGTCTATGAGGCCTATGAGGCCTTAAACATATATTCGGAAGGTCTCGGAATTAAACCGGAAACTTTTACACTCTTAGAAAAAATTTGCCTAAAGAGGGGCCACACGCCCACGTGAAATGGAACAAGCCCGTGTGGGCGGGCCATATGGTCACACACGCCCATGTCCCTAGTCCATGTGGAATTTATTTTCTAATTCGAACCTACAGGGGTTTTCACAGCCCGTGTCCCTGGCTTGTTCTTAGCCCGTGTGCCAAAACCATGGCATTTTGTTTATGATGTCATCACTTAACTATGGTCACACGGCTAAGGCACACGTCCGTGTCCTTAGGTCGTGTGTCAAATTAAATTCCAAATTTTAAGTGCATACTTCACACGGCCTGGGCACGCGCCCATGTCCAAGGTCTTGCCTCCCACACGGCTAAGACACACGGCCGAGTCTCTGCCCATGTGTTTACTACTGAGCATTCTGACTTTGTAAACCTAGCATGCAGGGAACACACGGCCGATCAACACGCTCATGAGGCTGACTGTATGTCTCACACGGCCTAGATACATGCCCGTATGTCTACCTGTATGGACATTAAAAAGGCTATATTTCAAGCCAAATGCCACCCTACATAGCAACCATACTTATACCAACTCAATTCATCATAACTCATGACCCTAAGGCACTTCTAAGAACTCAAACCACAGCATCCACACAAGCATAAACTTAATAATTTCATCATCATTGAATATAAATAAATTTGTCATGTATTGGCCCAATTCCAATGACCATTTACAAAATGACTTTGATAACATAAATAGCCAACACTTTGGCTATCAATATGACATAACGAAATATCCAAGTCCTATACATGCCATACTCAAAATAAGTCTAACTTTGTTATACCAAAGAGCTGTCGATAGTGCGGTTTCCAAAATTCGACGTCCCACGATCCTTGAGTTATCTTGGCAATACTACAAGGAAAAGGGAAATGAGAGGGGTAAGTATAAAGCTTAGTAAGTTTGCATGAAAATAAATAGCAACAATAAGCTCATAATGACATCAATTCATGGCATTAGATAACTACTCAAAGTCTTAAGCACTTTGTCATAACTTATTTGTCCTTGTTCTTATCTAGCACATACCATGCCACATATTGTAAACATTTCTCGTGAATTACTCATGGGTACCTGTATTCACTCAATCACATAGGTTTAGTACTAGTCTCATTTTTGTCTCTAAGCTTATCTATTTCATCCACTAAATCACTAGGGATATTCAAAGACGCATATTCATTGTCATTAACGTAAACAAGAAGCCAATGCCACATCCCAGATGTGGTCTTACATGGGTCACCTCTGAGTGCCGATGCCATATCCCGAATATGGTCTTATACTGAATCTCACTTCAAGTATCGATGCCATATCTCGGATATGGTCTTATACGATTCTCATGCTCAATACCGAAGTCATATCCCCGATATGGTCTTATACGGAATCTCAATTCGGTGTCGAGGCCATGTCCTCGATGTGGTTTTACACGGGACCTTATCCATCTCATGTCTCGATGATAGTAATTTCACATTTATTATAGTCCCATTGGGACTTCAATATCTCAACATTTATCATCTTTCTCATTCAACACCAATTACTCAATTTTATAGTATATCATGCATCATTATAATATCAAACATTCTCAAATATGCTAGCATAAATGTTAAATTTATCACATACAAACTTACCTCGATTTCAAAATAAGCTAGATCGCCGATCTAGTCCGATACTTTGTTCTTTCCCCGATCGAGGTTAATCCTTGGTTCTTCTTGATCTATAATAGCAAATTAGCTCATTTAAATATTCACATTAATAATTGCATTTCAATAATTATGTTTTGGCAAAATTACTATTTTGCCCTTAACTTTTACAAAATGACCATTTTACCCCTAGGCTTGGAAATCAATTTTAATCAAATTTCTTTCTTTAATGAGCCTAGGTGAACATTTATTTCTCTTATGGAAACCATCAAAACTCATTATTGCACACTTTTACCTCACATTTTACAACCTTTACAAAAAGGTCCATTTTAGGTGTTTTCATGATAACACCTTTCACAAAAGTTATTCATGTAACAACTAAGACCCATTTTCTTCCATAAAAATGCAGAAAACAACTTAAAAGCTTTCATGGCAAAACTCTAAACTCTTCACCATTTAACAAAATAGTCCCCTCTTCAAAAAGCTTAAGCTTTAGGGGTTCCAAAAATACAATTATTATCAAGAAATGATCACTAAAACACTTATTTGTAAGAAAGAGACTGTGCTGAAATTTTTGAGCTCTCAACCCCTAGTTTTGCTGAAAATTTTCAGTGGAAGGAAAGAAGAAAGATGATATATTTTCTTCTTTATTTTATTTTATTTCCTAGACAATTTTTCACCTAATCCACCAACTTGACCAATTTTGACATATTTTGTCTCCTATGGCCGATCAACCATCACTTAAGGGGGCTAATTGCCCTTTAAAGACCTCAAATTAATATTCCATAGCTATTTTGCACCCTTAGCTTGAAATTTTGAACTTTAGCACTTTATGCGATTTAGTCTTTTTTCACAATCAAGCATGAAATCGCTAAAATTAATGCACCAAAATTTTTATGCACCTTTATAATCAAGCTATAAATCATAAAATATCATGAAAATAATTTTCTCTAACCTCAGATAAGTGGTTCCGAACCACTGTTCCAACTAGCCCTTAAATTGGGCTGTTACACTAAAAATTATTTATCTCTTAGTATGAAATTTAGATGATGTTTCCATTTATTTCTATTGAAAATAGACTCGTTAAGTATTTAAACATATAAATTTAAGCCCCTAATTATTTTTTTTTACAATTTTTGATGATTTTCCTAAGTCAGAACAGGGGGACCCAAAATCATTCTGACTTTGTCTCACAAAATTTATTATATATCACGATTTACAACTCCATTGCTTACACTGTTTCTTCCATGAAAAACTAGACTCAATAAAATTTAATTTCATATATTATTCAACCTCTAACTCAACTTCCACTATTTTTGATGATTTTTCAAAGTTAGACCACTGCTGCTGTCCAAAACTATTTTAGTGCAAAATGTTGGTTTCCAAGTTTATAACACCCTTATTTCCTTTCTCTACAATTTTTCGCATCATTTTCTCTTATTTCTCTTATTTCTCGACAGCAAGCAGTTTCAACTTTTTGCCAAATCCCGTTTTCTGCGTTTCAGGGACACACCTGGTATCGTTTCTGATGCGTAAGCACGTCTAAGCCTCCGGAACCTAAAAATTGACCGACATATCTCCAGATTAATCACTTAATTCATTTTTAATCAACCAATTCCGGAAGAAACTCGACTAAAAACCTAGCAAAACCCTTACCTCGCTTGAGTAACCACGACTTCGCACAATCATAGCATCGATTCAAAACCACCAGCCTCTTGATTAACTCCTAAACACCAAAAAGGAATCCCCCTTTTAGAGATTAACCAAGAACGATTAACAATAGATAAAACTGTTACTTACCGAACACGCGCAACCAATGATGAACAACCGAATCAATTGGAAAAAAAAGAAAGAAACGGAAGGGGAAAAAATAATGGAAATTTCGACAGCAACTAGGGGAAAGAATCGGCAAAGGAGGGAAAAAATGAAGAAGAAGAAAACGTCAAAAAAGTTTGGGGAATTGAAGAGAAAACTGAAACTGTACTTTTTATTTTTTTATTTTTTATTTGCAACAAAAAGATAATTAGAATATTTTCTGATAACCTCTCCCCAATTATCTACTAAAATCACCTCCTATTAACCCACTAAAACACAACTACTCAAAATTTTGCCCCGACACAACTCTTAGCCGAAATTGGAGCAAAAATACTGTCTCCGTACCATCACAGAGAATTGAATATAGGACCTCCAGCACTCCAGTTAACCACCAGACCAGCAAGCCCATTCTGATATAAACTTACCAATAATTAAACTTAAGCCCTTTTCACAAGGTTAAGGCTTTATTTATAAAAAATACCAAAATTTGCCCAAGTAAGGCTTGAATTTGGGACCTCTTACACACACCCAGAACACTTAACCACTGAAGCAGATATACATTTGTGTGTCACACATACACGAAATCAAAAATTAAAATTTTTGTGCGTTACAGAACACGAGTAGTACATTCAAGGTGTATAGGTTTCCTCCTCAGTACTTTTATATCTCGATCCAGAATCTGAATCGGCTCCTCCTCAAAGGTCAAGTCTGGCCCAACCTCAATCTCCTCAACAGAAACGATGTGAGTAGGATCAGAGCCGTAGTGCCTCAACATCGAGATGTGGAGCATGTCATAGATACGATCCAACTCTGGAGGTAGCTCCAACTGATAAGCGACTGGTCCCACTTGCTTCAAAATACAGTAAGGTCCAATAAACCTAGGGCTCAACTTGCCCTTACGACCAAGCCTCAGTACCTTCTTCCATGGCGAGACCTTAAGGAATACAAAGTCTCCCACCAAATACTCAATCTCACATCGCTTCAGGTCCGCATAGGATTTCTATCTGTCAAAAGCCACTTTCAGTTGATCCCAAATCAGTCTAACCTTATCCTCTGTCTCAAAAACCAACTCAGTCCAACATAAAGGAGTGCGACACTTACGACCATATAGTGCTTCGTAAGGTGCCATCTGGATGCTAGATTGGAAACTGTAATTATAGGCGAACTCCGCTAACGGTAGATAATCCTCCCAACTGCCTCGAAAATCAATAGCACAACTCCTGAATCTGAGCCTTAAACTCCATAAGCTCCTTCGGTGCCATTCGATAGGAAGCGATGGACACCGGAGCTGTACTTGGAAGTAGCTCAATCCCAAATTCCAACTAGCGATTCGGAGGTAACCCCGGTAGCTCCTCAGGAAAGATGTTTGAAAAATCCTTTACCATTCCGATATCCTTAACTGTAGAATCCCCAGAATCTGAAACACTTACGTAGGCCAAGAATGCCTCACATCCCTTACGAACCATCTTCTCTGCCACTAGTGCAGAGATCACATTAGATAAGTAATTTTGGCGTTCTCCAATCATGACTACCTCCTTATCCTCCTTAGTCCTTAGTACGACCCTCTTAGTCGCACAGTCCAAGCTAACACGATGCTTGACCAACCAGTCTATCCCCAGAATTAGGTCGAACTCTCAAAATGAAAGCTCCATCAAATCAACTAGGAAGATTGCCCCTTGTACCTCTAAAGGAACATCCTTATACAGTTTGCTAACTCAAATAGATTGCCCTAACGGGCTCAGTACCGTAACCTTACTCGTAGTGCTCTAAACTGAAATCCACAAGTTTCCAGATATGTTGCTAGCTATGTATGAGTGAGTAGACCCTATGTCTATCAAGGCAATATACGGTACATCAAGAATAAAGAATGTACCCGTAATGACATCCAGAGCATCTCTATCCTCTTGGTGACGAGCAACATAAACTAGGGTCGCTTGCCTCGCCTCAGCTTGTATAGCACATTTGCCCGATGCTCTCTGCCCACGATCCATACCATTACCACCTCTAGCCTGTCCACGGCCCTTCGGTGGCTGTTGCACTACCCTCTGTGGCTGTGCCGTACCAGTATTCGAAGCTCGCATTTGATCAACCCTCGACGAACACTCCCTAATATGGTACCCCAATGACCCACACCGCAAGCATGCCCAAGTCTTTCTCCAACACTCGCCCTAATGGCGTCTACCACAATCAGTACATGGCTGCAGTCCAGTAACAATAACAGGGGGCCCAGCTCTAACCGGCCCATCAGCTCTAGCCTTTTTCTTAGGCTTCTGTACAGAACTCGAGGGCTCTGAATCCCTCTTGTTCTTACCTCTCTCTCTATCACGGTTTTGGCACTCAGTGCGCTTAACCTCCTCGGCGATCTTCGCCTTCTAGACCAAGGCAGAAAACTCTCACTCCCTCTGCGGAGCTATCAGAACCCTCAAGTTATCCCTGAGGCCATACTCAAAGCGAACACATCGTTCATACTCCAATGCCACCGTACCTCGCGCATAGCGGCTCAGTCTCAGAAACTCGGCATCATACTCGGCCACGTATCGATCTTCCTATGCCAGATTTAGAAACTCCCTCCTACGGGCATCCACATAACTGGCTCCCACATATTTCCCCTGGAAGACGGTTTTAAAGAACTCCCAGGTTAAACGCCCGAGCTGAGTGCCCTCCTTAACAGTAAGCTACCACTAATAAGCCTCATCCCGCAGCAGTGAGATTGTACCCTTTAATTTCTGCTCAGGGGTGCAATCTAAATCATCAATAATCCTCTTCGTGGCTTCAATCCAGTACTCGGCCACATTAGGGGCAACTCCAGTGACACCCCTGAAGAGCTCAGCTCTATTGGACCGGAGTCGATCTGTAACCGACCTTCGGCCCCCCAGATCCATTATTGGGCCCAGCGACCCTCTCCAAAATCCTTAGCATAGCCTGGGACAATGCATCGTCCCCAACCGTGGGATCTTGAGACCCATTCCTAGCAACAGGCGACACTGGCGTCTCACTCGTATCCAAATTTGGTATACTACCCAGTGAAAAGGACTCAGCTCAAGCTCCTCTTCCTCGGCCTCTAGTACCCCGTCCGCGGATACCTCGTGCGCTCATTGTCTAATCATGTTTATCTATACTAACAATTTTATGAATCAGTTACAGTTCCAATGTTTATTAACAATTTTTTTATGTAAAACACTATCAATTATTCAGAGTTTATTTCCGTAAATTGCAATCTCACTACAATTTTTAGTTTCTCTACAATTTTCAGTATACAGAGTGTTTTCAGTATAGTTTACTACCTAAAGTAGTTTTAGAATATACTATCAGTAACAGTTTCAGTTTAAAACAAATCACAGTTCAGAATACTTACAGGATCGGCGACGGAGACTTGGTGTACCACTTACTCAATAAAAAACATTTCAAATCATTTGGAAATCAATCAATTTTATGAAAGCCCATTTTTTTTATAAAACTCATAATCCACAGCCATGTTTTATAACTGGCTCTGATACCATTAAATGCAACACCCCATACCCTACCTAGACGTTATAGCCGTATCTGGCAATATCACACGATAATGTTTTTGAAACATTACTGTTACGATCAAAACATTCCATGTTATTATCTTTAGTAAACTTTTGTTAGAACTTAGGAAGTTGTCTTTATTCATTTAAAACATTTGTTTTGAAACATCCCTCGTTGCGGAAGCTTTAATAAAATAGTCTAGGTGATCATGCGTTCAGAAATTACTTTAACTTTTTGAAAACCTAATTTCCTACGACCAACAGGTATAAATCCATAAAGTAAAATAAATAAATAAAAATCCAAATTTAAAACCAAATTTCCAGATGATCCTTAAATTACAACCCAAATAATAAAAAATAATCAAATAATAAATCGTAAATTAAAAATCATGAAGTCCAAAAATTACTATGGTCACTGCTGAGTCCTCCGTTGCACTGATCCGTCTAAGTCTGGGGATTATCTATGCAAACAAAAAGGGTGAGTTTATGTAAACTTAGTGTGTAATCTTGCAGAAACAAACAAACAAACAGTATTCACAATCCACAGTTGAACAGTCTTGGGCCTAAGCCCTTTTTAGTATTAGTGACAATTTGTGTCTTAGCCCATCTCAGTACAGTGTCAAAAATGCAGTACGGCCTTAGGCCATCACAGTATCAGTAGCAGTAACAGTTATGCAGTAGCAAAATCCTACCAAACCAGCCTCTACACACTATCTCCGTCCAACCCTACACTCCATATGAAGATATAATCAACCTCACATCCCTACACTCCAAGTAGGACCGAATGTGGCACAATACAGTAGTTTGCAGCTGAGCTACCAGTAAATTAGGCTTAAAGCCTTTGAGTACACTTCCTCCGAATAACAACCCCCAACCCAATGCAATGCAACACATAATGGATGACACGCTATTATGCAATTTCTATACATATATTCAGTTCAGATATTAATATGCCAGTACAGATATCATTCAGTCAATTTCACACATTTAGGGGTCTAAGTAGCGATTACCAACCCCACAGTAGGTTCATAGTCGACTTGGGCGACCCGTGCAACCTTAAAAACATTTTGGTAAAAATGGGCCCACATGCCCATATGATCTGCCCGTGTGGGCCCACATGCCCGTGTGATCTATTTTTAAAGTAACTCATGCTAGCTCAATACTCATATATGTTTTCACTATTTACTTATATGTTCATTCAAAGCTATCTACTTGAATCATTATCAGTAAATTATTTATATCTTGATTTACAGAATTCCAAATTAAGATCCGCTTGATGTTTTTGAAACTAGACTTAAATACCTTTCTACCATAAAATTTTTTAGAATTTATATTTTATCAAATAAGTACAGTAAAATATTTAAAGTTATCCCTATTCTGCTTTTTGACAGCTTCATTCTTTCCTTACTAAAAATTATTTATCTCGTAGTACGGAATTTAGATGATATTTCCGTTTGTTCCTATTAAAAATAAACTCAATAAAGATTTAAACTTATAAATTTAAGCCCCTAATTATTTTTTTAAAATTTTTTATGATTTTCCTAAGTCAGAATAGGGGAACCCGAAATCATTCTGACATTGTCTCACAAAATTTATTATAGCTCATGATTTACAATTCCATTGCTTACATTGTTTCTTCCATGAAAAAATAGACTCAATAAACTTGAATTTCATATTTTATTCAACTTCTAACTCAATTCCCACTATTTTTGATGATTTTTCAAAGTTAGATTACTACTACTATCCAAAACTATTTTAGTGCAAAATGTTGATTTCCAAGTTTATAACACCCTTATTTCCTTTCTCTACAATTTTTCGCATCATTTTCCCTTATTTCTCTTATTTCTCGACAGCAAGCAATTTTGGCTTTTTGTCGAATCCTGTTTTCTGCATTTCGGGTACACACTTGGAATCGATTCGCTGTGCAAAGTGACCCGAGCCTTCAAAAACCTATATTTGACCAATATATCCCTTAATTAATCACTTGATTCGTCAATCAAACCAAATATCCCCAACATAAAACTCGAGAAACTAAACCAACGATGAAAACTTACCGCGACGAATCCGACAACCAGTCGTCTCTACACACTGGAATATCTGCTTAAAACCTTTGAACAGCACCTAAACGAGAGTAAAACCAACCCTTTGTTAATTGCCTACTCGAAATACAATAAATAAGGGGGAAATTCCACTTATCGAAACAGATGAAGTCAAAAGTTGTACCCAAAGAGATGACTCACAAAAAATACAGAAACGAAAAGAGAGGGGAAAGAGAAGAAACAAGATTCAACCAAAGGGGATCAAAAACCAAAAGTGAACAAGAAGGGATAAGAAACGACAGAGAAACAATAGTCTAATGTCAAAAAATTTGTTGGGAAGAAAGAAAATAGAAAACTGATAAGAAGAAAATCTTATTTTGATAACTTCTCCCCAATTAACTCCTAAAACACTCCCTATTAACCCACTAAAACACAACAACTCATTAGTCCAGTTTAATTTGAACTCCACCACGCCACACGCCTCAAACAAAAATTAGTTCCCCTGCTTCCGCAGGGACTCGAGCACAGGACCTCCAACACACTAACACTCCGCTTAACCACCAGACCAGCAGTCCCATTCTGATATTTTTTTACCAACAATCAAATAAAAGCCTACTGAACAAGAGTAAGGACTAATTCATTCAAAATACCAAAATTTGCCCAAGCGAAGGCTTGAACTTGGGACCTCCCAAACACTCCTAGAACACATAACCACAAAAGCTGACAGATATTTGTATCATATTTTCACAATAACGAAATTGGAAATTTTGGGGCGTTACACTAGTTCCATTGCAGTACAGCACTTCTCTCGGCCGGTATCCACCACATTACTCCACTCCTCCTAGGTTGTATTCATCGTAGTACAACATTTCTCCCTGCTCAAGTTCATCGATGGCGTTCGGGGCATATGACTTTTCTTCCGTGTTTTGCACACCCTCACCTACTACTTAAGAGGATGTTGGTCGCCGCGATCACCCACAATGTGAACATCGACCCCCATAAAAATATACCCCTAGGACCACACCATCAAACCATCAATTTTAGGGGTTTCTTGCAATTTAAATATTACAAAGTTTATACATTTTCTATTTTAAAAAAATATAAATCAAGAAAAAGACAATCTTTGTATTTATTTAATTAGATTAATTGCAACATTAAAACTTGTAACAAACTTTATGGTCATAAATTAGATTAAATGCAACATTGCAACATTACAACATTACAACATTACAACATTACAACATTACAACATTAAAACTTGGAACAAACTTTGTAATATAAATTTTGTAATATAAATTAAATACATTACAACATTAAAACTTGGAACAAACTTTGTAATATAAATTAGGTACATTGGATTATATAAGCTGAATTCCTACTCGATCGTGATGGTTGCCCAATATTGTAGTTTCGCTGCAGGCATTTACTCCGATTATGACCAGGTAATCTGCATATTCCACAACACTTACCGTTGAATTTCTCCCTAATGTCCATTTCATTATGGATTCTGGATGATTGTAGATGACCTTTCGGATTCCTACACAATCCTTTATCAGGAAAAGCTCGAAAGTCGTTGGAGGCACCTCCTCCGTAGACAGGTTAAGTAGGATGGGGAACTCATTCTCCCAAACACGCAACGTGTACTCGAAGGTGTACACATCATCGATAAATTGTTCAAAATTGAGTGAAACTTTAGCACACGCTGCCATGGCATGCGCAAATGGATAATGAAGTGTTTGGAACCTTCTGCAATCACCGTCTGTTTTAAATATCAACTCCATAGGATCTAGGTGGTATACCAGGTCGACGACTGATGGTCTTCACAACTCAAAACATTTCAAGACGTCGTGAATATACTTCTACATTTATCGACCTTGCCATTCGACTGTTTGCAACCATTGTATCCCTGACATCTTTGACAAACATGTGTTCTGTAACAACCCGATTTAGGGGCTAGTCGGAATAGTGGTTTCGGAACTACTAATTTGAGGTCAGAGAATTATTTTAATATTATTTTATGAGTTATAGCATAATTATATGAGTGCATGAAAATTTTGGTGCATTAATTTTAGTGATTTCATGCTCAATTGTGAAAAATAACTAAATCGCATAAAGTGTGAAAGTTTTATTTTACAAGCTAGAGGTGTCAAATAGCAATAGAATATTAATTGGAAGCCCCTAATGTGCAATTAGACCCTTAGAAAATGAGTGGTCAGCCATAGGGGACAAAAAAATGTCAAAATTGGTCAAGTTGGTGGATTAGGTGGATTAAATTGAAGGAAAATAAATAAAATAAAGAAAAGATGATATCACCCTATTCATTCATCTTCTCCCACCAAAAATATCAGCTAAGGAAGGGTTTTGGAAGCCTAAAATTTTCAGCAACTTCTCACCCTTGAAAGTAAGTGATTTTGGTGGTCTTTCTTGATAATTTTTGTACTTTTTGGACCATTGTAGCATGATCTAGCTAATGAGGGGACTATTTTACAAAATAGTTAAGAGTATAGGGTTTTACTATGTGAGCATTTATGTTGTTTGCTGGACTTTTATGGAAAAAAAATGAACCTTGGGTGTTATATACACAACTTTTGTGAAAGGTATTTTCATGAAAACACCTAGAAATGACCTTTTTATAAAGGTTATAAATAGATGGTAAATATGTGAAATAATTGATATTGTGAATTATTATAAGAGTAATAAATGTTCATCTAGGCTTGTTAAAGGAGGAAATTCGATTAGAATCGATTTACGAGCCTAGGGGTAAAATCATAATTTTGTGAAAGTCTAAGGGCAAAACGGTAATTTTTTCCAAAGTATAGTTCATGAGATATTTTAGTCAATGTGATCATTAAAAAAGTGAAATTTTTATTGTAGATCAAGAAACACGAAGCCCGGACCGAAACTAAGGCAAGAACAAGGTGGAGGACTAAATTGAACAATTCCACATATATTTTGGTATCGAGGTAAGTTTGTGTAAAATTAAAGCTACATAATGCTATTATATTCTTAATTGCTTGATATCATGAGAAATGCTTAGTATTTCTATGAAATTGATTAATGATGCCTCGATGAAAGTATAATGTTATTATGTTGAGTTGAAGTCCCGGTTGAACAATAGGAATAGTAAGGATACCATTGTCACAACATGAGATAAAGAAGGTCCCGTGTAAGACCATGTCTGGGACATGGCATCGGCAACGAAGGGAGATCTCGTGTAAGACCATGTTTTGGACATGGCATCAATTTCGTATAAGACCATATATGGGATATGGTATCGACATCGAGATATGAGATCCCGTGTAAGACCATATCTGGGATATGGCATCAGTATCGAGATGTGATCCCATGTAAGACCATATCTGAGATATGGCATTGGCATCGTGTCACATGTATGATGAGATTGTGTATCCTTCAATATTCCAATTAGTTCAACGGGTAAAGAGCTAAGTTTACGTTAAAGATGTCAATAAGCTGATTCTATGTTCAAGAGAGTAAAAGTACTAAAGTTATGTTATGAAGTGATACAGGTACTCATGAGTAACTTACGAGTAATAAATGCAAAATGTGATATGTGATTTGTAAGAGTAAGCATAAGTAAGTCATGCAGATGAGCTTGAGAACCTGTGTATTATCAAATGTGATGAATGGATGTTATTATGAATCTTTAGGTTGCTATCGATTTCATGCAAACTTACTAAGCTTCATGCTTACCCCTCTCATTTCCCTTTTCCTTGTAGTATCGCCAAGCTAACTCGGGGATTGTAGGACATCAGAGTTCAGATCACACTATCAACTTCTCTTTGGTATAGCAAAGTTTGGTTTATTTTGAGTATGGCATGTATAGGAACTTGGTTATTTTGGGTTATATCATATTTGCTAGCCAATGTGTGGCTATTAATGTCACTCAATTCATTTTGTAAATGGTCATTGCAAATTGGCCAATACTTGACAAGTTTATATATTCAATGATGATGAAAATTAGAGCTTTAAAATTTATAAAACGAATGATCAAACCTGGAAACTAACTCTGACAATGATTAAAGGCAACTGTACCTATCGAATAGTAGAATAGCTTGGGCAAGACCGGATTGTCGAACCCAAAGGAACTAAAAGTACTAATACTAACTTTCTTTTTATTATTTAGCCTAAAATAAAGTGAAGTTGATCTAATCTAAATTAACGACTACTAAGCTAAAGACACAAAGACAGAAAGAACGAATTGGGAAATAACTAGAAGAAAAACTCAGTTGATCACGACGATACCATCAGGAAGAATCCACCTAGACTTCACTTGTTATCTAACACTAAACCATATGATTTATTCACTTAGTTTGATCCGTAGGACTCCCTAACGTATATTAAACCCTCTCTCGAAGCGAATAGCGTCTAACCCTAGGTTAATTAGTGGAACTCTCGTTCTCTTATAATAACCCCCTAGAATAGCAGTAAATCGATCTCTGGATTCCCATATTAGGTTTCACCCTAATCCGGCAAAATCTCGTCACCCTATCTCTAGGCGTGCGATCAACTCCGCTTAATTATGCTAGATCTACTCTTAGGCAGGTTCTATTCCTCCTCCACCTAAGCACATCAAACTTGAATCAATATCCGCGAAATATTAACTCAAGAATTAAGCACACATAATTAAGAACAAACTAAGTATTTATCATATAATTCAGAGAATAATAATAAGATTCATCAAGGTTTCATCCCCTTCGGGTATTTGAAGGGTTTAGTTCATAACAAATAAAGAAAACATCTCAAGAGAAAAGATAACAAAACATAATAAATCCATAAAACTCCCTGAAGGAATTGAAGGAGAAATCCGTCGTCTTAAGTATAATTTTGGCTTCTTGGGATGGATCAACTAGCTAACTTCGAGTGATTCCCTCAACTCTGACCTTTTCGGCTTGGCTCCTTGGCCTAGCTAACCGCCCAGGTTCCGGCTTCTGCCGAACTCCCCTCTTCAAGTTGCCCCTTTAGGTGTTTATATAGACTTTGAGATGCCTTACTTGGCCCCTAAGTATCCTAATTTAAGTAGAATTCCTACTAGGGTGTTTGAATATGCTTTGGAATGTGTTTCTTTGCCTCCAAGTATCCTTTCCCGAATGAAATTGCTCTTTCGAGCGATAGGGACACGGCCATGGCACACGCCCGTGTGAATCGTGGCCAGGCCATGTTCAGACTTTTAATGAGGCACGGCCGTGTGGTCTTGGGGCCAGGCCGTGTCGATTTCTCTCTTGGCCCAATTTGGTCTGTTTTAAGCCCATTTCTCATTCTTTTCATCCTTGGGTGCTTTCCTGAGTATAAAATATGAAAAGAAAGGATTAAGAGCACCTTTTTACATAAATCAAAGGATAAATCATCCAAAAGTATGCTAAATGTGAGATTAAAATATATTACTTTTACGGTTTATCAAATACCCCCATACTTAAGCTTTTGCTTATCCTCAAGCAAAATTCTCAACTTACAATTAAAACAAACCTTCCATAATTCACAATTCCTACTGAGAATGCCTTATCATAATTCATAGATAATTTATACATGGATAATTCAATTCAAAGAGTCCTAAAGATTCAAACAAGATAAGTCATTCATTTGTAATTCAAAAACGTAGGTGTCTCCCTTTATCTGAATAATTACCTTTAATTTGAAATTGACAAGAGTTGACATCCTCACTAAAGATTCACTCAAATCACTCAAAGTGTTTAAGGTTCAGGAAAAGAGCACTCATAAGTCAAACTTGAAAAGTTAATCCCATAGGCTTGCCTAAAAATCAAATCTCCACCACTGTAAAATGAGATGATAAACAGATCAAAAGGTCTTTGTCAGGGTTGTAACGGGGCTAGGGTTAAAGGTGTGGACATAGACTGAATTAGAATGTTAGAATCGAGACTGAATTGACAAGTACCTACATAAAAATTATCGAAATAATAATTATATCAACTGAAAAGTAATAAACCAACTAATACGAGCTTTTTCTTTTGATAATTTGACTTTAACTATATAAGCTCTGTACTAATACTGAATATGCTTCGTTTTTTTTAAGAACAAACTAATAATAATTGATAAATTGAACTGATAATATAATCAGGTAACTAATCAAATCAAATCTCGATATAAGGGTAGTCAAAAGGAATGGTGATAACAAATACAAAGGGGTTTTGGGTTAATATTAGCTGGTAAGTCAATAAAAAGGGTCGTTAGGATCAACGGGGTTCACTAGGGGTTAGTTGTGAAGGTAGGCTATTTAGTGGAGTGAGTAGGTTAAAACCTAGGTGCCTTTATCATCTCTGTATATCAAATCAATGGTGTAGTCATGTATAATTGAGGCAAGTTCTAGAATAACAGTTCATAGTTGACACGCTCATAATCAAAAGGTGAGCATGAAAAAGAAGATATCTATATAAGGCTCAAAATCTCACAAAATTTTATGGGTATTTTGATATCAACCTTGTAAATTTCAAACTTCAAGATAATATTCAGATTCAGCTCAACAACCTAGCAAAGATTTTAATTCTGAAAAATAGACTTATCATGCTTGATTCTCTAATATTCTTCTAATTTAATCATCAATGCACAATTAACTATGACTTAATTTAAAAAATATTAATAAAAATCATAAATCATCATAAATTTCATCCTAATTAGTAATATGAGAAAATTATTTAAGAACAAGATATAGTTCAGGGATTTTCAAATAATACTATAGTTAACCCCCCAAACACTTAAGATGTACATTGCCCTCAATGTACAAAGATAGATAATAGCAATAGAATAATCAAAATATAGGGAGAGAAGTGAAACTTCCTGAATTTTGGATGAAGTCAATGAAAGGAAACCGGATAGGATTGGAGGTGAACATGGGGAAGCATCTCGAACCGTTTAAAATTGAATCCTCGAAGTAGCCGTCCTAATTTTATTGAATCCTAAGATAAATCTAAATGGCATGAAGAATAAGAAGAAAATAATAATAAAGAAAGTAAAAAGTAAAAGTAAAAGTAAAAATAAAAAATAAAGTTAAAATTAAATAATGAAAAATGAAAGAAGAAAGACAATTGGAAAAGAAAAAGGAATGAGGGGGTTAAATAGAAATTATGGATCTGGTGGTTGCCCCCATCCTTGTACCTTCCTGTGGTATGGAAATCTGCACTTTGGTTGGTTTATAGTTAGGTGCTAAAAGGAAAAAAAATAAAAAAAAACTAATGGGGTTAGTGTTCGAGTTGCCTCCAGAGAAGCGCTCGTTTAAAGTCTTGAGTTAGACTTACCTGTTGTACGCACAATCATGGTGGTTTGAGGAGGTGGAAATCTTTCTCATGCGATCAACTCGGTTATGGATATAAAATTTAAGTCGAGTAGTGTTTACCTCAAAAGTTGTTTACCTCAAAAGTGTTGAATTTGGGATTGCTTACCTCGACTGTGCCATATAGGAAGACATTAAGTACCTCAAAAGTGATTTCTTTGTTTGCCTTAAGGTATGAATTGGTGATTCGAGGGTCTTCCTTATTCAACAATACCTGATCCCCTATTTTGAAGTGATTTGTTGTTCCTATCAGCTCGTCTGGGGTTTCCTTCGATTTCACTTCATGTGGTTCCGGTTCTTTTTTAAATTATGCTGCCCACTCTTCTAGTTTGTCGACCCTAAGGCTTCGTTCCTTATCTAATTCTTCTTTGTTGGCACTAGATCTAAGATCTAGCTCAGCTAGATGATTTCGTGATGATTCCTGTAAAGAAGGTTGAACCAAATGGTTATCAATAAAATTAACGTTCGTACCTTTATTATTCGATGTCCTAGTTAGGTCAAGAGCTTGAAGAGTGATTGTTTCGTCGTCTACACGAAGTGTGAGTTCACCAAGTTCTTCCTCTGTGTGGTCTTTCTTTATTGCATCGGGATATGGCACACGAGGTTGGTATTCTGTAATTACCGATTTTGGTATATCATGGCACACCTCAACCTTACCTTCACTTACCACAGGTTCTTCCCTTGTGTTTGGTACGTCTAACCCTTCACTATCATAAATGGCTTGATTTTGCTCTCTCAGGTTAGTTTCAGTATTACTTGGTAGACGTCCTTGCGGTCGTTCTGCCATTAGTTTTGCGAGTTGTTCGACTGCATTAGTGACTTCCTTGACTGCTTTAGTAAGTTCCCCAACTCGGTTCTCGTTGCTTTTAAGTGTTTTCTCAGTATCTTGGAAGCGGTTTTCTGTGGCTGCCATGAATTTTGTCAGCATCTCCTCAATGTTCGACTCTTCTTCTTGTTGGTGAGGAGGTTGTTGAAAATCTGGATGAAGTTCCGGACTTTGGCTATTTTGATCATCCTACGAGAAATTGGGATGGTACCTCCAACCTGCATTATAAGTGTCATTATAAAAATTATTTTGTGGTCTAGAATAGTTACTCGTATAGTGAGGTTGCTCATTTTCCATGCCATCTGTAGGGTGGGTACCTGCGAGAGACTACTCAAACCATCAATCTTTTTACTCATCATCTCTAACTGATTAGATAATCTGGTGACCACATCGAGGTTGAAAACACTGGTTGCTTTAGTAGGAATTGTCCCCATGCCTTGCCACTGATAATTATTCAGTGCCATCTTTTCCATAGACTAAAATTTTCTGCCAAAAGTAAAATAAAGGAAAAATTAGCAAAGTAAAAATAAATACAAATAATAATATAAAATAATAATGAAAATAAATTGCAAAAAATGGCTAAAGTAATAAAAATTAAGCTTTCTTAAGTTCCCCGGCAACGGCGCCAAAAACTTGATCGCTGAAATCAGATCTTTAAAATTTATAAAACGAATGATCAAACCTGAAAACTAACTCTGACAACGATTAAAGGCAAGTGTACCTATCGAACAGTAGTATAGCATAGGCAAGACCGGATTGTTGAACGCAAAGGAACTAAAAGTACTAATACTAACTTTCTTTTTATTATTTAGCCTAAAATAAAGTGAAGTTGATCTAATCTAAATTAACGACTACTAAGCTAAAGACACAAAGACAGAAAGAATGAATTGGGAAATAACTAGAAGAAAAACTCAGTTTATCACGACGATACCCTCAGGAAGAATCCACTTAGACTTCACTTGTTATCTAACACTAAACCATACGATTTATTCACTTAGTTTGATTCGTAGGACTCCCTAACATATATTAAACCCTCTCTCGAAGCGAATAACGTCTAACCATAGGTTAATTAGTGGAACTCTCGTTCTCTTATAATAACCCCCTAGAATAGCAGTAAATCAATCTGTGGATTCCCATATTAGGTTAATCCTGCAAAATTTCGTTACCCTATCTCTAAGCGTGCGATCAAATCCGCTTAATTATGCTAGATCTACTCTTAGGCAGGGTCTATTCCTCTTCCACCTAAGCACATCAAACTTGAATCAATATCCGCGAAATATTAACTCAAGAATTAAGCACACATAATTAAGAACAAACTAAGTATTTATCATATGATTCAAAGAACAATAACAAGATTCATCTAGGTTTCATCCCCTTCAGGTATCTGAGGGATTTAGTTCATAACAAATAAAGAAAACATCTCAAGAGAAAAGATAAAACAAAACATAAGAAATCCATAAAACTCCCTGAAGGAGTTGAAGGAGAAATCCGCCGTCTTGAGTATAATTCTGGCTTCTTGGGATGGATCAACTGGCTAACTTCGAGTGATTCCCTCAACTCTGACCTTTCCGGCTTGGCTCCTTGGCCTAGCTAACCGCCCAGGTTCCAGCTTCTGTCGAACTCCCCTCTTCAAGTTGCCCCCTTGGGTGTTTATATAGACTTTGAGATGCCTTACTTGGCCCCTAAGTATCCTAATTTTAGTAGAATTCCTACTAGGGTGTTTGAATAGGCTTTGGAATGTGTTTCTATGCCTCCAAGTATCCTTTCCCGAATGAAATTGCTCTTTCCAGTGACAGGGACACGGCCATGGCACACGCCCGTGTGAATCGTGGCCAGGCCGTGTTCGGACTTTTAATGAGGCACGGCCGTGTGGTCTTGGGGCCAGGCCGTGTTGATTTCTCTCTTGGCCCAATTTGCTCCATTTTAAGCCCGTTTCTCGTTCTTTTCATCCTTGGGTGCTTTCCTGAGTATAAAATATGAAAAGAAAGGATTAAGAGCACCTTTTTACATAAATGAAAGGATAAATCATCCAAAAGTATGTTAAATGTAAGATTAAAATATGTTACTTTTACGGTTTATCATTCATGAAGTGCATGCTTGTGTGATGGGATGAGTAATAAGTAAAGTATACACATGATGGATGTAGTGTAAACATATGTGTAGAGGTCTTGATTTTGGGTATTAGAAGTGCCATATGGCCAAGATGTATGTTGTATGGGAAATGGTATAAAATGGTATAAGTGTGGTTGTTCAGGGTGGCAATTGGCTTGGTAAATAGCCTTATAATTGTCCACATGGGTAGACACACGGGCATGTGTCTAGGCGGTGTGTGACACATGGTCAGCCCCATGGGTGTGTTGATAGGCCGTGGGCACCCCTGCATGCTAAGTTGGCAAGTTTGTATGCCTAGTAGTAACCACACGGGCGGAGACATGACCGTGTGTCTCAATCGTGTGGAAGACACGGCCATAGAGCATGGGCGTGTACCCAGGCCGTGTGAAGTCTGCACCTAAAATTAGAAATTTAATTCGACCCACGGTCTAAGGACACGGGCGTGTGCCTTGGCCGTATGACCTTATTGAGATGATAACGTCAAAAACAGAATGTCAAGGTTTTTACACACGGGCTAAGACACAAGGGACACGGGCGTGTGTCCGACCATGTGAAAACCCCTATAAGTTTGAAATAAAAAAATTAAGTCCACACAGACTAGGGACATGGGCATGTGTGACCACACGGCCTGCCCACACAGGCGTGTCCCTCTTCACACGGGCGTGTCGCCCTGTTTTTAATAACATTTTCTAAGGTTTTCTAAGGAACTCCAAATGATTTCAAATTGTTTCTAAGATGTGTTTTGGGCCTCGTAAGCCTATAATAAGGTTGTTAAGAGGAAGTTTGAAAAGTTTTAAATTTGAACAAACTTTTATGTTTCGGAATTGTAAGTACGCAAGAGATTAAGTTAGGTAATGTCTCATACCCTGTCCCGATGTTGGATACGGGTAAGGGGTGTTACATGTTTCGTCTCCATCTGGTTGACTTGTTGCTGACCTGTTCTTGGTATCAAGGTAGCCAACCTGTAGAATGTAGCTGAGAAGATAGATGAAATCGAAAGATGTCGTGTTTTCAACAACACAGAGTTGATCCCCTCCACCAAGTCTGTGGTAATCTAACCATAGCGAAAGCCCTCGTTGAAACTTTGAGCCCATTGACTCGACTCCATGGTACCTAACCACTACCGGAAAGATGTGTTCGCTTGACCCTCCATGTCACTCTCAAGTTGAGTCATTCTTTGGCGGAAAATATGTGGCTCTAGGTCATGCGCTGTGTATGTATTAAGAAAAGATAAGTTAAAGTATTACCCTAAAACATTAAAACTTATATTGAAAAGATAAGTTATCTTTTACCCATTCTCACAACTTGTCTCCACCGGTCTGCATTCTTAGAATATCGATGGAAGTTAGCCATGATGTGCCGGATGCAGTAAACGGATCTCCACAGCACACCGGAACGCCTAATAGTGGCAATTAATACTTTCCCTCTATCGGAGATGATGGGAATATTGTCGTTACTAATAACATACCTCTCCAGGTTGGTAAAGAAGAATTATCACGATTCCATGTTCTCCTTATCTACTATGGCAAATGCTATCAGGAGAACGTTCTTGTTCCTGTCTTGAGCAACCGCAAGAAGTAGGACTTGTGTATATTTTTCGTATATACCCCTAGGACCACACCATCAAACCATCAATTTTAGGGGTTTCTTGCAATTTAAATATTACAAAGTTTGTACTTTTTTTATTCTAAAAAAATATAAAAAAAAAAGACAATCTTTATATTTATTTAATTAGATTAAATGTAACATTAAAACTTGCAACAAACTTTATGGTCACAAATTAGATTAATTGCATATTACAACATTACAGCATTAAAACTTGGAATAAACTTTGTAATATAAATTAAATACATTACAACATTAAAACTTGGAACAAACTTTGTAATATAAAGTAGGTACATTGGATTATATAAGCTCAATTCCTACCCGATCGTGATGATTGTCCAATCTGGTAGTTTCGTTGTGGGCATTTACTCGTATTATAACCAGCTAATCTACATAATCCACAACGCTTACCATCGAATTTCTCTCTAATGTCCATTTCATTATGGATTCTGGATGATTGCGGATGACTTTTTGGATTCTTATAAAACTCTTTGTCTAAGACAAGCTCGAAAGTCATTAGAGGCACCTCTCACGTAGACAGGTCAGGCAGGACAGGAAACTCATTCTCCCAGACACGCAACGTGCGCTTGAGGGTGTACACATCATCGATAAATTGTTCAACATTTAGCGAGACCCTAGCACATGCTGCCATGACATGCGCACATGGATAATGAAATGTTTGGAACCTCCTACAATCGCATTGTCTATTTTGAAGATCAACTCCATAGGACCTACGTGGTATATCGGGCCAGCGACCGATGGTCTCCGTAACTCGAAATGTTTCAAGACATCGTGAATATACTTTTACATTCATCGACCTTACCATCTGATGGTTTACAACCATTTCATCTCTGATATCTTCGACAAACACTTGTCCCGCCTCTATCTGGTTGACTTGTTGCTGACCCATTCTTGGCATTAAGGTAGCCAACCTATAGAATGTAGCCAAGAAAACAGATGAAACTGGAAGATGTCATGTTTTCAACAACATG
Organism: Gossypium australe; assembly: GCA_005393395.2. Lineage (NCBI taxonomy): Eukaryota > Viridiplantae > Streptophyta > Magnoliopsida > Malvales > Malvaceae > Gossypium > Gossypium australe. Next base: position 40,130,176 of record CM016623.1, read on the forward strand.
GAGTTAATCCCATCTGCCAAGTTTGTGGTCATATGACCATAGCGGAAGCCCTTGTCTAAACTTTGAGCCCATTGTCACGGCTCCATGGTAACCAACCACTGCAGGAAAGATGTGTTCATTTGACCCTCCATGTCACTATCAAGTTGAGTCATTCTTTGGCAGAAAATGTGTGGCTCTAGCTCATGCGCTGTGTATGTGTTAAGAAAAGATAAGTTACAGTATTGACCTAAAACATTAAAACTTATATTGAAAAGATAAGGTTATCCTTTACCCATTCTCACAACTTGTCTTCGCCAGTCTGCATTCTTATAATCACGATGGAAGTTAACCATGATGTGTCAGATGCAGTAAACGGATCTCCATGGCAAACTGGAACGCCTAATGGTGGCAATTAATCATTTCCTTCTATCAGATGCAAATATTATCGTTGCTAATAACATACCTCCGTAGGTTTGTAAGGAAGAATTCTCATGATTTCATGTTCTCTTTATCTACAATGGCAAATGCTATCGGGAACATGTTCTTGTTTCTGTCTTAAGTAATCATAAGAAGTAGAATCTGTGTATATTTTTCGTATAGCCAGGTCCCATCTACTTGCACAAATGGCTTGTAGTGGGGAAATGCGCGCACACATGGATCAAACGTCTAGAACATCTGATGGAAAATTCTTTTTCCCAATTATAGTTGATCATCCAGGCTGTAATAAGGTTGTGTCTGTAACTCAATGACAGTCCTCGGCACATACTCCCACATAGCGACTATCCATCCATGTAGCTCATTGTACGATGCATCGAAATCCCCATACAATTGCTTCATTTTCATATGTTTAGCTATCTACGCCTTTCGGTATGATACTCAATATTGGAATCATGTCTGCATTTCAGTAATCAATACCGAAACTTTAATGGTTGGCATGTCCTTCACCATTGGCATGATACACGTACAGATAGTTTTGGAATCAAGTTTTCGATGATCTTCTGTCATACGTGTTGACGTGCATGTGTGAGGCCCAACAAATTTTTGTATCTTCCACATCTGCGAATTTTGAATAAATGCAGCTTGTACCTGCCAAATGCAGCCTTCTGTCGACTTTCAACACTCCCAATATATAATGTCGGTTTAGACACTGTGACTTTATAGTCTACTGATATATTCATGCTATACCACTTAATAGCAAATACGCACTCTTCCTTACTTTCAAATCTCTGGCCCACGAACAACTCCTCAGGATCAGAATCTATGGTCAACCGGTGAGTAGGTAGTTTTTCAGGGTACTCCGAGAACTCGGCTACATGCGCCGCATCGGGTCTATGAGCGACTTGTGTGCCCCAAGATTATTTTGTATCACAATATGTCGAATCTGGTTCCCGACTGAAGACGCGTTAATGTTTCTATCATCATTCACGTCTTTATCATCAATACCATCGGAGACCTTGTCCACATCGAGATCACTATCACTATTGAGCTCGTGATCACAAGGATCACTACTATCGTATCCATCATCACCAACCACATCAATATCAGGTGCAACATTAAGATCGATATTGATCTCGCGTATAGTTAATTCACTATCAACGTACAATATTGGAGCCACCATACACGGTTATTGAGCTCTATGTTCTTCACCTAATGTAGTGAGATCTTCAATTGGCTCCACACCAGCTAACTCAGCAAATAACTAAATCTGTAACGCCCTGATAAATTTATTTTTATTTCTATAAATATCTGACACACGTGTGTATCTGCTTCAGTGGTTAAGTGTTCTAGGTGTGTGTATGAGGTCTGGGGTTCAAATCCCACATTTGCAAATTTTATTATTTTTTATGCAATCCTTACCCTTCTGGAGTGGGTTAAATAAAATTGTTTGCTAATTAATATCAAAATTAGCCTTCTGGTTCAAGTGGTAAGGAGTTTATGTGCTAGGGGTTCTGTGTTCGAATCCCTACGCTAGTAAGGGCATTAATTTTTTTCTTCTGACATCAGTTAGAGGTTGGAAGTAACCAGGATTCTGAGGTGGTCGTGAGTTAGTGGGATAATGGGAGAAAAATAAGGGATATGAGGGATATTTTTATTTTATTTTCTTTTTGGAAAAAATTTTCTCTCACCTCTAAAGAATTCTAACATAAAAAATTCTTCTATTTTTTCCCTTTCTGACTTTCCTTTTCTACATCTCTATAACCCTCTATTTTCATTTTTGTTTCAGTACGTGAAACTGTTGTTCGATCGTGCTGTTTGGATTGTTGGGTTTTCCTTTTGGTAAGTAGAATTTTGTTGTTATTAACTTCTGGTTTGGGATGTTTAACGATGATAATCTGTAGTGATTAATTGGTGGTAACTTGTGTTTTGGGAGCAGATTTGGAGCAAAGAATTGCACTATGACGATTTAATAAGCGTTAGAGGTGGTTTATCGTCGGCGGTAAGTCGATTTCGTGTTGACTCTTGTTGTCAAATTATTAGTCAATCTGCTAAATCATTGTTGGATACTCTGATTTTAGGTTTTGGAAGGCTCGGGAATGGTTTTGCATCAAATAGATACCAGGTCTATTTTCAAAATAAAAAAAAAAATCGAAACTGCTTACTGTCGACACCACACTGGCGTGTGGCTGGCCGTGTGGGTGGCCGTGTGGGTGGCCGTGTGCGAGACACAACCTTGTGGTCGATGAAGGCATGGCCATACGCAAGACACGACCGTGTGATGGTGTGAGCGTGGCAGTGTGAGCCACACGGGCTAGGCCAAGTTGGGTGTGTGGGTTACACGGACGTGTGGTTTCTGGGTCAGGCCGTGTAGGCCCACACGGGCATGTGGCCCATATTTCTGAAATCTTCCCAAGGGTCGCACGGGTCGTTCCGATCGACTGCGGGCCTATCGTAGGGTTAGTAAGGGCTGACTAAACCCTAGATTATGTGATTTGTTATTTTGATAGTATGCTGAGTAGGACATTGATATGCATGTCTGATTATTTTGCTATATGTATGTCTGATTATTTTGCTATATGTATATCTGATATTTGTACACAAACATGATAAGCATGTTATATCTGTATCTTTATCTTTATCTGTATTTTGTATCTGTTTTGAGACGGGATTTATTTATGTGGAGGAAGTATTCTGTATGGCGTTCAACACCTATATTTTGGCAGCGTGGCTACACTTTATCTGATATGTGCCATAATGGCACGATAAGGCATATAGGGCTGGGTGGGTATTTTTAACCCCACATGGTGTGATGGGATAGTCAGAGTTGGTGTGTAGAGGATGGGGGTAGGATTCTGTTTATCTGATCTGCATATATGTATTTGTTATCCGCATCTGAAATGAACATAAGTCCAAATCTGTATCTGACTGTTTATATTGATTTTTGTATAAATTGTATGTCTATTTTTGTTGGGTTACACACTAAATTTACAAAAACTCACATTTGTTTGTTTGTTCTGTTCAAGTAATCCACAGACTTAGGCGGATCGGTGCGACGGAGCCTCTTGGTGACCACGAGTTTATAAACTATTAATGATTATGATTTTAGTTTGGTTTTAAGGGTTATTTTAGGAGTTTTGTAATTTATAGACTCTCCGGACAGTTTGATTTTATTTTGGGATTTGGTTTTGACTTGACTATTTATTTGCGATGGGTTTTACTAAAACAACGATTTTCTGAAAATACGAACGGGATTATCAAATTAAACGTTTTATGACTACCGATGTACTTATGTTTGGGCAAATAAATAAACTAAGCAAACGTTTTTGAAAATAGATAAAAAAATGAATATGAGTTTTGAAACTGAAATGATTTGACGAAATAACTCCGTTTTCAAAAACCTTACCTTGTGACATCACTGAATTCAGTCATAACGTCTAGGTCGGGTTAGGGGTGTTACATTTAGTGGAGAGCTAGGTTACAAAATTCAGCTGTGAATTTTGGGTTCCAAAATTGTGTTTCAAAAATATTTGGATTTTAATTAATTTTTATAATTTGAAAAAGTATGTGGTACACCGAGTCTCCAGCGCCGATCCTGTAAGCATCTCTGTACTTAAAGAACTGTTCTGAAAATATTGTAGTTAGTACTTTCTGGAAGTGTACTGAAATAGTTAAAGACTGAAACCTCTGAAAAACATTTCTGAACTTCTGATAAATTGTGCATAAAATATCTTATAATAAATACTGAAACTGATGCACAAAATTTTATAATGTAGATAAATTCGAATTATACAATGAGCGCTCGTGGGACTCACGGACGTGGTACTCGAGGTCGTGGTGGAGGCCGTAGGGGGGCTCGACCTAAATCTTTCTCTCTGGGCAATATGCCAAATTTAGATACGAGTGAGACACTGGTTTCACCTGCTACTGATACTAGGTCTCAAAGCCGTTCGACTGGGGACGATGCACTGTCCCAATCCATGTTGAGGATATTAGAGAGGGTCGATGGACCCCATTTTGGATCTGGGGGCCGTGAGTTGGTAACTGAACGACTTCAGTATAACGGTGTTGAGTTGTTTAGGGGTGTCACTGGAGTCGCCCCTACTGTGGTCGCGTATTGGTTGAAGGCCATCGAGAGGATCATGAATGATTTAGACTATACCCCTGAGCAGAAATTGAAGGGTGCAGTCTCTTTACTTCGCGACGAGGCATATCAATGGTGGTTAACAGTTAAGGAGGGTATTCAGCCTGATCGTTTAAACTGGGATTTCTTTATGACCACCTTCCACGGTAAGTACATGGAGGCGAGCTATGTAGATGCTCGTAGGCGTGAGTTCATGAATCTCACGCAAGGAAATAGATTAGTGGCCAAGTATGAGGCTGATTTTTTGAGGTTCAGCCGTTACGCACGAGGCATGGTGGCGTTTAAGTATGAGAAATGCGTCTATTTTGAAGACGGTTTGAGAGACAGTTTAAGGGTTCTGATTGCTCTACAAAGGGAACGAGAGTTCGCGATTTTGGTTGATAAGGTGAAGATCACCAAAGAGGTTAAGCGCGTGGAGCGCCAAAATAGGGACCGTGAGAGAGGCATGAAACACCCCAAACCCGGCCCACGAGTGTCGACCAGATCTGGTATGTTCCTCGAGAAAAACGATTCAAACTTGTTTATTTCTTGGGAAAACTTTAAGTGATTTTGGAGAATAGTTGATTTGGGTTCAAATTGAAAACATAGTTATTTTCAAAGATTTCGTTTTGTTAAAACTTCATGGTTATATTTCAAATCCATAAGTTACCGGTAAAAGTCGAGTCCTTAGAGTTTGTTAATAAAATTGAAAATCATTTGTATTTAGGTGTCAAAACATTTTTCATTTATTATTAAGAAAAGTTACTTAAACTTTAATTTGATGAAAAATTCCAAACATAATAAAGTAATTAAAATGCCTGCATAAACAGTTCATACTAGTGGCCTTATTACATCAAAAACAAAACCCAAAATAAATTTAAAGTACTTAAATAAAATAGGAAGTCTGAATAAATTTCGTGCTGAGCATGGCCACCACTAAGCTCCTGCCGACCCGATCCATCTACTGAGTGTCACCTGAAAAGATTTCCCCAACGGGGTGAGTCAAACAGACTCAATGTGCATAACCAACACTAAGTCCCAACAGTTTATGGCATATCAAGTCATACATATCATACATACATAACAAGTAGGGATAATGATGCAATCCCGAACCCAAACCTAGATACCATCCGCTACACATCACCCGTACCAACCATCACACCGTGGGGACTACTAAGTCGACCCTCCATCCGCTACACACCATCAAAGGCAGTCGCTGCAGACGACGTGCTCATCGCCCTTATAAATATTGTGGCAGAGCCACCAGATAATTATTCGTGACATAAGTCACCACATTCAGATTACGTGACAGAAGTCACCACATTCAGATATTTGTGGTATAAACCACCAGATCACTTCCCCTTATCATAATTTCCCATATGCCCCATGTCATACAAATCATGCAATATCATGCCTTATGCTTTATTTCACATTCTTATCACATTCACATATGTGCCATATATTATACTCATAGTAGGAGTAGGTAAACGTACCTGAGTACTTTGTACCATTGCATGGTACTTTAGCCATATTCTTACACTTTCATATTAACACATTTATTAAACATAACCATAAAATCTATTAAGGCATAGTGTGGGGTACACACCTGGTATACTTAACGCTTCCACTGGAATCCCGAAGAATCCCGATCTAATCCTCTAGATCTCGAGTTCCTACATTCGGCCAACACTAATCATTTTAGCTATAGGCCATTCGACCACATCATCAAATCTCGAAGGATTAACGCAACCAAAATCTTACCTTGCTGCCGATTTGACTACTAATCAAATCCCGAAAACTTTGTGATGACTCTTCTTGCAATCGGCTATACACTTAATCATTGAACTAGTTAGTTTTCGGCTTTCAAACGATTAGGAAACAGATCTAATCACCAAATACGGCCTTAGTCGAATGTACATATGTACCTACCTTGTGGATCTAAATCCCGGAATCCTTGTACACCACTGTCGACTGGCCCTAAATAACCATAGTCAGATTCGGCTAACATAATAACCAATATGGCCGAATATGCACATTCACCTACCTTCCAAATCTTAAATCCCGGAATTAATCTCTTGTCTTGAAGATGTCGAAATACCTATAGGTACATGTTAGATCAATTTAATCATAACAAATGGCCCTTGGCCGAATATTATACATGCCTTACCTTGGATCTAAAAAGTCCCGAAACCTTCCTCCTTTGTAGTCGACAATAGGCCAAATCCCGAAAGAATACTTCATAATTTCGGTCAAAGACATTAAGGGGATTAGTTCCTAGATTTTCGACTAAAAGAAAAGATGGAAGATTGAATAACCATTGATCTTACCCTTACTACAGAAATCGACAGCACCTTTGCCTGACACCACAGAGAGATTCAGCTTTTGATGCTAGAGAGAAAACGTGAGAAGGAGAGGAGATAACCTTTGCAGAATTCGGAAATGGTGAGGAAGAGTAGCGGGTTTCGACCTTGTTAAAGATGAGAAGGTAAATTTCGGTTTCTAGGGAGTGAGTGAAAGAGAAATAGTATGTGAAAGGAGAAAGGAAAAGATGCACGAATGGTGCCCAACTTTCGGCTTTTGGTCTAGAGAGAAAAGAGTGAAAATTTCGGCACTTCACTAGAGAAAGAAAGGAGAACCGAAAAAGGACCTCTAAACCTCTCTTTAGAGATTCGGCTAAGACTAAAATTGATCACCAAAGAGTCCCTTGGCCGGCCACACACACCCCTTATCAGCTTCCACATTTTTCTCCTATTTCCTCTCTTTTATCCCTTAAAAATAATCTAAAATAAAACATCCTTTATCTACTACCTTAGCCGAACTTTAAAAGGAATTAATCCACATCCAAAGCTCATCCATCAAGTCTCCCCATTCCGTCCATCACTGCTTCCCTTGGCTGCAAAATAAAACTCCCCTTTTGCTTCCCTTGTGATTCGAACCTAGGCCCCCCTCCTTACAGCTTATGGCGTCACTTACTAGGCCTTAAGTGGCGCCTTGCAGCCACTTTACCAAGCCCATTTCCATGTCATATTTTCCCTACTATTTCTCTTAAGGCCTACTCTGCCTAGCTTCCTCTTTTAAACTTACAATCAAATAATTTTTAAGCTATTCCCCTACACACTAAGGTTCACAAAATTCATAATACACATTCACAACACACATAGGCATGCTATTTCATACAATTTAATAATAATGCATAAGCCATAATCCCGGATGTTACAGTTCTACCCCCCTTAAAATAATTTCGTCCTCGAAATTACCTGGCTGAAATAAGTGAGGATATTGCTGTCGCATTGCCTCTTCTGGCTCCCACGAAGCTTCTTCCGATCTATGATTTCTCCATAATACTTTGACTAGAGGAACTGACTTCCTTCGTAACACTTTTACATCTCGTTCTAAAATCTGAATCGGCTCCTCCTCGTAGGATAGATCTGGCCTTAGCTCCACCTCTTCAACCGGTACTACATGAGATGGATCCAATCGATAACGACGTAGCATGGACACATGGAATACGTCGTGCATCTGCTTCAACTCTGGCGGCAACTCCAACTGATATGCCACTGGTCCAACTCGCTTCAATACCCGATAAGGTCCTATAAACCTTGGACTTAACTTCCCTTTACGACCAAATCTCATTACCTTCTTCCAAGGTGACACTTTAAGGAACACTTGATCTCCCACATCAAATTCTATTTCCTTTCGCTTGAGATCCGCGTACGACTTCTGTCTATCAGATGCTTCCTTCAACCGTGCTCGAATTACCTCAACTTTCTCCTCGGATTCTGCCATAATCTCTAGACCCAAAACTCGACGTTCCCCCAATTCCGTTCAGCACCTAGGAGTTCGACACTTCCGTCCATGCAGTGCTTCGTACAGTGCCATCGGAATACTAGCTTGATAGCTGTTGTTGTATGCAAATTCCGCTAACGACAAATATTCTTCCCAACTTCCTCTGAAGTCTACTACATAGCCTCTCAGCATATCCTCTAACACTTGGATCACTCGTTCAAACTGACCGTCCGACTGTGGATGGAAAGCCGTGCTGAAATCCAATCTGGTGCCTAAAGCTTGATGTAACACTTTCCAAAACCGAGAAGTAAACCTCGGATCCCTATCCGAGATAATCGATACCGGCACTTCATGCAACCTCACAATCTCCGCCACATATAACTTCGCCAACTTCTGCAAAGAATAATCAACCCGCACTGGAATGAAATGCGCGGACTTTGTCAATCGATCCACTATCACCCACACCGAGTCCTTCTTAGTAGGCGTAAGGGGAAACCCACTAACGAAGTCCATGGTGATTCTCTCCCACTTCCACTGCAGAATCTTTATTGGTTGAAGCAATCCTGACGGAACTTGGTGTTCAGCCTTAACTTGCTGACACGTTAAGCACTTCCCTACGAATTTGGTAACTTTCTCTTAAGACCAGGCCACCAAAACTGTTCCCTTAGATCTCTGTACAACTTACTACCTCCAAGATGCATAGCATAGGGGCTACTATGCGATTCCTGAAGAATCCTCTGCCTTAACTCCTCATTCTTCGGCATACAGACCTTACCCTTGAAGCACAATACTCCCTCGTCATTAATACCATAATCTTCCAACTTTCCATTTTGTACTTGCCGTAACTTAGTACCTAGATCATCATCAACCAACTGTCCCTCTTTCACTTTATTCAACCACGTCGGCTTAACCTGCAGCTCTGCCAGCAGACTTCCATCATCATACAAGCTCAGATGTGCAAACATCGCCCTCAGATCTGACACTACCTTCCAACTTAGGGCATCAGCCACTACATTTGCCTTGCTCGGATGATACTCTATCGAACAATCGTAGTCCTTCAATAATTCAACCCACCTTCGCTGTCTCAGGTTCAACTCCTTCTGAGTCAACAGGTACTTAAGACTCTTGTGGTCTGTGTAGATCACTGACTTTTCTCCAAAGAGATAGTGCCTCCACACCTTAAGAGCAAAAACCACTGCCGCCAATTCCAAATCATGAGTCGGGTAGTTAACCTCGTGTGGCCTTAATTATCGAGACGCATAAGCGACTACTTTCCCGTCTTGCATCAGAACACATCCTAATCCGGTATGAGAAGCGTCACAATACACCACAAAATCCTTTCCTGCCTCCGGCTGAACAAGACCGGAGCTTCAGTCAAAACCCTCTTAAGCTTTTCAAAGCTCTCCTGTTGCTTATCCGTCCATACGAAAGTACCTCCTTTCTCAACAACTTCGTCAAAGGTGCGACTATCGATGAGAATCCTTCTACAAACCTTCTGTAGTAGCCCGCCAATCCCAAGAAACTACGAACCTCAGCCACCGACTTAGGTGGTTTCCAATCTAACACCGCCTCAATCTTCCTAGGATCCACCCTTATTCCTTCTGCAGACACTACATGTCCTAAGAACGCCACTTCCTTGAGCCAAAATTCGTACTTGCTGAATTTGGGATAGAGCTTCTTTTCCCTCAACACTTGCAACACAACCCGTAGATGCTCATCATGTTCCTCCTCAGACTTGGAGTACACTAGAATGTCGTCGATGAACACAATGACGAACCTATCCAAATAGGGTTGAAAAACCCGGTTCATCATATCCATGAACGCAGCTGGGGCGTTCGTCAATCCGAACGGCATTACCACGAACTCAAAATGCCCATACCTTGTCCGGAAAGCTATCTTATGGATATCCCCTTCCTTCACTTTAAGCTGATGATATCCAGACCTTAGATCTATCTTCGAGAAAACCGCCGCCCCCTTAAGCTGATCGAACAAGTCGTCAATCCTCGGTAAAGGGTACTTGTTCTTGATGGTCAGCTTATTCAACTGACGGTAATCTATGCACATATGCATAGTTCCGTCCTTCTTCTTCACAAACAAGACCGGTGCTCCCCACGGAGACACACTGGGTCGAATAAACCCACGATCAAGTAACTCTTGGATTTGAGCCTTGAGCTCAAGCAACTCCTTGGGTGCCATTCTGTAGGGAGCGATTGACACAGGAGCTGCACCAGGTAGCAAGTCAATTCCAAACTCCACCTCCCTATCCGGGGGTATTCCAGGTAATTCCTCCGGAAAGACATCCACAAAATCCCTTACAGTTCTAACTCCACTCACACCTTCTTCCCTTGCATCCAACGCACTAATGAAAGCCAAGAATGCCTTGCATCTTTTTCGAACCATCTTAACAGCTTTTAGTGCTGAAACTACGTTAGACAAGTAGTTTCTTCTTTCTCTTATCATAACTACTTCCTTATCCTCTGGGGTCCTTAACTCCATTCACTTTGCTGCACAATCCAATATAGCTCGATGCTCCACTAGCCAGTCCATACCAAGTATGAGATCGAATTCTCCAAAAGGTAGTTCCATTAAGTCGGCAAAGAATACCATTCCTTGAATCTCTAGAGGTACTCTCTGAAAGATCTTATTCACCATTACAGTTTGACCTAGTGGGCTTACTACAGTCATCTCCCTATCAGATAGTTCAGAGGCTATGTCTAGAGTTTCAACTACTCTACATGCAACATAAGAATGGGTCGAGCCCACATCAATCAAAGCAAAGTAAGGCTTGCCAAATATAAGGAACGTACCGGTTATGACGTCCGGTGCGTCTCTATCTTCCCTACGGTGAACCGCATATACCAAGCTCGGCTGTCTTGCTTCTATATTACCAGCACCTCTGCCAGGTGTTCCACGTCCTCTTCCAGCACCATTACCTCTGCCATTCGGTCCACAACCTCGCTGAGGCTGCTGTCCACCTCTACTAGCCTGATTATAACCCTGACCCGCTGGTCGATTCCCATCCGGTCTCATAGGACAGTCCTTAATCATATGATCCTTAGATCCACACATAAAACATCCTCCCGTCTTCTTCCAACACTCTCCTAAGTGCTTCTTCCCACACTGATCACAAGTACGATACTGCCCTCTTGTCGCAGCCTGCTGACCTCGCGGCCCATCAACTCTAGGCCTCTTTTGAACATTCCCAGATGACCCTGATGGTCCAAATCCTCTTTTCTGCTTATTCCGGTCCGTGTTCTGCCTCACAGAGTCCTTAATTCCTTCGGCTACCTTAGCCTTCTCTACTAATACTGTAAACTCCAGGTCTTGCTGTGGAGCTAACAATAACCTCAGGTCATCTCTCAGTCCGTCCTCAAACCGGACACATCGTTCATGCTCCGTAGCCACTATTCCTCGAACATACCGGCTCAACCTTAGGAATTCAGCCTCGTACTCCGCCACGGACTTGTTCCCTTGAACCAGCCCTAGAAATGCCTTCCTTTGCGCATCAATGTAATGAGTACCAACATACTTCTTCTGGTATGCCGTCTTAACATACTCCCAAGTGAGTTCCTCAGCCGTAGCACCATCCCAAATTGTGAGCCACCATTGATATGACTCATCGCGAAGAAGCGACACCAATCCTTTCACTTTTTCTGCAGCTGTCAGATCCAACTCATCCATAATTCGCTCGGTCGCCTCCAACCAATACTCAGCAGTACTGGGTGCCACACCAGATACGCCACGGAACACCTCAGCTCCATTGGCTCGAAGTCGCTCGGGTATAGATTTCCGAGCTCCCATATTTCCACCTGCTCCAGCCACCATCTCAAGAACTTACAGCACAGCCTGCGATACAGCGTCATCCCCCTTCTGATCTTGCTGCTCAACAGCTGGTGGTGGGGGAGGTGGTGGTGCCTCATTTTCAGACCCTTGACCCGATCTAACGGGTTCCGACACAGTCATTTTGCCTCGACCATGTCCTCACACATTACGACCACGTCCCCTAGAGCTCATGTCTACGATCGCGCTTTAATCTGATTTAAGAAATTTTATGTGTTAGTATTTGTTCCACTGTTTATCCGCGACCAATTTTATGAAAAGAGCTTAATAGTAGTTCTTTCGATCATTCAGAGTTTCAAGTCTTCTACCTTAATTCACAGAAACACATCCATTCAGTAGTTTCTACCATACACATTCACTCTTCAAACATTTTTGTCTGTTCCTATCCCAGGGGTATTTTCGTCATTTGTCCTACAGGGGTATTTTGGTAATAAATTAGGGTCAACTTGAAAATCTTAATAAATCAGGGCACTTTGAAATTTCAAAACTCTAGGATAGTTTTGACAATTTTCTCAAATCAAAGGTATGGCAGAAATTTTGGAATTCGAGGTCATTTTGGAAATTTTGGTAAACCAGGGGTAATTTGGTAAATTTTACCAATCAGGGTATTTTGAATGTTCACAAAATAGGGTGTTTGGATACTTTTGCAAAATAAGAAAATTTTATTAAAATCGGGGGTAGTATGGTAATTTTTTTAGAAATCAAGGGCATTTTGGTAATTTTTCAACCAAGGGTATTTAGGTAATTTTGTAAATCGGGAATGTTTCAGAAAAATTTTATGAAATAGTTGTTACCATCTAAGGGTAATTTGAGGATTTTAGAACCAAGGTTTTTATAAAAATACGGCTAGTCCCTTTCGGGTTTTAATTATTGGGTTTAGCCCGTGAATAAGTCCTCTTGGTTAGGGTGAACCGTCACTACGCACTAGGTAGGATTCGAGTGGAGAGGAGGTGAGTCACTAGGACTACTTAAATACCAAGCTCCCACCGAAACCAATCCTAGACATGCGCACAATGGTTGCCACACCCTAGCTCGGCGACTTAGTCACAGGTTTGTTTAATTAGGCATTAAAGTTTTATGTAATTGTTGGGGTAAACTAGTCCTATAGTTCAAGTACTTAATATACTAATCTACGTTCCATTTCTACCCTTCTACATACAATAATTCACACAATGGATAGGGGTACTTACCTGGTGGACTTCGGGTCGGAGACTTAGGTGCCATGCCAGAAAAACCTGCTTATTTCACAAAAATTTTCACAAAATTCTTTTGGGCTTAATTTTGAAAACGTTTTGGGCCTTAAACCCAAGGCCGAGAGTTTAAAAACTGGGCTCTGATACCAAACTGAAACACCCCAAACCCGGCCCACGAGTCTCGACCAGATCTGGTATGTTCCTCGAGAAAAACGATTCAAACTTGTTTATTTCTTGGTAAAACTTTAAGTGATTTTGGAGAATAGTTGATTTGGGTTCAAATTGAAAACATAGTTATTTTCAAAGATTTCGTTTTGTTAAAACTTCATGGTTATATTTCAAATCCATAAGTTACCGGTAAAAGTCGAGTCCTTAGAGTTTGTTAATAAAATTGAAAATCATTTGTATTTAGGTGTCAAAACATTTTTCATTTATTATTAAGAAAAGTTACTTAAACTTTAATTTGATGAAAAATTCAAAACATAATAAAGTAATTAAAATGCCTGCATAAACAGTTCATACTAGTGGCCTTATTACATCAAAAACAAAACCCAAAATAAATTTAAAGTACTTAAATAAAATAGGAAGTCCGAATAAATTTCGTGCTGAGCATGGCCACCACTAAGCTCCTGCCGACCCGGTCTATCTACTAAGTGTCACCTGAAAAGATTTCCCCAACGGGGTGAGTCAAACAGAATCAATGTGTATAACCAACACTAAGTCCCAACAGTTTATGGTATATCAAGTCATACATATCATACATACATAACAAGTAGGGATAATGATGCAATCCCGAACCCAAACCTAGATACCATCCGCTACACATCACCCGTACCAACCATCACACCGTGGGGACTACTAAGTCGACCCTCCATCCGCTACACACCATCGAAGGCAGTCGCTGCAGACGACGTGCTAATCGCCCTTATAAATATTGTGGCAGAGCCACCAGATAATTATTCGTGACATAAGTCACCACATTCAGATTACGTGACAGAAGTCACCACATTCAGATATTTGTGGTATAAACCACCAGATCACTTCCCCTTATCATAATTTCCCATATGCCCCATGTCATACAAATCATGCAATATCATGCCTTATGCTTTATTTCACATTCTTATCACATTCACATATGTGCCATATATTATACTCATAGTAGGAGTAGGTAAACGTACCTGAGTACTTTGTACCATTGCATGGTACTTTAGCCATATTCTTACACTTTCATATTAACACATTTATTAAACATAACCATAAAATCTATTAAGGCATAGTGTGGGGTACACACCTGGTATACTTAACGCTTCCACTGGAATCCCGAAGAATCCCGATCTAATCCTCTAGATCTCGAGTTCCTACATTCGGCCAACACTAATCATTTTAGCTATAGGCCATTCGACCACATCATCAAATCTCGAAGGATTAACGCAACCAAAATCTTACCTTGCTGCCGATTTGACTACTAATCAAATCCCGAAAACTTTGTGATGACTCTTCTTGCAATCGGCTATACACTTAATCATTGAACTAGTTAGTTTTCGGCTTTCAAACGATTAGGAAACAGATCTAATCACCAAATACGGCCTTAGTCGAATGTACATATGTACCTACCTTGTGGATCTAAATCCCGGAATCCTTGTACACCACTGTCGACTGGCCCTAAATAACCATAGTCAGATTCGGCTAACATAATAACCAATATGGCCGAATATGCACATTCACCTACCTTCCAAATCTTAAATCCCGGAATTAATCTCTTGTCTTGAAGATGTCGAAATACCTATAGGTACATGTTAGATCAATTTAATCATAACAAATGGCCCTTGGCCGAATATTATACATGCCTTACCTTGGATCTAAAAAGTCCCGAAACCTTCCTCCTTTGTAGTCGACAATAGGCCAAATCCCAAAAGAATACTTCATAATTTCGGTCAAAGACATTAAGGGGATTAGTTCCTAGATTTTCGACTAAAAGAAAAGATGGAAGATTGAATAACCATTGATCTTACCCTTACTACAGAAATCGACAGCACCTTTGCCTGACACCACAGAGAGATTCGGCTTTTGATGCTAGAGAGAAAACGTGAGAAGTAGAGGAGATAACCTTTGCAAAATTCGGCAATGGTGAGGAAGAGTAGGGGGTTTCGGCCTTGTTAAAGGTGAGAGGGTAAATTTCGGTTTCTAGGGAGTGAGTGAAAGAGAAATAGTATGTGAAAGGAGAAAGGAAAAGATGCACGAATGGTGCCCAACTTTCAGCTTTTGGTCTAGAAAGAAAAGAGTGAAAATTTCGGCACTTCATTAGAGAAAGAAAGGAGAACCGAAAAAGGACCTCTAAACCTCTCTTTAGAGATTCGGCTAAGACTAAAATTGATCACCAAAGAGTCCCTTGGCCGGCCACACACACCCCTTATCAGCTTCCACATTTTTCTCCTATTTCCTCTCTTTTATCCCTTAAAAATAATCTAAAATAAATCATCCTTTATCTACTACCTTAGCCGAACTTTAAAAGGAATTAATCCACATTCAAAGCTCATCCATCAAGTCTCCCCATGCCGTCCATCACTGCTTCCCTTGGCTGCAAAATAAAACTCTCCTTTTGCTTCCCTTGTGATTCGAACCTAGGCCCCCCTCCTTACAGCTTATGGCGTCACTTACTAGGCCTTAAGTGGCGCCTTGCAGCCACTTTGCCAAGCCCATTTCCATGTCATATTTTCCCTACTATTTCTCTTAAGGCCTACTCTGCCTAGCTTCCTCTTTTAAACTTAAAATCAAATAATGTTTAAGCTATTCCCCTACACACTAAGGTTCACAAAATTCATAATACACATTCACAACACACATAGGCATGCTATTTTATACAATTTAATAATAATGCATAAGCCATAATCCCGGATGTTACAAGGCAAGAATAAGAGGGATTCAGAGCCCTTTAGTTCGATTCAGAGGCCTAAGAAAAAGGCCAGACCTGATGGGTGGGGATTCCTGTTACTCTTACTGTGATTCATCCTTGTGGGGATTGTGGTAGACGCCATCCGGGCGAGTGTTAGAGGAGGATAGGGGCTTGTTTGAGGTGTGCGTCTTTGGAGCACCGTATTAGAGAGTGCCCACAGCGGGCAGATCAGATGCAACCTTCAGCACCAGGTTCGGTACAGCCTTAGAGGGCAGCTCAGCAGCCACTTAGGGACCGTGGATCGGCTAGGGGTGGTAATGGTATGGGCCGTGGACAGAGAGCACCAGGCAGAGGTGATAGTTAGACTAAAGTGAGACAGCTTGCGTTGGTTTATGTCACTCGTCGCTGAAAAGATAGAGCTGTTGCTGATGTTATCACTGGTACGTTCTTTATTTTTAATGTACCCTATATCGCTTTGATAGGCATAGGTTTTACACACTCTTATGTAGCTAATTCTAAATCTGAAAACCTGGGGATTTCTGTTGAGAGCATTTCTAGTGAGGTTATTGTTCAGAGTCCGTTGGGGCAGTCTGTTAGAGTTAATAAACTTTATTGGAATGTTCCGTTAATGTTGCAATGGATTATTATTTTTTTTGGAAAATCTGATGGAGCCTCTGTTTGGGGAGTTCGACTTAATCCTAGGTATGGACTGATTGGTTGAACACCGAGTTAGTTTTGGTTGCGCAACTAAGAGGGTCGTACTGATAACCGAAGATGATAAGGAAGTGGTTGTGATCGGCGAGCTTCGAGACCATCTATCCAATATGATCTCCGCTCTTGTGGCTGAGAAACTGGTTCAAAAAGGGTGTGAGGCGTATTTGGCTTATGTTAGTGTTTCTTTTTCTGGGGACTGTTCTATCAGGTCAAAACAGTGAGGGATTTTCTAGATGTCTTTCATAAGGAATTACCAGGTTTACTTCCAAATTGAGAAGTTGAGTTCGACATTGAGCTTCTACCAGGTATAGCTCCGGTGTCCATTGCTCCTTATCGAATGGCATCAAAAGAGCTTACAGAGCTTAAGGCTCAACTTCAAGAACTTTTGGATCGTGGTTTCATTCACCCTAGTGTGTCTCCGTGGGGGGCACCGATTCTGTATGTGAAGAAGAAGGATTGGACTATGAGGATATGTATTGATTATCGGCAATTGAATAAATTGACTATAAAAAACAAGTATCCACTTCCGAGGATCAACGATTTGTTTGATCGGTTTCGAGGGGCTTCTATGTTTTCGAAGATTGATCTCCGTTCTAGGTATCATCAGTTGAGGGTTAAGGAGGCGGATGTTCATAAGATTGCATTTAATACTCGTTATGGACACTACGAGTTATTAGTTATGCCTTTTGGTCTGACGAATGCTCTAGCTTCAATCATGGATCTAATGAATCGAGTCTTTCAGCCATATCTGGATCAGTTCGTGATGGTCTTCATCGATGATATTCTAGTGTACTCTAAGACTGAGGATGAGCATGATGAGCATATTAGAGTAGTGCTTCAGATGCTCCGTGAGAAATAGCTCTACACTAAGTTGAGTAAATATGAGTTTTGGTTGTGTGAGGTGACTTTTCTAAGGTACGTAGTTTCTGCTGAGGGAATTTGAGTTGATCCTAGGAAGATTGAGGCTGTGCTTGATTGGAAACAGCCTAAGAACTTATCTGAGATCTGCAGTTTTCTAGGTCTGGCAGGTTATTATTGGTGATTTGTTGAGGGGTTCTCTCTTATTGCAGCTCCTTTGACTAAGCTTTTGCGCAAGGGTATTCCTTTTGTTTGGACTGATGCGCAACAATCAAGCTTCGAGAAGCTCAAGTTTGTTTTGAGTCAGGCTCCTATTCTGATACAACCCGAATTCGACAAAGAGTTTGTGGCCTATAGTGATGCGTCGCACGTCAGTTTGGGATGTGTGTTGATGGAAGAGGGTAAGGTTGTGGCTCATGCGTCTTGTCAGCTTAAGATACACGAAAAGAACTATCTGACGCATGATCTCGAGTTGGCTGCTATGGTTTTTGAGTTGAAAATCTAGAAGTAATATCTGTATGGTGATAGGTGTATTATCTACACTGATCACAAGAGCCTCAAATATCTCCTTACCCAGAAGGAGTTGAATCTTAAGCAGCGTCGATGGATTGAGTTGCTCAAAGATTATGGTTGCACGATCAAGTATCATCTTGGTAAGGCCAATGTGGTGACCGATGCTCTAAGTCGTAGAGCGATGACTGATTTGAGGGCGATGTTCGCTCACCTTTGTCTGTTTGATGATGGGAGTCTGTTAGTTGAGTTGCAAGTTAAGCTCACTTGGATTGATCATATTCAAGATAAGCAGTTGAGGGATGAGTATTTGGGTTTGCGATTTCGTCAGATTGAGAGTGGTAGTACTTCTGACTTTGGGCTGAATAACGATGGAGTTCTGTGTTTTCGAGGTCGGATCTGTGTGCCGAATGATTCTGATTTGAGGCAGTCAATTCTGAGTGAGGTGCATAGAAGCCCTTATGCTATGCATCTCGGTGGTAATAAGATGTATCAGGATCTTCGTGAACTATACTGGTGGTTGGGTTTGAAACGTGAGGTTACGAATTTCGTTGCTCGTTGTCTGACGTGCCAGCAAGTTAAGGCTGAGCACCAGTTGCTTTTGGGTTTACTCCAACCCATTAAAATCCCCTTATGGAAATGGGAACAAGTGACGATGGACTTCATTAGTGGGTTGCCCTTGACACCCACTAAGAAGGATTCTATTTGGGTGATCGTGGATCGATTAACCAAGTCCGCTCATTTTATTCCGATTAGAACAGACTATTCTCTGCAGAAGTTAGTGAAGTTGTATATTTCTGAGATTGTAAGACTGCATGGGGTTCGTGTTTCGATTATTTCTAATAGAGATCCTCACTTCACATCGCGATTTTAGAAGAAATTGCACGAGGCTCTAGTTCGAGATTGGACTTCAGTACTATGTTCCAACCTTAGACCGATGGTCAATCTGAGAGGGTGATTCAAATACTGGAGGATATGCTTCGGAGTTATGTGATTGATTTTCAAAGTAGTTAAGAGGATTATCTGCCGCTAGCTGAGTTCGCCTACAATAATAGTTTCCAGTCTAGCATCTAGATGGCAACTTATGAGGCTTTGTATGGCCGTAAATGTCGTACTCCGTTATGTTGGACTGAGTTGGGTGAGCGTCAGGTTTTGGGTCCTGAGTTGGTTTCTGAGACTGAAGATAAGGTTAGACTGATTCGGGATCGTCTGAAAGCAGCTTCTGATAGACAAAAATCTTATGCAGATTTGAAGAGGAGAGATATTGAGTACTCTATGGATGATTTCATTTTCCTTAAGGTTTCTCTGTGGAAGAAAGTTCTGAGATTCGGTCGAAAGGACAAGTTGAGCCCTATATTTATTAGGCCGTGCCAGATTTTGAAGTGCGTGAGACTTGTCGCTTATCAGTTGGAGCTACCTCTAGAGTTAGACCGTATCCACGATGTGTTTCACATCTCGATGTTGAGGCGATACCAGTCTGATCCATCTCACGTTGTCTCTATTGTGGAGATCGAGGTTAGACCAGACTTGACTTTTGAGGAGGAGCCAGGTCAGATTCTGGATCGTGATATTAAGGTTCTGAAGAGGAAGTCCATATTGTTATAAGGTTCTGTAGCAGAATCATAGCATTGAGGAAGCCACTGGGGAACCTGATGACTCAATGCGTCAGCAATATTCTTATCTGTTTGATCAGGTAAATTTCGAGGTCAAAATTTTTTTAGGGGGTAGAGTTGTAACGCCCTGATAAATTTGTTTTGTTTCTGTAAATATCTGACATAAGTGTGTATCTACTTCAGTGGTTATTTTTGTTATTTGTAAATTTGTAAATTTTGTTATTTGACACAATCTGGGGTCCAAATCCCACATTTGTAAATATTGTTATTTTTTATGCAAGCTTTACCCTTGTGGAGTGGGCTTAAATAAAATTTTTTGCTAATTCATATCAGAATGAACCTGTTGGTTCGAATGGTAAAGAGTTTGTGTGCTAGGGGTAAGGACTTTAATTTTTGCTTCTGACATCGGTTAGAGGTTGGAAGTAACAGGGATTCTGATGTGGTTGTGAGTTAGTGGGATAATGGGAGAAAATTAAGGGATATGGGGGGATATTTTTTTATTTTATTTTCTTTTTGGCTAAAATTTTCTCTCACCTCCAAAGATTTCTGACGTAAAAAATTCTTCTGTTTTTCCCCTTTCTGACTTTCATTTTCTCCATCTCTACAACCCTCTATTTTGGTTTTCATTTCGGTACGTGAATCCGTTGTTCGATCGTGCTGTTTGGATTGTCGGGTTTTCCTTTTGGTAAGTAGAATTCTGCTGTCATTAACTTCTGGTTTGGGATGTTTAGCAATGACAATATATAATGATTAATTGGTGGTAACTTGTGTTTTGGGAGCAGATTGTGGAGCAGAGAATTGCACTACGATGGTTTAGAACGCGTTAGAAATGGTTTATCGTCGACAGTAAGTCGATTTCGTGTTGACTCTTGTTGTCGAATTGTTAGTCAATCTACTAAATCACTATTGGATACTCTGATTTTAGGTTTTGGAAGGCTTGGGAGTGGTTTTGCATCAAATCGATACCAAGTGTGTTTCTAAAACACGAAAAATGAAGTTTCGGGTAATCCACAGACTTAGGCGGATCGGTGCGACGGAGCCTAGACCACGAGTTTATAAACGGTTAATGATTATGATTTTAATTTGATTTTAAAGGTTATTTCAGGAGTTTTGTAATTTATGGACTCTCCGGACTGGTTGATTTTATTTTGGGATTTGGTTTTGATTTGACTATTTATTTGCTATGGGTTTTACTAAAACAACAATTTTCTGAAAATACGAACGGGATTACCAAATTAAACGCTTTATGACTACCGTTGTACTTACTTTTTGGCAAATAAATAAACTAAACAAACACTTTTTCAAAAATAGATATAAATGAATATGAGTTTTGAAACTGGAATGATTTGACGAAACGACTCCGTTTTCAAAAACCTTACATTGTGACATCGCCAAATTCGGCCATAACATCTAGGCTGGTTAGGGGTGTTACAGAATTAGTGCATTTTGGTCACTCCGATTCCCACAATAAAGAGCAATCATTGTCTCAACGTCTTCATCGTCTACAAGTTCCATTTCGGTGAATTTGATGGGATCTGTCGAAACTGGAAACTTGTAGAAAAGTTTCGAGATCCTTCTCCCACAACGTCTAACAATTTTTGCGCTAATTATTTCCTTCATATCATCGAACGAGACGTTTCTATTGAATCTCATTGCTAATTTTTGGCAACATTCTAATATACTTCTAACGGTTGTTGTCAAGATTATTCTATCAAAATAAACGCATACGAAAAACTGATTATCTATTTTCAATACTCAATCTGTTAAAAAATAAATAAAAATTCTCAAAACAATTTTGAACAGCAAAATACATAAAAAATTTAATGAATAAAAAGAGACCAAAATTATATCAATATGCAATTTTTTTCATTCATAAGTTCAGATTTTTCAGTTCTCATTTTGTACATGAACAACATTTATCTTTACATTTAACCACTTAAATTCATTTCTACGTTTAATTCTATCTTCGATCTTGTATCTTTCTCTGGGAAATTCTCTATATTAAATTTTGAATTCTCTTCAAATTCATCTTCTACAATCCAATTTGGAAATTCCTCAGGATCTTCTTCCTTTTCAATCTTTATAACGAGTATTGAATTTAGAAATTCTCTTGGTAATTTCCTAACAACTAATTTATCCATCCTTGGTATGTCAAAATACATTTTGCTTCCGAGTCAACTTTCATGAACCTACACTTTGTCTCACTGTTTTCCTTGCTCCATAAGAGATTATAAACTTCACGAAGTATATAACTAGATTCCAATAGGTTTGTGGTACAATGTCTTCCATAGTTGGTTTAAAATGATTTGATACTCCCGTTCTATTAATGTCCCTCTAGGGGTTAAGTATTGCACTTTATTCTTTCTAATTAGTTCATGACCCTTCCATAACACTTTTTGCATCTTTTGATTTACGGTAATAAGGTGTTGAACGATGTCTTCTTCTAGTTTCATTCTATAATCTTGCAATTCTCTCATCATCTTATTAACTTTCTCTCTTTGTGCTGAAATTATTATCTCATCATGCAATATCAAATTTATTGTCATTTCTAACAATATCTATGACAAAAAATATTTTTATTTTGATTTTCAATATTTTATCTATTTTTTTCTGTTGTTATCACTAACTAACAATTACTTTATAATAGTTACTAACAAAATAACTTTCAAATATATTAAAAAATTTAGAACATAACATTCATAACCTAACAAATCACAATAAACCTTAAACAAATAATTAATCTAAACACAAAATTCACAAACAAAATAACTTAAATATTAATATAAATTTACATTTATAATCTAACAAAACACAATAAACAAAATAACTTTAAATTAAAACATAAAATAACACTAAACAAACTATATAATACTAACAAAATATTTTTTTCTCATCATAATCTATTCTATTTGAAAATAACAATAAAAATAAAAATATATTTTCTTTCTTTCTTTCTTTCTTATGCTCTTCTATTTTTTGTAACAAATATTTAGTATTGAGTCGGATGGGGGAGGGGATTTGGTACTAGTGCCGCCTATCAGACAGGGGTTACTAGTGCCTCCTATCAAATAGGCACCATACCCCTGCACTACATCCATATAAAAATACGGGTTCTATTTTGATACAAATATGGTGCCACCTATCAAGTAGGCACTACTATTATTTTTTTATTTTTTATTTTTGCAGTCAAACATGTCAGATTTTAGGCAG
This sequence comes from Gossypium australe, assembly GCA_005393395.2. NCBI lineage: Eukaryota > Viridiplantae > Streptophyta > Magnoliopsida > Malvales > Malvaceae > Gossypium > Gossypium australe. The sequence continues at coordinate 40,153,330 of CM016623.1, forward strand.
CACTACCCTCCACTTGCTTAGATGTAGCATTTCGATACATAATTTGTACATACCATTTAAGAATTTTTATTTTATTTTATAATATACAAGTAAAAAAAGCCTTCCAGACGCAGGTAAGGAAACTTTGATCAAAGTAGTTGTGCAATTTCTCTCGACCCATGGAATGCCAAATTTTCATAAATTTATTTTTTAGAAATTATAAATATGAAAAAAAAAATTCTAAAAAATATATTACTTTAATTTTTTTTTTTAAAATTATAAATTTAAGGATATAAGCAATTAAATTACCAATTCAAGTTTAATATTTTTTTTTCTTCTTATTTTACTTTGAAAAGAATTTTCAAATATATTTGGTTTCAGATATATGTGTTATAAAATGAAATTAGTTGGTAATAAAATTTTAGTTTGATATGTTTAAATCTTTTAATTTAATTCAAGCAATTTTACTTCATTCAATTCAATCCTAATCTTATTTCATTCTACTCAATTCGATTTTTTTAAAATCAAACTAGAATAATAAATTAAGATTTGTCAGTTCAATTAACTCAAATTATTTTATTCGATTCAACCGAATCAAGCATTTACTGCTAAGTGTTCTATTTTAGTGTAATATAAAAAGGTGTATTGATAATTTTTATTTTATTTTATTTTATTAATATTATTGGGGGGTAAAAAAGGGCATGATCGCCAAACAAAATCACATCCGACTATTACAAAGAGATCACATATGGCTTAGGGCTTGTTTAGTGGTGCTTAAAAAAATCACTTTTGGAAGAAAATTTGTACTAATTAAGCTGCTTTTGGATGAAATTTTTAGCTTTTTAAAAGTACTTTTGAGAAAGAGAAGTTAAAATTTTTAGTTTTTCCTCTCTTAAAAGTACTTTTAGTGCTTAATTACTTTTTCACCCCTCCAATAATATTGTACTTTATTTTTTTCTTGGTGCTTAATTACAAATGTGTTAGAATCATTAATTAAAATAAAAAATATTTTTTAAAATAATACAAATATGTTAATATCTAATTACAAATATTTAATGGTTATATTAAATATTTAAAATATAATTTATATATTTTGATTAAATTTTATAAATAATTAATATTTATTGCTTAACAATATTTAAAATTTATATTTCATATATTAAAATATTAACAAGTTATAATAAAAAAATTATATTTTTACTAAATTATAATAATATTAATTAATTTAAATATTATTTAAATACATATATATTACTTAAAAATAATATGTTTAAAATTAATATTTTATTTTTTAAAAATATTTTTTAACAATAATATTGAATACTCAAATTTTAAACTAAACTTATTAGACCCACATTTTAGTATGACAAACTACCAAAAAGCTAAGTCGGTGTAACGATAGAAGCCATATAAAAGATGGACCAACTGTACCATACCCTAAACAATTATAGCAGTCACAAATGTCAATGAAAATACTAGAATATTGGACATTGAAAACCGTGACATTAATGATGGAACCAGAAAGAGATGTTCTTCAGATTGCCGCAGTCCTCAATCTATTTAACTTTTTAATTGCACGCAACGCAATTATACCCCAAATTTAAGTAAAACAAGAGCATAATAATGTATTATAAAATGCGGTAAAAATAAAATATTGTGAACTTCAATAATCCAAAATACATAATCCATAATGATTTATTTAAATACAAGTGAGCTCACAATTATTTTCCTTCTTATCTAACCAACAAAAATTAAATTATTTATACCTAAGCCTTGTCAAAAGATCCCATAGATGAAAAGAGGCCTTCAAAAAATCTGTCAAACATGACATAAATTTTTATTTTTATTTTTATTTTGTGAAATTGTAGCTCTAATAGAAGGGAAAACAAAACAAAAAAAAACAAAATCAGATATCATCATCCAAATGTACTTGGTGCGGGAGAAGTGGGATGCTCTGTTCATAACTAAAGAAATTAGTAGGATCAACCTCGGTTTTAATCTGCACTAATCTGTCGAAATTACCCATAAACCACTTCATCCCATTAAGTCTTGCTTCCGAATACGAGGCTTTTCCATGGGAGCTGCTTCCCAAATCAGCGTCTCTGTAGTTTAGAAATGCTTGCCTTGGGTCCTTTGACACAAAAGGAGTCATGAACTCGTGGAGTTTCCTTGTCAAATCTATGTAACGATTTGCTGCTTCAATCCCTGCTTCATTCCAATTCGCCAGATATTGAATCTTCCATAGATTTCCAGCTCTATGTGGGAATGGAATTTCTTCTGCTGCAATTTCCGCCATTTTTCCACCATAAGGATTAAAGTACATTCTAGGCTTTTCCAGCTCCATCATTTTCTTCCAAAGCGACTCCAAACCAGCCTTCGGAATTGGTTCTCTCACATAATCTGATTTTCTCTTCAGATAATCCAATGTTTGAGGAGTTCGATCAAGCAACACTTGAATGTCTGTTTCGAGTGGAATTTCGGACCAAAATAGCACTGATTTAACCCAGCTTGTTTCAATGCAGTCAGGTTTGGATAAACCCAACTTGGGGAACCTCTCCTTCATGATCGAAAGGAGGCTCTCTGAATCTCCAAGAAACAGGGAAACGAAGGAAGCCCTCAAAGTCTTTTCACCACTGCTTTTTACTACTACATCCAACATAAGTCTGATGAAGAGTTCTTGAGGTAGATTATATGCAACATGTTGCCATTGGTCTACAATGTCTGTAGCATCTTCTTCAAGAGTTCTGTCAACCTGAAACACTGTCACTGTCTCCGGGACGCGAACCAACTTGATTTTATATGCAAGAACGACAGCAAAGCTCGCACCTCCACCTCCTCTAATGGCCCAAAAAAGATCTTCACCCATAGATTGTCTATCGTGGAGTCTACCATTAGCATCGATAATAAGAGCATCGAGAACGTTATCGGCAGACACACCATATTTTCTCATCATATTACCATAACCAGCTCCACTAATGTGACCGCCAACGCCAACAGTGGGGCAAACACCAGCTGGGAACCCATGTGTTTTGCTCTTCTCCGCGATTCTATAAAAAACTTCGCCAAGAGTGGCTCCTGTTTGAACCCAAGCCATCTCGGTTTCTATGTCGACATCTATGGATCGAAGATTGAACATGTCGAGGAGAAAGAAAGGAAGAGTAGATACATAAGATAAGCCCTCGTAATCATGGCCTCCACTTCGAATTTTCATCTGAACCCCATGGCTTTTACCGCAAGTAACGGCAGCTTGGATGTGGGATTCATGGAGTGCAGTGAGAATAAGGAAAGGCTTTGGTGTGGAGGACTCGTTGAATCGTAGGTTTCTAATGTAAGATTCCAAAACAGATGAAAAGGAGGAGGATTTAGGCGTATAGATTGCTGATGAAATGGGATGAGAAGGGTGAGAATGATCTAAAAGACATCGAACAAAACTTTCATTATCCTCTAAATGTAACGTTGCCCTCCATAGAATAGATAGAAGAACGGTGGAAATCATTGTAACAACAACCACCGCCTTCAATTTCCCCATACTAGCTTCGAACAATGTCTATCTTTGCTTAACTTAAGCAAAGACTGTATGAAATATTGGAAAGCTAGGCTTCATGTGCTTCATCAACATTCCGCAATATCTTATATATAAAAGGCCAGCTAGCTACCAAATAAAGTACCTCTTAAAAAATCAAATTAAATTTAATATATTAAAACAAACAATTTCTTGTATTTATAAATAAAATAGGTTGATAAGATATTAGAGCCACAAATATTTGAATGGACAATAAGTGAATTGAAAGCAGTCAGGACCATCAAAAGTTGAAAACCATTACTCAGACATGTGATACATATGTGAAATGCAGGCCCAAATCATCTTCACTCCCAACTGTTTCTTTATCTCTCTTCCTCAATGTCCTTTCCTCTTTTTTAATATTTAAATTTATTTTTTATCCAATCATTTAAAATTACATATAAAAGTTAATAAACGTTGCTTATGGATTACACATCAATAATTAATTAAATTTTAATTTTTAAAATTTTTATAATATTTTTTATATTTTTAAAAAACAAATTTAATATTTTTTGTATTTTTGCGAAAATATTTTTTGTTTTTTAAAAATTTAAATAAATGTTGATGTGGCATATATGTAGATTTTATTGTGGATGTCATACCAATAAAATTAATGTTTATTAACTTTTTCATCTATTTTATAGTGATTTGATAAAAAATACAAGATAAAACCTTAATAGATATCTTACGAAATTAGTAAGCCATAGAATTCCAAAATTTCAAACTTTCTCTTACAAATATTTTAATGGGTCTATAGAATGTGAAAGATTAGTCATTGGGCTCGCTCTAATAAATACCTTAAGAAATAAAAAATATATAAAAAATAAAATAAAAACTAAAATGACTTTTTATAAAATTGTACAACTAAATAAATTATTATACCTTCACTTTTTAGTTAAACTATTCGATTCTATCATATTTTTTCATACTACAGTGTGAACTTTTATCCATTATTTCATAAATTTTAAAGTGTTTTTTATAAATATTTTTAAAAATTAAATTAAAAAAGATAAAAAAAATCAATGACATAAATTTTCAAAAAGTAATTTTTATATAGAATTTTAAAATAATCACAATTTCTCAATTTTATTCTAAAATTGAACAAACACTTTTAGTTAAATATATTTTCTTTTTCAACTTATCAGTAAGTGGCTGCGACTAAATACCCCTGTGATTCATAGCAGACAATGGTTTTAAGATAAGTAGCCGCGCTTTTTATGGTTTTTAAAAAAAATGTGTTTTCTTATTAAATCATATTCCACAAATCAAAAAAAAAAAAAAATTCTAAAATCACAAAATGGTTCATGAATTTTGCATCGCCTTAATATATACATTCATCATTCAAGTTCGCATCTTTTCTCAAGTTAGTCTTTAGATTTTTTTGTTGGTTCCTTAAAATTGACGTCCCTTACAAAAATTTGTCCTTACCGTTAATACTATGACATCCGAACTGTCAAAACTATTTTTTTATAAGGTCACTTTTGTTTTGAAAAACGAAAATTGGGAGTCGTCACCAATATTTTTTTATGAGGTGTAGTCGGATCACCTTGTAATTCGATCGTTAAAATATTTGATTTATTAAAGCAACGATTCTTGGTCTATAAAGTTTAGAAAACAGGTTCGGAAGTCGATTACACACGAGGAAGTATTACCACCCTCGTGACGCCCAAAATTGGTACTTAATTGACTAATTAATGTCTTAATGTAGAAAGTTAATAAACTCGAAAAGAATTTAAGATACAATCTCTCTTTGTATTATGTTAATTTTACTCACAAATTACTTGAATAAATAGAAATAAACGTTAAAGACCCTCTCGTCTCGATAACAAAACGTCACATCTCGTAAGTCAGGACACGACATCTTGAACCTTTGAGAATAAGTTTGCTTTTATTTTTTTTTATTTGAAATCTTATGGGTTTTAAATTCTAAAAGGATATTCGATCATTTGGGTTCAATGAGAAAAATCGAAACCCTGTAAGTTAGGGCACGACTTTCTCGAGTTTCCAAATATAGAGCATTGTCTTATTTTGAAAATTTTATTTTTTATGAATTTGGGTGAAAATTAATGTACTGTTTAAAATAATATACAATATACAATAAAATATTATAATAATAATGATGTAATTACAAAGATGAATACATTATTAGTAAACAAGTCTCGATAAATAAGTAAAGTAATAAAATGGAAATGCATGATATAAAAACAAACAAACATAACATAAAAATGTTTAAAAATGAATTGTAACATCCTAGATTAAGGGTTATGCGTTCGTGCGTAATTCATGAGATAGTGGGCTCAGTGGGTGTGTTGGATGTGTTCTGAGGAGTTTTGGGAACCCTAAGATATGAGGAAATGTATGGAAATATAAGGAAATGTATGGAAATATAAGGAAATGTATGGAAATGTAAGGAAATGTATGGAAATGTATGGAAATGTAAGGAAATGTCTTGTCTTGGAAATGTAAGGAAATGATTTAGAAATGATTCAAAAGAGGAAAGTAAACATTTCGGGAAACTTGGAAATGTAAGGAAATGTTAAGTTTAAAGGAGGCAAACGAAAATTTTTGGAAACTTGAAAATGTAAAGAAATGTCAAGTTTTAAGGTTTAAAAAGAGGAAATTAAGGCAAGGTGGCCTTAAGAAAATTAGTAGGAGGAATTTGACACACAAACGGGCTTGGAAAAGTGGCCTGAAGATGCCACTTAGGGCCTCTGGAAATGGCGCCACATGCAAGGGTGTTGGGCCTGAGTTCGAGTCACTTGGGAAGCAAATAAAAGAAGTTTTATTTTTGCTTCCAGAAGCAGAGAGGTGGACGGCACAAGGCTTCTAAAAGAGGAGTTTTATTCTCTTTAAATTTCGTCTAAATAGGAGATAAATAAAAGATTTTGTTTTGGATAATTTCTAAGAGATAATTGTTGGATTAATTCTTTTATTTTGTGATAATTAAAAGGATAAAGCTATCAATTAGAATAGTGGTGGCCAAGTAAGGGACTCTAGCCTAGTAATTTCGACTATAAAAGGAAGAGTAAGGCTATTCTTCATTCATTCTTTTCTCTTCAAGGAAACCTCTGCCGAAAATTCCCTAGCAAACTATTCTTCTTTCTCTTTTATTTTTGCCAAAGCCGAAATCTTCTTCTCCCCAAGTCCACCATTGTCGATCCCTCCCAAATCCCATACTTTTCTATTGAAGCCGAAAATAAGTTCCATCTAGGCCATAGTCGACTAGTCTCCTAATCTTCATAGCCGAATCTTTGAGGGGCTTCAAGCAAAGGTTTTGTCGATTTCTTCAGTAAGGGTAAGATTAAATTTAGTTTCCATTCTTTCTACTTTTAGACTTATCGAAATCTAGGGCTAATCCCATTAATGTTCATGGTTGCCAAAACTTGGAAGGAGAAGTTCTTTTCCCGAAGGTACACCATAAGCCACGTGTTCCCTAGTTATTCGGTGAGTTTCGGGATTTCAAATCCACAAGGTAAGTGTCTATAGCATTCGGCCAAGGCCTATTTTAGTAGTTATGTGTTTTAAGCCGAAAACTAACAGATTCAAGGGATCTAGTGAGTAGCCGATTTCAAAGGAGAAGAATACAAGTTTTCGGGATTTGACTATAGTCAATTCGACAACAAGGTAGGTTTTAAGAATACAAATCCTACTAGGATTTGGTTTTATAGGCTTTATGCTAACATATTAAGGTTACCAAATGTAGGAATTGAGATCTAAAGCAATAGATCGATTTTTTTCGGGATTTCAAGGAATTCGTTAAGCAAATCAGGTGTGTACCCCACACTATTTCATAATACGTTTTATGGCTGTGTTAAATAATTTATGTGATATTAAGAATATGAAAGTGGCTAAGGTACCATGATATGGTACTAAGTACTCAGGTACGTTTCCTACTTCTACTAGGAATATGAAAAATGTTATTCGTAACATGAGAATATGATAAGAATGTGAACTTGGGCATGTAATTGCATAATATGTTATGGGCATATGGGTTTGTTTGAAAGGGGAAGTGAAAAGTGGTGACCTAAGACCACAGTAATCTAAAAGTGGTGACCTAAGACCACAGTAATCTAAACGTGGTGACCTAAGACCACGAATGCGATGACCTAAGACCGCAATTTGGAGTGTAGCGGAAGGAGGGTCAACTTAGTAGTCCCCACGGTGTGACTGGCAGGTACGGGGTTGTGTAGCGGATGGACAATTAGGTTTGGGTTTGGGAATGCATCATAACTTGTATTTTATGTTTTGAATGTGTAACTATTGTATGCCTGATTCTATTATGATTTAGTGTCGTGTACACATTGAGTCTGTTTGACTCACCCCGTTGTGGGACCATGTTTCAGGTGATGAACAGTGATGGACCGGGACGGCAGTACTTGTGGTGGCCATGCTCAACATGAAGTTTATATTTTTATGGACTCTTGAATTTATTTTAGTACTTTGAAATATTTTGGAAACTATTTGATGTAATAAGGCCATAAGGCCATGATGAACGATTTTTATTTCTACTTGTCGTTTTATTGTGTTACAAATTTTGATTAGGTTAAAGACTAAGTATTTTATTTTAAAATATACTCGATATGTTTATTACTTAAAATTAAAAAAAAAGGTTTTCTAATATAAAAATCCAGTTTGTTTTCAACACAAGCCCAACCCAAACAATTTTTTTTTAAAATCACACAAGTTTTTCTCTAAGTAACAAAAGAATTTGAAAACCGGTTTACTTGAGGAACATACCAAATCTGGTCAAAGCTCGTGGGCCGGGTTTGGGGTGTTTCAATTTGGTATCAGAGCCCAGTTTTAAACCTTCGGCCTGGGGTTTAAGGCCCAAAATGTTTTCAAATCGAGCCCAAATGAGTTTTTGAAGATAAGCAGGTTTTTTCTGGCATGGCACCTAAGTCTCCGACCCGCAGTCCACCAGGTAAGTACCCCTAACCTTTGTGTGATATCTATTGTGAACTGTAGAAGGGTAGAAATGGAATGGAACGTAGACTAGCATGATAAGTATTTGAACCCTAGGACTAGTTTACCCCAACTATTACATAAGACTTAATGCTTAATTAAACAAACCTATGGTTAAGTCGCCGAGTTAGGGTGTGGCAACCATTGTGCGCATGTCTAGGATTGGTATTCGGTGGGAGCTTGGTATTTAAGCAGTCCGTGTGACTCACCTCCTCTCCACTCGAATCCTACCTGGTGCGTAGCTTCGGTTCACCCTAACCAAGAGGACTTATTCATAGGCTAAACCCCTAACTAAAACCCGAAAGGGAACTAGCCGTATTTTCATAAAAAAACTTAGTTTTAAAACTCTTAAAATTATCCTTTTGAATTGCAAACATGATTCTATAAAATTTTCTGAAGTATTCTTGATTTATGAAAATTACTAAAATACCCCTATTTGCAAAATTACTAAATTGCCCTTGGTTTATGAAATTTCCAAAATACCCACAGTTCTTATCAAAAATTTTATAACAAGTCCAAAAACCCTAAATTTCAAAATATCAAAATACTTTGATTTTGGAAAATTACGAAATTGCCCCTAACTTATAAAATTACCAAAATGACCCTGATTTCCAAAATTATTGTGACATCACCGTTTTGAAAAATAAAATTCTCAAAAAGAACTCTCAAAGTTTTGCAAAATTTGGAAATACCCCGAAAATATTAAACTTGACAACTTTACCCTGGTTTATTACCAAAATACCCCCGAGGTCTAAAATTACCGAAATACCCCCGGATTTCAAAATTTTCCAAAATACCCCGGGAATCTAAAAATTCCAAAATACTTTCTGACAAAATCACCAAGGAACTTTTCTTTGAAAAAAAATTACGAAAATACCCCTGTAGGACAAATTACGAAAATACCCCTGGGTAGTGGAAAAACAACAACAATGAAAACTACAACGTTTCTCTGAATGAACGAAAGTTCATAATTGATTGATGAATGTATGAATGTAAAGACTGTGTGCATGTATGAATACGAAAGAACCACTCCTAAAATTCTTTCCATAAAACTTCTTCGCGGGTAATCAGTGGAATAAAAGCTAATTCATAAAATTTCTTAATTAGATTAAAGCACGATTGTAGAAATGAGCTCTAGGGGACGTGGTTCTGGAATACCTTAATTGCCTTGTTCGTTGTAAAGTCAGTTCATTCTTATGTTGCTAGTAAGGTGTATGGAACCTTGATTGTAAACTAAGAGAAAGTGCCTAGAAAGTATGATGGTTCTATTAAGATTAGAGTGCGCAGCGTAAGCATAGTGCGGTGAGAAGGATTGTACGACTGTTAATAAGTAATTTTGAGGATGAAATTATTTTTAAGGAGGGTAGAACTATAACATCCTAGATTAGGGGTTATGCGTTCGCGCGTAATTCATGAGATAGTGGGCTCAGTGGGTGTGTTGGATGTGTTCTGAGGAGTTTTGGGAACCCTAAGATATGAGGAAATGTATGGAAATATAAGGAAATGTATGGAAATGTATGGAAATGTAAGGAAATGTCTTGTCTTGGAAATGTAAGGAAATGATTTAGAAATGATTCAAAAGAGGAAAGTAAACATTTCGGGAAACTTGGAAATGTAAGGAAATGTTAAGTTTAAAGGAGGCAAACGTAAATTTTTGGAAACTTGGAAATGTAAAGAAATGTCAAGTTTTAAGGTTTAAAAAGAGGAAATTAAGGCAAGGTGGCCTTAAGAAAATTAGTAGGAGGAATTTGACACACAAACGGGCTTGGAAAAGTGGCCTGAAGATGCCACTTAGGGCCTCTGGAAATGGCGCCACATGCAAGGGTGTTGGGCCTGAGTTCGAGTCACTTTGGAAGCAAATAAAAGAAGTTTTATTTTTGCTTCCAGAAGCAGAGAGGTGGACGGCACAAGGCTTCTAAAAGAGGAGTTTTATTCTCTTTAAATTTCGTCTAAATAGGAGATAAATAAAGGATTTTGTTTTGGATAATTTCTAAGAGATAATTGTTGGATTAATTCTTTTATTTTGTGATAATTAAAAGGATAAAGCTATCAATTAGAATAGTGGTGGCCAAGTAAGGGACTCTAGCCTAGTAATTTCGGCTATAAAAGGAGGAGTAAGGCTATTCTTCATTCATTCTTTTCTCTTCAAGGAAACCTCTGCCGAAAATTCCCTAGCAAACTATTCTTCTTTCTCTTTTATTTTTGCCAAAGCCGAAATCTTCTTCTCCCCAAGTCCACCATTGTCGATCCCTCCCAAATCCCATACTTTTCTATTGAAGCCGAAAATAAGTTCCATCTAGGCCATAGTCGACTAGTCTCCTAATCTTCATAGCCGAATCTTTGAGGGGCTTCAAGCAAAGGTTTTGTCGATTTCTTCAGTAAGGGTAAGATTAAATTTAGTTTCCATTCTTTCTACTTTTAGACTTATCGAAATCTAGGACTAATCCCATTAATGTTCATGGTTGCCGAAACTTGGAAGGAGAAGTTCTTTTCCCGAAGGTACACCATAAGCCGCGTGTTCCCTAGTTATTCGGTGAGTTTCGGGATTTAAAATCCACAAGGTAAGTGTCTATAGCATTCGGCCAAGGCCTATTTTAGTAGTTAGATCTATTATTATGTGTTTTAAGCCGAAAACTAACAGATTCAAGGGATCTAGTGAGTAGCCGATTTCAAAGGAGAAGAATACAAGTTTTCGGGATTTGACTATAGTCAATTCGACAACAAGGTAGGTTTTAAGAATACAAATCCTACTAGGATTTGGTTTTATAGGCTTTATGCTAACATATTAAGGTTACCAAATGTAGGAATTGAGATCTAAAGCAATAGATCGGTTTTTTTCGGGATTTCAAGGAATTCGTTAAGCAAATCAGGTGTGTACCCCACACTATTTCATAATACGTTTTATGGCTGTGTTAAATAATATATGTGATATTAAGAATATGAAAGTGGCTAAGGTACCATGATATGGTACTAAGTACTCAGGTACGTTTCCTACTTCTACTAGGAATATGAAAAATGTTATTCGTAACATGAGAATATGATAAGAATGTGAACTTGGGCATGTAATTGCATAATATGTTATGGGCATATGGGTTTGTTTGAAAGGGGAAGTGAAAAGTGGTGACCTAAGACCACAGTAATCTGAAAGTGGTGACCTAAGACCACAGTAATCTGAACGTGGTGACCTAAGACCACGAATGCGGTGACCTAAGACCGCAATTTGGAGTGTAGCGGAAGGAGGGTCAACTTAGTAGTCCCCACGGTGTGACTGGCAGGTACGGGGTTGTGTAGCGGATGGACAATTAGGTTTGGGTTTGGGAATGCATCATAACTTGTATTTTATGTTTTGAATGTGTAACTATTGTATGCCTGATTCTATTATGATTTAGTGTCGTGTACACATTGAGTCTGTTTGACTCACCCCGTTGTGGGACCATGTTTCAGGTGATGAACAGTGATGGACCGGGACGGCAGTACTTGTGGTGGCCATGCTCAACATGAAGTTTATATTTTTATGGACTCTTGAATTTATTTTAGTACTTTGAAATATTTTGGAAACTATTTGATGTAATAAGGCCATAAGGCCATGATGAACGATTTTTATTTCTACTTGTCGTTTTATTGTGTTACAAATTTTGATTAGGTTAAAGACTAAGTATTTTATTTTAAAATATACTCGATATGTTTATTACTTAAAATTAAAAAGAAAAGGTTTTCTAATATAAAAATCCAGTTTGTTTTCAACACAAGCCCAACCCAAACAATTTTTTTTTAAAATCACACAAGTTTTTCTCTAAGTAACAAAAGAATTTGAAAACCGGTTTACTTGAGGAACATACCAAATCTGGTCAAAGCTCGTGGGCCGGGTTTGGGGTGTTTGAATTTGGTATCAGAGCCCAGTTTTAAACCTTCGGCCTGGGGTTTAAGGCCCAAAACGTTTTCAAATCGAGCCCAAATGAGTTTTTGAAGATAAGCAGGTTTTTTCTGGCATGGCACCTAAGTCTCCGACCCGCAGTCCACCAGGTAAGTACCCCTAACCTTTGTGTGATATCTATTGTGAACTGTAGAAGGGTAGAAATGGAATGGAACGTAGACTAGCATGATAAGTATTTGAACCCTAGGACTAGTTTACCCCAACTATTACATAAGACTTAATGCTTAATTAAACAAACCTATGGTTAAGTCGCCGAGTTAGGGTGTGGCAACCATTGTGCGCATGTCTAGGATTGGTATTCGGTGGGAGCTTGGTATTTAAGCAGTCCGTGTGACTCACCTCCTCTCCACTCGAATCCTACCTGGTGCGTAGCTTCGGTTCACCCTAACCAAGAGGACTTATTCATAGGCTAAACCCCTAACTAAAACCCGAAAGGGAACTAGCCGTATTTTCATAAAAAAACTTAGTTTTAAAACTCTTAAAATTATCCTTTTGAATTGCAAACATGATTCTATAAAATTTTCTGAAGTATTCTTGATTTATGAAAATTACTAAAATACCCCTATTTGCAAAATTACTAAATTGCCCTTGGTTTATGAAATTTCCAAAATACCCACAGTTCTTATCAAAAATTTTATAACAAGTCCAAAAACACTAAATTTCAAAATATCAAAATACTTTGATTTTGGAAAATTACGAAATTGCCCCTAACTTATAAAATTACCAAAATGACCCTGATTTCCAAAATTATTGTGACATCACCGTTTTGAAAAATAAAATTCTCAAAAAGAACTCTCAAAGTTTTGCAAAATTTGGAAATACCCCGAAAATATTAAACTTGACAACTTTACCCTGGTTTATTACCAAAATACCCCCGGGGTCTAAAATTACCGAAATACCCCCGGATTTCAAAATTTTCCAAAATACCCCGGGAATCTAAAAATTCCAAAATACTTTCTGACAAAATCACCAAGGAACTTTTTCTTTGAAAAAAAATTACGAAAATACCCCTGTAGGACAAATTACGAAAATACCCCTGGGTAGTGGAAAAACAACAACAATGAAAACTACAACGTTTCTCTGAATGAACGAAAGTTCATAATTGATTGATGAATGTATGAATGTAAAGACTGTGTGCATGTATGAATACGAAAGAACCACTCCTAAAATTCTTTCCATAAAACTTCTTCGCGGGTAATCAGTGGAATAAAAGCTAATTCATAAAATTTCTTAATTAGATTAAAGCACGATTGTAGAAATGAGCTCTAGGGGACGTGGTTCTGGAATACCTTAATTGCCTTGTTCGTTGTAAAGTCAGTTCATTCTTATGTTGCTAGTAAGGTGTATGGAACCTTGATTGTAAACTAAGAGAAAGTGCCTAGAAAGTATGATGGTTCTATTAAGATTAGAGTGCGCAGCGTAAGCATAGTGCGGTGAGAAGGATTGTACGACTATTAATAAGTAATTTTGAGGATGAAATTATTTTTAAGGAGGGTAGAACTGTAACATCCTAGATTAGGGGTTATGCGTTCGCGCGTAATTCATGAGATAGTGGGCTCAGTGGGTGTGTTGGATGTGTTCTGAGGAGTTTTGGGAACCCTAAGATATGAGGAAATGTATGGAAATATAAGGAAATGTATGGAAATGTATGGAAATGTAAGGAAATGTCTTGTCTTGGAAATGTAAGGAAATGATTTAGAAATGATTCAAAAGAGGAAAGTAAACATTTCGGGAAACTTGGAAATGTAAGGAAATGTTAAGTTTAAAGGAGGCAAACGTAAATTTTTGGAAACTTGGAAATGTAAAGAAATGTCAAGTTTTAAGGTTTAAAAAGAGGAAATTAAGGCAAGGTGGCCTTAAGAAAATTAGTAGGAGGAATTTGACACACAAACGGGCTTGGAAAAGTGGCCTGAAGATGCCACTTAGGGCCTCTGGAAATGGCGCCACATGCAAGGGTGTTGGGCCTGAGTTCGAGTCACTTTGGAAGCAAATAAAAGAAGTTTTATTTTTGCTTCCAGAAGCAGAGAGGTGGACGGCACAAGGCTTCTAAAAGAGGAGTTTTATTCTCTTTAAATTTCGTCTAAATAGGAGATAAATAAAGGATTTTGTTTTGGATAATTTCTAAGAGATAATTGTTGGATTAATTCTTTTATTTTGTGATAATTAAAAGGATAAAGCTATCAATTAGAATAGTGGTGGCCAAGTAAGGGACTCTAGCCTAGTAATTTCGGCTATAAAAGGAAGAGTAAGGCTATTCTTCATTCATTCTTTTCTCTTCAAGGAAACCTCTGCCGAAAATTCCCTAGCAAACTATTCTTCTTTCTCTTTTATTTTTGCCAAAGCCGAAATCTTCTTCTCCCCAAGTCCACCATTGTCGATCCCTCCCAAATCCCATGCTTTTCTATTGAAGCCGAAAATAAGTTCCATCTAGGCCATAGTCGACTAGTCTCCTAATCTTCATAGCCAAATCTTTGAGGGGCTTCAAGCAAAGGTTTTGTCGATTTCTTCAGTAAGGGTAAGATTAAATTTAGTTTCCATTCTTTCTACTTTTAGACTTATCGAAATCTAGGGCTAATCCCATTAATGTTCATGGTTGCCGAAACTTGGAAGGAGAAGTTCTTTTCCCGAAGGTACACCATAAGCCGCGTGTTCCCTAGTTATTCGGTGAGTTTCGGGATTTAAAATCCACAAGGTAAGTGTCTATAGCATTCGGCCAAGGCCTATTTTAGTAGTTAGATCTATTATTATGTGTTTTAAGCCGAAAACTAACAGATTCAAGGGATCTAGTGAGTAGCCGATTTCAAAGGAGAAGAATACAAGTTTTCGGGATTTGACTATAGTCAATTCGACAACAAGGTAGGTTTTAAGAATACAAATCCTACTAGGATTTGGTTTTATAGGCTTTATGCTAACATATTAAGGTTACCAAATGTAGGAATTGAGATCTAAAGCAATAGATCGGTTTTTTTCGGGATTTCAAGGAATTCGTTAAGCAAATCAGGTGTGTACCCCACACTATTTCATAATACGTTTTATGGCTGTGTTAAATAATATATGTGATATTAAGAATATGAAAGTGGCTAAGGTACCATGATATGGTACTAAGTACTCAGGTACGTTTCCTACTTCTACTAGGAATATGAAAAATGTTATTCGTAACATGAGAATATGATAAGAATGTGAACTTGGGCATGTAATTGCATAATATGTTATGGGCATATGGGTTTGTTTGAAAGGGGAAGTGAAAAGTGGTGACCTAAGACCACAGTAATCTGAAAGTGGTGACCTAAGACCACAGTAATCTGAACGTGGTGACCTAAGACCACGAATGCGGTGACCTAAGACCGCAATTTGGAGTGTAGTGGACGGAGGGTCGACTTAGTAGTCCCCACGGTGTGACTGGCAGGTACTGGGGTGTGTAGCGGATGGACAATTAGGTTTGGGTTTGGGAATGCATCATAACTTGTATTTTATGTTTTGAATGTGTAACTATTGTATGCCTGATTCTATTATGATTTAGTGTCGTGTACACATTGAGTCTGTTTGACTCACCCCGTTGTGGGACCATGTTTCAGGTGATGAACAGTGATGGACCGGGACGGCAGTACTTGTGGTGGCCATGCTCAACATGAAGTTTATATTTTTATGGACTCTTGAATTTATTTTAGTACTTTGAAATATTTTGGAAACTATTTGATGTAATAAGGCCACAAGGCCATGATGAACGATTTTTATTTCTACTTGTCGTTTTATTGTGTTACAAATTTTGATTAGGTTAAAG
The DNA here is from genome assembly GCA_005393395.2 of Gossypium australe. Lineage (NCBI taxonomy): Eukaryota > Viridiplantae > Streptophyta > Magnoliopsida > Malvales > Malvaceae > Gossypium > Gossypium australe. The sequence continues at coordinate 40,169,548 of CM016623.1, forward strand.
ACTAAGTATTTTATTTTAAAATATACTCGATATGTTTATTACTTAAAATTAAAAAAAAAGGTTTTCTAATATAAAAATCCAGTTTGTTTTCAACACAAGCCCAACCCAAACAATATTTTTTTTAAAATCACACAAGTTTTTCTCTAAGTAACAAAAGAATTTGAAAACCGGTTTACTTGAGGAACATACCAAATCTGGTCAAAGCTCGTGGGCCGGGTTTGGGGTGTTTCATGAATGGAACAATGAAATCATATATATAAAAAGAGAAAACAAATGATAAAAAAATGGGTAAATAAGTAAATATTAGTAGTAAGAAAATACACGAGTCAACAAATATTTATAAAGAAAATATTATCCTTACAAACTTTAATATGTATATAAAGCGTATAGAATAATAAATAAATAAGTAAAATAGATATACATAATGTTAAGTTTAGATTTTTAAAATGTGAAAAATAATAAAATAGCAAAGACGAGATAAAAATATAATAATAAAAATAATAATAATAATAATAATAATAAAATGTGTAAATAAAGGAATAAATAATCATATAAATTCTAAATACAAGAAGAGTAAAGAACTAGATTAATGAATAAATGTAAAAATAAATAAATAAAATAAAACAGAACAATATGCATATAAAAAATAAAAACTTAAAATTAAGCGAATAAAAGATTAAATTGAAATTAAAATAAAATTTAGAGTCTAAATTATAATAAAATAAATGAATAAACATAAAAGGGACTAGATTGAAACTTAAACGGAATTTAAGGGCATAAATCGAGATAAAATTAAATAGGGGACCACATTGAAAAGCGAGAATAACATGGAGGGACCAAATGGGGAAATATTCCTTTCCCTCCGAAATGCACCGTTCCAAGAGGACCAAATCAAACTGAAATAAAATTCTAGGGTATAAATTAAAAATAAGAAAAAACTAGATTAAAAAAATTAAAAAATGCGGAATGACCCATAAAGCAAATAGATCATCTGATAAAAAACACGCGGACCTCCAGGCGGGTCGGGTTGGCCGGAAACGACACTGTTTCAGGTGTCTGCCCCCTTTTAAATGGCCTGAGGACCAAATTGAATAAAAAATAAAGAAAATAGGGTATGGCCCACTTGAAGCACGCCGCAACAGCTGAGGGACTACTCGTTCAAATAACCCAAAAGTCAAAAACACGCGGATCCTCAGGAGCAGGTCGGGTAGTGCACAGGTCAAGCTCAGAATGACGCCGTTTTGGCGTTAAAAGGTCTAAGTGAAACAGCGCCGTTTCACTTCTGTAATAAAAATCAATTTTTTTTTAAAAAAATTTATCTCTACTCTTATTCAAAAAATAACAAAAAACAAACTCTCTCAACCCCTCTCACCTCTCCAAACTCCGGCTTAGGGGTCCAGTGAGTCTCACGGTGGCCACTGGTCGCTGGCGACGAACTCCGCCGTCCCCGGTGGCCGGAAAACACCAAAAGCCCCCTTTTTGAAGCCCGACGCTCGTAGAACATTGATTTGGGACCAAAACCCCCTGAAAACTTGGCCAAACCCTGAGGAGAAATAAAGAAACGTTTCGTTTCTTCTCCTTTTCCGACGTACGCTCTGTCGAATCCCTAAGGATTTGGTGATTTTCCGAATCAGCGGCGACCGTGCGCAGTGGTGGTGCAGCAAAAAGGTAAAAACTAACTCTTATTCTATATTCTATTATTTTTTTTATTATTTTTTGAAAAAAGATAGATGCAGAAAAATATAAAGCAAATCACCTCTTGGGTTTTTTCTTTTTGATTACTCTGATGTCCCTAATACAATCTGTTTTTTTTTTTGTGTGGCTTTATAGCCGATTACAAAAGTTTTGCTACTGTTTGCTTTTTGTTCTTTCTACTGTTTCTACTCTGTTTTGTCCTCTTTTTTGTTTTGCTTGCAGGTATTGGGGGAGGTCAACAGAGAGGAAACCCATCATTTTGGTGCAAGAGAGGTCACCTCGAGCGGCGAGTGCGCTGATTCGGCAAGTGGAGGCAACGATGCACATGGGAGACGCGGCGCAAGGGCTAGGGGCTAGGGTTTCTGCTTGAAGAAAATATTTTGGGCCATTGGTGGTTTTGGGCCTAGGTAGAATTGGGTTATAGGTTTTTTTATTTTTGGGTCATTTGGGTCTTTTTGTAAATGGACTCTCATTATTATTATTTATTTCGGTTTTTTTTTGTTTTGTTTGGTTTTGGGCCCGGGCAAATTGGGCCTATTACATGGACAAACAAGGGAATGACACATGTCTTCCTATTTAATTATTTTAAAAATTACAAAAATAAAAATTTTAAAATTTTATAAAAAATGTAAAATGAAAATTTAAAATTAGATTTTAAAAATTATAAAAAATGAGAAAGATATAAACAATTCAAAAAATTTCTTTAAAGTAAAAATATGTTAAGAAAAAAAAATAGTTTAAATTCTATAAATTTACAAAAACTGAAAAAAAATTAAAAATAAAATTTAAGAGATTTCAAATAATATTTTAATTTTCAAAAGAATTACAACAAATAAAAAACAAATGAAAAAATCATAAAAATTCAAAAAAATAAATATCGACATTGATTAGGCATTCATCCTCGTTGATGGGTCAAGTACTTTTGCTTTTTTTAATCTCTAATATATATATTTTTTATATTTATATTTTATATTTTTTTTGTAATTTTCTAAAATTTTAACTATATATTTTGAAATCTTCTAAATATTTTGTGAATTTTTAGTTTTTTTTTTAAAATTTAACTATTTTTTATTTTTATTTTCAATTATAATTATTTAATTTTGTTGAGAGAGTGAAATTGTATTGTAAACTTTAGTGTACTAATCATTAGGTACAAATGTGAGATTTCTATACTTGGAAAGTGATAGAGTGTGATTAACTTATTGTATTGTGGATTAAAGATAATAGAATTACTCATTGAGTTAAGCTTCATAGACCCAGAGAAACCAAATTACTTCAACAAACTTTGATGTTTCATTCACTGTTGTTTTCAAAACCAACAACCTTAGATAGTTGTACAACCCCAATTTTGCCCGGGCTTACAAGCCCATTTCAACCCAAGCCTAATACAACCCATACCTAGCAGCCCACTAAACTCAACCCAACAGATTAACCCTAGCCCACATACAAGCCCAAAAACTTAAAAACATTTTCCAAAAAAAAAAAAAAAAAAACCTAGCCCCTAGGTGCCGCCCCTAGTCTTCTGCCTTCTGACATCCACTCGCTCTGCCCACTGACGCCACCTGCAGCCATCGGCCACCGCCCATGCGCTCAGCACCACTTGTGCCTGCAAACAATGAATAGAAAAGACAGAAAGCAAGCAATGTAAATGGTTATATAAGCCAAACAAAGAACCATGTAATAGGGGGATTTTTCGATCAATAAAAAACGGAGAGACCCAGAAAAACCATTGTAATATTCGGAGAGATTTATCAATACAAAAACGATTCCAGATCAAAGCAGACAAAGAACAAATCAAAAAATAGTGAGATTAAGCATAAGAAAAACCCCAAAAAAATCAAACAGAGGCCAAGAAAGGTGATTTTCTTTTCCCTTAGTATTTTCGAAACCTTCCCTTTCTTTTTTTTCCCTCCCTTTTCGACACATACATATTTAAAAAAAAGGGAAAAAGAATAAGATTTTACCTTTCCGGCCACCGTGCGCGGTGGTCGGCGGCGGCGATTCAGGCGACGGCGCAAGCTAGGGTTGAAACCCTAGCAGAGAAAAGGGGGCCTCCCCCTTCCCTTCCTTTTTAAAACCTGCAGAAATGTTTTAAAAAACAAAACATAGGCCTTTTATAGACAAGCAAAACGGCGCCGTTTTAGGCCTTCAGTCCATAGGCCAAAACGACGCCGTATCACCCTGACCCGCGCGGCGACCCGACCCGACTGAAGGATCCGCGTGTTTTCGTTGATTGGGCTAATTGCGCTTTCGGTCCTTCCGCATTTTCAGTTTTTAAAACCAAGTTTTCTGTTATTGAAATTTTGGCCCAGAAATTTCGCGATGTTGTGATTCGATCCTTTTTAAACGCTGCGTTTTAACTACTCGGGAAAATTGCGTTCCTCGTCCCTCTTTATTTCGCGCGCGCTCAGTTCAGTCCTTCTGTTATTTATATTACATAATTTGACCCTTTTATTTCTGTTTTAAATTCAATTTGGCCCGTTTGTTATATTATTTTGCAATTTTATTTATTATTGCTATTATGCTATCATTATTATTATTAATTATTATTATTATTATTATGATTACCTTATTACTACTACTTAATATCTTTATTATTACTATAGTTATATTATAGTTTTTATGCACATATATATTTTTGTTTGTTCTTGTATATATATTTTATTATTTATTTCTTAATTACTATTACCATCATTATTATTATCATTTTATCATTCATTATTTTTTTTCATTACTATTCATGTATTATGTATTATTATTAATGTTATTAATATTTTCATTATCATCATTATTCCATTATATTGTTATTATTATTATTATTATTATTTATATGTATATTATTATTACTATTATATCCTTTTACTATTATTATTATTATTATTATTATTATTATTATTATTATCGTTAGTATTAATGTATTATTTTCATTTTCATTTCGCTATCACTTATATTATTATTCTCACCTTATTTTATGCTTTACTGTTTTATTATTTAATTATCATCATTATTATTATTTTATTTTCATTATTATTGCTATTACTATTATTTGATATTATCATCATCATTATTAGTAGTATTTTTACCTATGTTCATCATCAAACAAAATACATTTCGTAAGATCATTGTATTTTATCTAAAGATCTTAAAATAAGGTAATGTTTCGTATTTAGAAATTCGGGGAATAGTGCCCTAACGTGCTGGGTTGCGATTTTCCGTTTACCTAAATAACCTAACATCCTTTTCAACAAACTTCGTAAATCATGAGATGACTTTGAGCACGAGGGTTTAAAACATTGTGTCCTAACGTGCTGGATGTGATGTTTATATCCTTTCGAAACAAAGAAATCTCAGTTTTTAACCCGAACATCTATTTTTATTTTCTGAGTTTAACATCATTAAACAAAAATACATCTTGCAAAAGTATTATATTCCATTCAAAGATTTTTAAATAAGGCAATATTTTGCGTTTAGAAATTTGGGGAATAGTGCCCTAACGTGCTGGGTTGTGATTTTCCGTTTGACTAAATAACTAAACATCCTTTTAATTAGTTTCGTAAATCATGAGATAGCTTTGATTACGAAAGTTTAAAATATCATGTCCTAACGTGCTGGATGTGATGTTTGTATCCTTTCGGAACAAAGAAATCTCAAATTCCAGCCCAAGTTATCCAAACATTTTAAAGGATCCGTATTTTAAAAACTTTTCAAATTTTCGACATTGAGACATCGACTAATCAATTTGGTACCAATTTTGGGCGTGATGTAACATCCTCTGAATTACTGGGCCTATGCGTTTAGTGTGGGGATATGTTTAATGTGTTAATTTAAGTGTTAGGGGTCCAAATTGGGCTCAGGCTTAGGCAGGGGCCTTGGTTAAAATTATCTGTTTGGGCATTATAGGGTTTAAAAGGTAGTATCTGTGTTTAAAATACCAAAGTGGGCTTGTGGCCCAATACTAGGTGGCGCTGCAAGGAAGCTAGAGGGTGGCGTCGCTAGCAGTTGAAAGGGGCCCAAGTTTGGCCGCAAGGAGCCCATGTCTTTGGGCCATGTTCGACACTTAAAAGGGGAACAAGGGGGACGGCAATGGGGCTAGGAAATAGGAGGATTAAATGATGTGGATAATAAGGATAATGAGCTGATAAAAGAGGGAAGAGGTGGTGCTATCTAGGTTTCTTCTAAAGGTATGAATAGATTTAGATAAATGAGAAAAGATAGGAGCTATCTGCAAGGCTAGGTGTTGGCCGAAATTCCATCACCTAGAGGAGGAGGAATCGGTTTTTATTTGCCATAGGGGGTGCCGAATTTTCCCTTATTAATTGCTTAATATTTAGTTATCAGGAAGGGCACTTTCGGTTTTTGATAGGTAAGTGCCGAAATTCTCTATAAATAGGGGGATATCTCATCAATTCCAACATTTGAACCCTACTCTTTTCTTTATTCTTTGTGCCGAAATTCTCAGTCTCTCCCTCTGCAATTTCTGTTAATTTCTTTCAAAAAAGCCGAAAACTTTCTTAAGCCATCTTTCTCTTCTTACTCCTAAAAGCCGAAACCCCATAAATCTTTCTCTATATTTCTTTTGATCTTTGCTAAGGCCGAACCTACCCCTAGTTTGCCGAAATTCTCTTTTCTTCTTCCTGCCGATTTCTTCATTAAAAGCCGAATCTACATAGACTCATTCCTATCATCTTCTCTTTTGATCTTCTCAAAAAGTCGGAATCTCTAAGGGGTAGTCGAATTCTTTGTGTTAAGGTGAGTGCCGATTTTCCTATCTCTTCGATTTCTCTTTCGGTTTTAAGAGACAAGACTGAATGGCTACTTGGTTGTTAAGGCTGTCGATTGAGGCTAATATTTCCTCTCTTTCTGCGTTTGGGCGGCATTCTGGGATTTGAAGGAAATCTTTCGTTTAGACTTAAAAGCCGAAAATTGCTAGTCTCTGATTTCGGGATTCCAAGGTAAGGGATTTCTTTAGACTTTTGTTAGATTCGCTATCATACCTGTAATCTTAACCATAGGTTATGGTTTAACAACCCTATCTCGTTATAGTAGTTCTGACAAGGACTTTTGATGGAATCGAATATGGATCAGGCAAAGGAGAGGATTGGGTCCGTAAACCCAATCCCTAAGTTTAAGAAACGCGCGGTGTCAGTGGTTCGAGATTGGCCACCGGGTTGTGGACCCGTTTCTGAACAACACCTTAGGCAGATAGCGGTGGTGTTGACTACGGATAGTGTCGACTTAGAGGGTCTCGTTCTAACGGTAATTAGGTGTGTAGATCTCTAACACACTAGTTATTTGTGATATATATATGTTATGGGCTTAAAAGCCGGAAAGAGGCTGTGTAGACAGTCGAATAAAACCCGAAAAAGGGTTTGCAAAGGATGCCAGGTACGTAATCATAGAAACCACTCTATGAGTATCGATATATATGAAAACCTGTTTATTGTTTTTAAGTATGTATGCATGGGGTGGGACTATGATAATGAAAGGGAAGTGCATGATAGGTCACTTGGTGATCGGTGGTTAAACCACAAAATCTAATGTTAGGTCACATAGTGATCGGTGGCAATGCCACGTTTAATGATTCCTGAATAATAGGAATAGGTAGTGCGGCTGTCGTTTGGTGCGTAGCGGATGGAGGGTTGATTGTAGAAATCCCCAAGGTGTAATGGTTGGTACGGGTTGGTGTGTAGAGGATGAAATTCTAGGATGAGTTGGGCTATTCATCATTAATTGTTTAACATGTAATTATGATTGTTGCCTTCCTGTTTGGGCCAGGGCTCATAATGTGTTTGTGGGCCCAAGCCTTTTATGTGCGTTCGGGATTTGCACACTGAGTCTTGGTGACTCACCCTTTATTTTCCCTGACTTTTCAGATGAGCAGTAGATCGTGGACTTGGGAGCTGAGATGGACTCGAGGGGCCATCAAGTTTTTATTTCTATAGTTTATTTTCGGTTTTTCCTTTAAGTTTTTATTTTAGGAATATTTATGTAATAAAGCCCATAGTCTATATTCATCTAAGTAGTTTTATTATTTGCAACTTATGAAATTATGTCAAAGGTCTTATTATACGAAACAATAATAATACAAGGTTTTTTTTAAATGTCACTTAATTATTCAAATATTGCTTAATTAACTTACGATTTCCAAAAACCAACAAAGCAAAAGTTTTCAATGTACAACCTGTAGCATACCAGATCCGGTCGAAACTTATGGGCCGGGTTTGGGGTGTTACACATGACGAGGGTGCTAACCCTTCCTCGCACGTAACCGACTCCCGAACCCGATTTTCAGAACTTTGCAGACCAAAAACACTGTTTTAGTAAACCAAAACGTTTTATTAAAACAAAGGTGATCTGATTACACCAAATAAAGATCGGTGGCGACTCCAGTTTTATTTTCATTTTCAAAACCCAAAGTCGAACCCCGTTTTTTTAAAAAAAATGGTTACGACAGCTTGGCGACTCCACTGGGGACTTCAAATAAGAGAGTCAAGCCACGAGTTGATTACTTCTTGTCTTTTTGTCGAAAATTGAAAATTTGGTTTTAATATACAATCCTTTCATTGCATTTCATCTATTTTGCGTTACGGTCTTCATCATTCTTATTCATATTTCCTTATTTGTTTCGAGCTTTGTATACATCTCTGTACATTGCATTGCATGACCGTTGTGGTCACACCCTTTTAAGTGGGAGTGAGAAGCTACTCCTTCGTGAGGTTTTCACCTCCGTGCAGGATAGTGAATCGCTTTCGGGATACATCCGTACCTATGTCTTCGTGGGATTTTCATCTCCGTGCAACCATAGGGAAATGTATTCCCCTAAACCAAACTCAGTCCGTATGAGCCTATAATGGGTGAGGATTGAGGAATCTGTTGGTTCAGGTACCTCTCTTTAGAACCAAACCACATGTAGTGAACCCTAGAAGCCCACTTTAGGTAGAACTATGTTAAACCCCTAGTAGTCACCCGGATTGGTACTTTATTTTGTTTATTTCTCCTGTGCTAACGTTTTTCGTTTTGTTTGTAATTGCATTGCATTGCATCGCACCGCATCATCTTAGAAAGGAGGTGTTGATTCATATTCGATTGCTAAATAGAAGAGTTTTTCATAAGGAAATGTGTTACTTGATAAAGTGGATTATAATACGGTCGTTCGAACATAGTCTAGGTAAACAACGAGAGATGGCTGATAGCCCACAGAAGAATACAAGACTTTGCCTGAGGATTCAAGCCGACAAGGATTATTCGAGAGTCATCGTGTCTCCATTTTCTAAAAGAAGCTTCTGAACATCGTGGAGGATAAGCGAGTGAAGAGGTACGGCCTGGACCAAGCAACAAGGAGCTAAAAGAGGCATCTATTGGGAAAGTTCATGGGACACGACCATAACATCCGGATACGAAGAAGAGGATTTCACCTGGACTATGAGGACAAAGTTGTATATGCAATCCGTTTTATGTAAAGAAATGTATTTTCTAGAAAAGTTCTTCTAATGGAATTGAATTCATAATCAACACCTCTCTTTCTTTTTGCATTCATTCTATGCATTTGCATTGCATTTCGTGCATTTGCATTACAACATATCATATGTAGGAAGACCCTAATTAGGTGAAATTATTTCAGTTAACCTAGAAGACATAGAACAAAGTTTGGAGAGGATAGAAAAAATGCAAATACAGATGCAAGAGCAATTGACCAAAATTCAACAAGAGATGCGAGAAAAAATGCTAGAATTCTAAAGGAATATGATGGGCCAATTAACCCAGTTACTAGCCGTAAGACTGGAAAGGAGTGGCCCAGTGGTCAACAGTATAGATCATGATGAAGAAATCGTTTATGCCCCGATAAATATACCGACTCAACCAGACGCGCAGTCTCATGGGGTACCCGTCATTATCGAACCCTAATGTCAGACTAATACCACGGCTTTGTTGAACTTCCCGATGGGCTCATGTTTTAACCCTGAGGATGATTGTGCCAAACCGATTGTTCAGGCAGAGACAAAGGAAAGGAGAGAGCGGACTTTGAAGGCCCCGAAGAAGAAGGAAAAGGAAGCGGGTAGTACGAGTAAGTATGACAAGGGCCATTCGGAGCTCATTACAGTAAGCTAACTAAGGATGGTGACTACCAGCCATCAAGGCCCCTCTAGGCAGGATTCCAACTCAAAGCCTAACACTGGAAGACCCCAGTTCACTCATATTCCCATGACATATAGAGAGTTATACCAGAACTTATTTGATATGCATGTTGTAGCTCATTATTACACGAAACTGATGTAACCTCCATACCCAGAATGGTACGACCCAAATGCCCAATGTGAGTACCACGCACGGGTCACAGGGCATTCGATAGAAAATTGCCTTGCTTTCAAGGAATTGGTGGAAAAATTCGTTAACATGGGTATTGTGAAGATAGATGACGCGCCAAATGCAGAAATATGAACCTAGGAGCGTTTTGAGCAATGAGACTACGGAAGAAATTCCTGTAGTATTTAGAAGCTTACTTAGAGTAATGTACAAAACGTACTTGTTGCTTTAAGCCTAGAAGCAATAAGATTTCTTTTATGGAATAGGCTTGTGTCTAGAATTACTATTTCAGTAAAATGCATCTTTTTGAACAAATATTTTCTTTCTTTTTCATACTATACATTCTATTTATTCTTCATTCGTAAATAATCATTCTTGGAATCATTTATCCTCGAGAATTTACCTTCATACCCACAATGGGTCCCAGATATCAATGACATGAGCGACGCTATTGCTGACTCCCTTTCTAGTGGGATATGTGTATAGAGGGATCTAAGGACTTGGAAGATGACAGAGATTGCAACTTATTTCCTAACTTGTTAAAAATGGTAGATCCTACCTTACGAAGTGCTAGCAGACACTATGAGCTAACAAGGGAGATGAAGATGAAAGCTTAGCCCACCGCAGGAATAAAGCAAAGCATCATTGAGTTATCTTCAAGAATTCAAAGATGTTTTCGCATGATCACATCAAGATACGCCTAGGCTACTGAAAAGTGGGTATGCTGTTAAGATTGGTGTTTAAAGAACCCATGTTAATGGTTCTACAAAGGCCAGGCTAATCAAGAGGTTCACGCTACTGGTTTATCAAGAAAGGGAACGCCAAATTGAGGAAGACAAGACTTATGCGCCTCCTCCCTTTTTTTCTATATGTGGGGCATAGATGTTACGGGGCCAATCTCGTCAAAAGCATCTAGCCGACACCAATTCATCTTCGTGATTGTCAATTACTTCACTGAGAGGGTGAAAGTCGCTTCATATGCCAAAGTTACAAAGCCAGCAGTCATCAAATCCAATCAAAAAAAAAAAAGAGAAAAGAAAAAAGAGTGGCAATAAATAATGCTAGAAAGAAACATGTTTAACGTAATTGCACAAATTTACAGCCTGATCAAAGATCAGACATCGTATCAGTACAGCAAAGACAGCTAAAACACCATTCAAAATTAAAAAAAATGACTGATATTTGTAAAAGTTGACATAGAGAATTTACCATTTACCTCCTATGCTTCGTGAATGTTGGCCAAGACCTTCACCTGGGCAACGTCTTTCTCATTGGTTCACAAAAGGAGAGCAATTATTGCAAGTTAAGATTCCTTTTCTCCAAGTCGAATGAAGCAGAATGTCTACAGTAAGCTTGGTTGAAAGTATTCATCATGATCGAATGTACCAAAAATAGATTATATGGGTTTACAACAAAATGTTCGCCCTAGCAAATTTCATGATATGGCTTTGAAGAAAATTTTTCCCATGCAAAAGGGACTTCAGAAGAAAGTGGATGTCCAATTGGGAAGGACCTTATAAAATAAAGAAGACCTGTTCTGGGGAAGCATGGATATTGACCGAGATAGATAGTAAGGACCTACCCAATCTGGTGAATCCAGATTCAATAAAAAGTTTTCAAAAAAAAAGGAAAAAAGTTTTCAAAAAAAAAAAGAAGAAAAAAAGAAAAAGAGAAAAAAAAGGAGAGGCCAAGGCGAAAACTCGCAAAGGGCGCTTTGAGACCAAAGGGGATTTGAGTTGAAAACCCGAAAAGGGCGGCTCAATTTTTGTTCAAAAGTGGGGCATACAGTAGTCTTGTTATGCCTGAATTAGCAAGGAAGAAGTATGTTGCATCTTGGGGCATCGACAAAGTACTCCGGATCCCCTAAACACATATTGAGCTTAAAATGGTCCTCAAGAAGTTTGAACAGAGAAGCTCAGGCTGCGATATCTGGGGCACCTAGTTTCTGTTTTACACATTTTTGTTATTTGTGGTTATTTTATTCCTTTCAAAATATAATAAACTTCTTTCTTGATAGCATTTGCTAGCTTTGATTAACCTGTTTGTTTCGAGCTATGCTCCCAATCAATTTCCTTCTTGTCTACAATCTCTTTCAGGCATTTTGCATTAAAATAATGATTAATGGACTAACGACACTTTCACAAAAGGAGTTTCGCATATTACTCTGGGAACTTCTAAATAGTACAAGGACCTGAAACAGGACTATTGCTTAAAACTCCTCAAGTTTAAGGGATAGAGATATTGGTGGAGGAAAAGTCTGAACTGAGGCTATCTCTTCGAATTTTGTCAAAAATGGTGATTAAACAAAATGATAAGATATTACGTCAGTAATACCATCTTGACGAAAAAGGGGCAATGTTAACCCGTGTGTAAATGGGGAGTCATTCGCGAGAAAAAAATGATATTCTGTATCTGTGCAAATATCATGCATACACACCTGGTCATGACATCCAGAGAATGGAAATGTGTAGTGGACCAAATCGTTTGAATAAGTTACAAATTCTACGCCCCTGAGTCGTAGTGGGATAGATTGAAGATGATACAAATTTTATACCCTTGAGTCGCAATGGGATGGATTGAAGATGATACAAATTCTATACTCTTGAGTCGCAATAGGATGGATTGAAGATGATACAAATTCTATACCCTTGAATTGCAATAGGATGGATTGAAGATGACACAAACCCTTTCCCCCCTGAAGTTGCAGAGAGAAGGTCTAAAGATGGTATAAGCCTTAAAGTCCTATAGGTACCGTGGAATGGACCTTGAAGTTACATTGGGGCAGGTTATCTGAGCAAAATATGATTGTTTCTTTGAGTTTTTGGCAAAGGTACCAGCAGGGCGAGGTAACTGCGTAACATGACTCTGATGGACGACGAGCAATGACGGCCCTAAGCATTAAAAAGGGATCATTTCATTTTACATTAGGAGCGTTTCAATCATCGTATCCTGATCCTTATACATTTTTAACAAAGAATCATTATCATGACATTCCGCATTCATGCAAATGTTCTCCACAATATCATTTTGTTAGGAGCATTCGATTTATTATGATCATTGCATCTTAATCATTATGAAAAAATCATCATTCTCATGACATTCTGCATTCATGTAAATGTCATCCATATCACATGTAGTTAGGAGCATTTGAGTCATTCCGACCATAGCATCCGCATCATTTGGCATAAACATAAGCATATAAAATCGAGTCTACAGGATGTGTCCAGAGAGGACGGTGTAGCAACACTGGTGAAGCCATCATCCTATTGCCACTGACCAGCAGTGGAATAGGTTGAAGACCATCCTATGGCCACTGACCAGCAGTGGAATAGGTTGAAGATTGTCCTATTGCCACTGACCAGCAGTGGAATAGATTGAGGATTGTCCTATTGCCACTGACCAGTAGTTGGAATAGGTTAAAGATTATCCTATTGCCACTGACCAGCAATGGAATAGGTTGAAGATTGTCCTATTGCCACTGACCAGCAGTGGAATAGGTTAAAGATTGTCCTATTGCCCCTGACCAGTAGTGGAATAGGTTGAAGATTGTAGATCTTGTCGCCCTAACCAGTTGTGGGGCAAGATCGAAGGCAAATCTTGTTTCTCTAAACAATAGGGAAACATGATTTAAGCCACCGTCCTATTGCCCTGACCAGCGGTGGAATAGGTTAAAGATTGTAGATCTTGTCGCCCTAACCAGTAGTGGGACAAGATCGAAGGCAAATCTTGGCTCCTTAAATAGTAGGGAACATGATTTAAGCCACCGTCCTATGTCCCTGACCAACAGTGGAATAGGTCGAAAATTGTAGATCTTGTCACCCTAAGCAGTAGGGAACCAAGATCGAACGGCAAATCTCATCTCCATGAAGTAGCGGAGTAGATTTCAGCCATCCGTCCTATCTCCCTAACCAGCAGTGGAATAGGTCGAAAATTGTAGATCTTGTCACCCTAAGCAGTAGGGAACCAAGATCGAACGGCAAATCTCATCTACATAAAGCAGTGGAGTAGATTTAAGCCATCTGTCCTATCTCCCTGACCAGCAGTGGAATAGGTCGAAGATTGTAGATCTTGTCACCCTAAGCAGTAGTGGACCAAGATCGAACGTCTCCCTAAGCAGTAGTGGAACAGATTTAAGCCACCAGCCCTATCTCCCTGACGAGCAGTGGAATAGATCAAAGACATCAGTCTGGCAATCCCTGAGTTTGCAGGGAGCAGATTGAAAATAGCAGATTTAGCGATTCCTGAAATTACAGGAAGCAAATCGAAGAAATCAGTCTGGTAATCCCTGAGTTTGCAGGGAGCAGATTGAAGATATCAGATTTAACGATTCCTGAAATTGCAGGAAGCAAATCAAAGAAATCAGTCTGGCAATCCCTGAGTTTGCAGGGAGCAGATTGAAAAAAGCAGATCGAAGACATCACATCTTATCTCTCTGAAGTTGCAGTAGAACAGGTCATATTAATCCTACCTCCCTGAAGTTGTAGTGGAGCAGATTAAAACGACAAATCCTATACCTTGAAATTGCAGTGGAACAGATTGAAACTACAGGTCCCATCTCTCTGAAGGGGCGGTGGAGTGGATCAAAACAACAAGATGCGGTGGACAGGAATGAAGTTACCAGAAGAAAATCACAAAAGAGGCCAAGACTCGGCGGGGCCGAGCAAAATTGGTCTTAAAGTCTTTGCTCTGTTCCCGTTACACGACAACGAGCAAAGAGGGGCAACTGTACAACCCCAATTTTGCCCGGGCTTACAAACCCATTTCAACCCAAGCCTAATACAACCCATACCTAGCAGCCCACTAAACTCAACCCAACAGATTAACCCTAGCCCACATATAAGCCCAAAAACTTGAAAACATTTTCCAAAAAAAAAAAAAACTAGCCCCTAGGTGCCGCCCTTAGTCTTCTGCCTTCTGACATCCACTCGCTCTGCCCACTGACGCCGCCTGCAGCCACCGGCCACCGCCCATGCGCTCAGCACCACTTGTGCCTACAAACAATGAATAGAAAAGACAGAAAGCAAGCAATGTAAATGGCTAAGCCGAACAAAGAACCATGTAATAGGGGGATTTTTTGATCAATAAAAAACGGAGAGACCCAGAAAAACCATTGTAATATTCGGAGAGATTTATCAATACAAAAACGATTCCAGATCAAAGCAGACAAAAAACAAATCAAAAAATAGCGAGATTAAGCATAAGAAAAACCCCAAAAAAATTGAACAGAGGCCAAGAAAGGTGATTTTCTTTTCCCTTAGTATTTCCGAAACCTTCCCTTTCTTTTTTTTCCCTCCCTTTTCGACACATACATATTAAAAAAAAGGGG
The DNA here is from genome assembly GCA_005393395.2 of Gossypium australe. Taxonomy (NCBI): domain Eukaryota; kingdom Viridiplantae; phylum Streptophyta; class Magnoliopsida; order Malvales; family Malvaceae; genus Gossypium; species Gossypium australe. The sequence continues at coordinate 40,184,873 of CM016623.1, forward strand.
AAAAAGAACAAGATTTTACCTTTCCGGCCACCGTGCGCAATGGCCGGCGGTGGGATTCAGGCGACGGCGCAGGCTAGGGTTGAAACCCTAGCAGAGAAAAGGGGGCCTCCCCCTTCCCTTCCTTTTTAAAACCTGCAGAAATGTTTTAAAAAACAAAACATAGGCCTTTTATAGACAAGCAAAACGACGCCGTTTTAGGCCTTCAGTCCATAGGCCAAAACGACGCCGTACCGCCCTGACCCGCGCGCGACCCGACCTGACTGAAGGATCCGCGTGTTTTCGTCGATTAGGCTAATTACACTTTCGGTCCTTCCGCATTTTCAGCTTTTAAAATCAAGTTTTCTGTTATTGCAATTTTGGCCCAGAAATTTCGCGCGGTTGTGATTCGATCCTTTTTTAAACGCTGCGTTTTAACTACTCGGGAAAATTGCGTTCCTCGTCCCTCTTTATTTCGTGCGCGCTTCAGTTCAGTCCTTCTGTTATTTATATTACATAATGACCCTTTTATTTCTGTTTTAAATTCAATTTGGCCCGTTTGTTATATTATTTTGCAATTTTATTTATTATTGCTATTATGCTATCATTATTATTATTATTATTATTATTATTATTATTATTATTATTATTACCTTATTACTACTACTTAATATCTTTATTATTACTATAGTTATATTATAGTTTTTACGTATATATATTTTTGTTTGTTCTTGTATATATATTTATTATTTATTTCTTAATTACTATTACCATTATTATTATTATCATTTTATCATTCATTATTTATTTTTCATTACTATTCATGTATTATTATTATTATTATTATTATTATTATTAATGTTATTAATATTTTCGTTATCATCATTATTCCATTATTATTATTATTATTATTATTATTATTATTATTATTATTATTATCATTATCATTATCGTTAGTATTAATGTATTATTTTCATTTTCATTTCGCTATCACTTATATTATTATTCTCACCTTATTTTATGCTTTACTGTTTTATTATCTAATTATCGTCATTATTATTATTTTATTTTCATTATTATTGCTATTACTATTATTTGATATTATCATCATCATTATTAGTAGTATTTTTACCTATGTTCATCATCAAACAAAATACATTTCGTAAGATCATTGTATTTTATCTAAAGATCTTAAAATAAGGCAATGTTTCGTATCTAGAAATTTGGGGAATAGTGCCCTAACGTGCTGGGTTGCGATTTTTCGTTTACCTAATAACCTAACATCCTTTTCAACAAACTTCGTAAATCATGAGATGACTTTGACCACGAGGGTTTAAAACATTGTGTCCTAACGTGCTGGATGTGATGTTTATATCCTTTCGGAACAAAGAAATCTCAGTTTTTAACCCGAACATCTATTTTTATTTTCTGAGTTTAACATCATTAAACAAAAATACATCTTGCAAAAGTATTATATTCCATTCAAAGATTTTTAAATAAGGCAATATTTTGCGTTTAGAAATTCGGGGAATAGTGCCCTGACGTGCTGGGTTGCGATTTTCCGTTTGACTAAATAACTAAACATCATTTTAATTAGTTTCGTAAATCATGAGATAGCTTTGATTACGAAAGTTTAAAATATCATGTCCTAACGTGCTGAATGTGATGTTTGTATCCTTTCGGAACAAAGAAATCTCAAATTCCAGCCCAAGTTATCCAAACATTTCAAAGGATCCGTATTTTAAAACCTTTTCAAATTTCCGACATTAAGACATCGACTAATCAATTTGGTACCAATTTTGGGCGTGACGAGGGTGCTAACCCTTCCTCGCACGTAACCGACTCCCGAACCCGATTTTCAAAACTTTGCAGACTAAAAACACTGTTTTAGTAAACCAAAACGTTTTATTAAAAACAAAGGTGATCCGATCACACCAAATAAAGATCGGTGGCGACTCCCGTTTTATTTTCATTTTTCAAAACCCAAAGTCGAACCCCGTTTTTTAAAAAAAAATGGTTACGACAATAGTAACATAAGATATCCAAAACCCTAGGATTATCGGCTAAGAAAATAATATATCTTTAATTATGATCTCTCATTAGAATGGATTTTACAAAATTAGTAAGATTCAATTTCCTCATCCATGGAATTCCAAAATTTTAAATTTTCTCTTACGGATACTATTACCTCTGCTTTCGTCATCTCTTGCTAAAACCTTAACAAAAGTTGTAATCGTTGGCGCATATTGATCATCATTCTTCTCGTACTACTTACGTGTATATACATCCAATATTTATCAAGAATAATATTTTGATCTGCCTAAATAAGCGTCTCTTTTAAAATATGATACTTTTCCTTCATCTTCTCTAATATCTACATGACCCTTCCATTTCAATTCCCACAACATGTCATTCATTGCCATGATGCGGCTAACAATGCAACTATTGCTAGTTTTCTAATTCCACCATGAGCAGGGATGATGCCTATTTTTTTAGAGGAGATTATGAGAACTGAAATATAATTTTATTCTTGCATTGATTTATACTTTTAAAGTTTTTAGAAGGATAAAATCAAAATTCTAATATTTTGGATAGTAAATTATAATTTTATATGTTTACTTAAAATTTTGTGAATTTTAAAAGACAATTTCTCATTTTCAGGGGCTAAAATCCTTGTCAATTTTCTTATTTTGCCTCTTACGATAAGACTATTCACTATTTCTCATTGAACTTCTATCCTACTTCGTTTTGGAGTAGGAAATAATTTACCCATTTTCTCCGTAACAAATATAGGACATAACTAGCATCATATATATCTTCTACACATAATTTTTAATACTAACTATATCAAACAGGGGCATAGCCGGGATAATTTCTACTAAATAATATTATTATATATAAAATAAGTATAATTAAAACTCACGTAACATTAATTAAATTAAACAATAAAATAAAAACTATTAACAGTACTCTTAATATTAATGAAAAGTTGGGATGTATGGAAAGCATTTTAAGGTGTGAAAGGGAGAGGATTTTGTGTTGTTGGTTAAAATGAAAGGGAAAGGTTGTGTGGGCAGAAAAACATGAGGAAAAAGGGTTAGGGATGTGGGTAGAGAATCTCTGCTGCTTAGGGGCTCGACCAGATCCCTTGCTTGAATTTCAAAAAATGGTTTAATCGCTGCATGAAATGGTGATTCCATATATACTACTGACAAAAGAATACCAAAAATTGAGCAGATAACACTACTTATTTTGTGCTAATCTGGTAATTGCTTTGGCAAATAATTAATTTTTTATGGTGATGAAATTGAAGGAGAGAATTACATGGCAATTATCATATTGAAGAAATTTGTCCAAAGCAAGCGGTGGGAGATGGACACAAGGAGCAGCAAGTGATAAACCCCTTGCAAATTATTCCATATGAACAACTTTTATTTCTCAATCTCGCTTTAATAGGTCCCAAATTGTAACTTTGCCATCCACCCTTAATTTATTATAATAAACCATATATTAAATCAGTTTCCATTATGTGATTATGAATGAACCAAGTAGTGTGTGGTTTGGTTTGATACCAGGCACAAGTTTTTTATTTATTTATATGTGTTATTATTTGAAATGAAAATAATTTTCTTTTTTGGTAACAACAAAAGATTAATAAACTAGCTGGCGTCCTTATATGGTGACGGACTAAATGATGTGTCAATTTCGTAGCCTTGTATAATTCCCGTACGCGACATTAATTATCATTTCTTCCTCTTTTTTTTCTCTTTCTCAATAAGTTGCTCTCTTATTTTTCTCCTGCATTGTCTGTCCTAAATAACTGGAGTCAGATGACAATAACTCTACCATCAACTTTACCTACCAACTTTCAATAATAATAAGGGGTAATATAATTTTTATCTATCAACTTTGTAATTAGATTTATTTTGATATTTATATTTTTTTCTACTTTGATACTGAAATTTAACAATTAGGTCTATTTTGTTCTTTAAACATGAATTCTATTAAGAATTGATGATATAACCAATGTTATTGGAATAGGGCCGAATCAAACGAATTGAGAACTGATCGATATAACGAGATAAACAAAGGGGTTGAACTGATTGACTCAGTAACTGTTTGAAATTGGTAAAAATCGAAAATTGGGGCAAAATCGATAATTTAACAAGTTGGGTTGGTTTACTAATTTTTTATATTTTTATAAAATTTTAATTATTTATTTAATTATTGTTTGTCTAGCGATCTAACCAATCAATTAGTTCAACGAAGAATTGGTGGTTTGACTTGTTCAACCACCGATAGGGTTATTAAAATATTAAATATGACACTCTGATATTATATAATATTATCACGAAAATTTATATAATTTTTTGAAATTTTTAAGTAATGATGTGACATAATCTCATAGTGTTATATCATCAAAACTTTTCTAGTTTTCAAGCTCCAAGACTAAAATAGACCTTGTTGTCAAACTCAAGTGCGAAGTGAACAAAAAAAAAAGTACAAATACCAACATAAACCTAATTTCTGAATTCGAGCCCTATATGATTCCCAATAATAATAATAATAATAATAATAATAATAATAATAATAATAATAATAATAATAATAATAATAATAATAATAATTGTCAAGATTATTTTTAAAATCGGTTTAAAAAAAGGGGATTGACTTTAAAAACGAAAATGTGAGTCGCCACCAATCCCTTTTTACTTAGGTGTGATTGGATCACCTTCTAAAACGTTTTATTTTAAAACATTTAATTTTGGTCTACGAAAAAAACAAGAAAACGAGTTCGAGAGTCGGTTACGTACGAGGAAGGGTTAGCACCCTCGTAACGCCCAAAAATTGGTACCTAATCGATAAAATCATGTCCAAATGTTTGAAATTTAAAAAGTTTAAAATAAGATCATTTATTTGAAGGTAAACCAAGACTACCTATCTTAAAGAAATAAGAATACCACACCCAGTAAGTTAGGATACAGTATCTCATGACTTCAAAGTTAGATACATCTTTATTCCAGAAAATTCTTACCTCGAGATACTGAACATCACACCCAATAAGTTAGGATACAATGTTTTGAATTCCCAAGAATAAGGTTTTTATATTTAAAACTTGAGATTTCTTTGTTCCGAAAGAATATAAACATCACATCCAGCACGTTAGGACACGATATTTTAAAACCTTCGTAATCAAAATCCTCTCATTATTTATAAAACTTGTTAAAAGGACATTTAGTTATTTAGCCAAATAGAAAATCGCAACCCAGCACGTTAGGGCACTATTTTCGAAATTTCTAAATACCAAAGCATTGCCTTATTTTAAAAATATTTAGATAAAAATATGGTAATCTTGTAAAAAAACTGTATTCATAAAACAATAAATAACTATACAATGGTAATCATAAATAAATAAATGAAAGAGTATAGGCAAATAATATATATATATATATATATATATATAAAACCCTAATATGTATATAGTGTAAATAATGAAAACAGAATATGTTATACAATATAAATAAATTTTAGTTTAAAAAAAATGATATAATATAATAGTGTATAATGTACAAAATTTTAAAATATATATAATAACTAATATATAAATACTAAATAATTTTGTAAAAAAATAAAAAATAATTAAACTAAACTAAATAATAATATAATAATAATTAGAAATATATAATATAATAATTAATATATAAAAATAATATACTGAAAATAATTTTGAGCTAAATAAGAATAATAAATAATAATGATTTAATATAAAAAATATATATTTATACTATTAATATATTAATATAATAAAGAAAATAATATGGACAATTTAATAAATAATTTAATACAATATTAAAATAATAAAATAAAAGGATAAAATAAAATAAACAAAGAAGACAGGGGTTAAAAAGGCAATTAAAACAAATAAAAAGGATTAAAATAAAACACGCGTTAAATCCCGGGGACTAATATGGAAATTATGCCTCTTTCCAAAACGGCGCCGTTCCAATTTTAACCCTTTAATAGCTTGTGGGACTAAATTGAAGCAAAGTATAAGTTTTTGGACTAATTTAAAATAAATAAAAGTTGATTTTAATGAAATTAAACTTAATAAAATAGAAGAAGAACTAATATCGTAATTTTCCCTTTTTAATAGAATGCGCGGACCCTTATCGGGTTTTCGGGTCAACGCGCGGACCCTGCTTAATCAAAACGGCGTCATTTCATTTTGTCTATAAAAATCAATTTTAATAAAAAAAATCATTTCTGAATCTGTTTTAAAAAAAATTGAAGAATCCTCTGGGAGATTCTTCGTCTCTTCGCCTAAGCTCTTGTTCATCAAATTGCTGGGCCACGCGCCACACGCACCTCCATGGCCGGTGGCCGGAGGCCTAAAACGTCCGTTTTTCCTTGCTTTCGAAAGGTAACTCCTTCCTTTTTTACTCTTTTTTCAACAGTGGTGATATGTACAAAAATATATATAAAATGAAAATAAAAATAAAACAATCAACAGAATAAAAGGAGAATCACCTTTGTAAAAACAACCTTCTGCTTTTATTTCAATATATTTCAGTTTCTTTGTATTGTGTGTATTTTCAGTGTATTCGTGTAAAATTCCCCCCTTTATATTACAAATTCTTGGGTTTTTTATAACCCATAAATAAAAAAGGAAACATAATTTTTCTATATTTGCTACCACTTCTTTCCTTTTTGCAGGCAATTGATGAAGATCTCAGCGGCGATGGATTGATTTGGCGTGGATCGCGGCGTTATCGAGGGCGCGAGGGTTGCGGCGCGATGGTAGGTGGCCTGGGTGCGAGGAATCTGTTGCGGCGCCGAGGGTTTCCTCAGAAACCCTAAGTCTTTGAGTTTAGTTTAGGAGTTGGGCCTGTAACATCCTGAAATTTTGGGCCTATGCGTTTAGTGTGTGGATATGTTTAATGTGTTAATTTAACTGTTAGGGGTCCAAATTGGGCTCAGGATGTGGACAAGGCCTTGGTGAAATTCTTGCTCGGGCACTATAATGTTTAAAAGGTGGTATCTGAGTTTAAATAACATAATGGGCTTGTGGCCCAGTGGCAAAATGGCGCCACTAAGAGGGAAGGGAGTTGGCGTCAATAGGCCAGGGGAGAGGCCCAATTTGTGGCCGTTTGGAGCCCATGTTTTTGGGCCAAATTCGACACTTATAAGGAGGAGTAGGTTGGACGGCAAGAAGGCTATTATTTAGGGGATTTTATGTTTTAAATTATGTGGATAATGTGCTGATAAAAGAAGGAAGAGGTGGTGCTATCTAGGTTTCTTTTGGAGATATAGATGGATTAAGATAAAGGAGAAAAGATAGGATTTATCTGCAAGGCTAGGTGATGGCCGAAATTTCTATAAATAGGGGGGATATCTCTTCAATTTCGGCATTTGAACCCCATTCTCTCAATCTTTTCTCTCATTCTCTTCTACAAGCCAAAACCCTAGTTGCTTTCTGCAATCTTTTCTTTTGAATTCTCCAGAAGCCGAAACCTTTTATTTCATTCTCTTCTTCATTCTTTTTCTTTTGTGCCGATTTCTCCATTAAGCCAAAATCTTTTTCCATTCTTTTTCTTCCTAGCCGAAATCTCCAAGCCTCTTTCTTGTTTTATTTTCTTCTTCTCTTTTGCCAAAAACCGAAACTCTTCACTCAGTTCTTCTAAAAGCCGAAAATGCATCAGCCTTCTTTTGTTCATACTTTTTCGGGATTTTCTTAAAAGCCAAAATCCCTAGATTTTATCTCCTGTGATTGCCGAATCTTTCTACAAGGGATAGCCGAAACCTTCTATAGAGGTAAGTATCTATTTGGGTTTTCTTTTGATCTTTTTCGGCTTTTGGAGACTATAGCCGAATGGCTAAATAGTTGGTTAATCTCGTGTTTTCTCTCATTTGCGACATTCCAAGATTTGAAGGGGATTTAATCGCTTAGATTTCTAAGCCAAAGTTCAGTAGCACTTGGATCGTAACACTTTCGGGATTTCAAGGTAAGGAGATCTGCTAATTTAAAACATATAATTCGGGTAAAACACTAACCCTTCGCCGAATATAGGAGAGGCCCTATCTTCGCGTTCTTCCGACTTTTGAGCAAAGTTGTAGACAAAGGGCAGTAGATTAGTGAGGATATCAACATAGAGAGTAGTCCTACGCATTAATCAGGTGTGTAACTTTCCACACCATCTAGATTTGTTTGCTAATACATGTATATAAATCTATTTTGTTCTGTTAAATGCCGAAATCCCGGCATAATGGTTAAAACCCGAGGAGGGTAAAAGCAAATCACCAGGTTAGTGATCTCTGTCATTCCTATGTGAATGTTCCTGTTAAGATGACATATGTGATAAGTATGCTGATTCCTATGATTGCATGGGGTTGGGTTTGATGAAAGGGGAAGTGTTCTGTTGTAGCGGCTTTTGCCGTGACCTGTTGTAGCGGCTTTTGTCGTGACCTGTTGTAGCGGCTTTTGCCGTGACCTGTTGTAGTGGCTTTTGCCATGACCTGTTGTAGTGGCTACGGCCATGATCTGATGATGAGAAGCATGACTGCCATCGATGGTGTGTAGCGGTGTGGGTTGATTGTAAAAATCCCCAATGGTGTGACTGGTAGGTAAGTGTGGCGTGTAGCGGATGGAAACCTAGGATTTGAGTTGGGCTTTGCATAATTTTTGTTATATATATATATTAATCTGTTATTCTGTTCTGTAGGGCTAAGACCCATATCTAATGGTGCATGAGGGTTGCACACTGAGTCTCGCGACTCAACCAATTACTTAACATTTTCAGGTATCACCTAGTGCATCGGACTGGGCTGGAGAGGAGCGCAAGGTGGCCATGCAAAAGAACATTTGGATTCAGCAAAAAGACTTTAGTTTATTATTTTATATTTTTATTTAATGGGTTTTAAATCTCGTTGTAATAAGGCCATGGGCCACTGGATTCATATTTATTTTGGGGTTTTGTTTTGGGCTTTGACTGTTACTAGACATTTAAATGTTATGTTTAATTAGACTAGGCCATGTACTAAATTTTGGTTTTAAATTCATAAAGGCATCTTATAAAATATATATCTTATATTAATTACCAAATTATTAAGTTTTCCGATATAAATGCTTAAACTCGACAAATGACTTCCAAAAATGCGACATGTTTTACTAAAACTTCTTAGTGACATGCCAGATCCGGTCGTGGTGTTTGGGCCGGGTCTGGGGTGTTACAGGGCCATTTTGGGCCCGTCTGTTGGTGTTGGGTTAGTGGTTTAGGAATGGGTCTGTAAGTGGGTATTGGATTCGAGCTTCAGGCCCATTTATTGTAAATGGACTGGACATTATTTATTTATTCTGGTTTATTTTAGCCCAGTCAAAATTGGGCTTTTACAGCTGCCCCTCTTTGCTCATTGTCATGTAACGAGAATAGAGCAAAGACTATAAAAAGACCAATTTTGACCGGCCTTGGCCAAGCCTCGACTTCTTGATCCTTGTCTTCTTCACATGGCTTCCAATCTAACTGGAGCTTCATCTTAATTTCAATTAGTCTGATGTTTTCAATCTGCTTCCTGCAACTTCAGGAAGGCCAAAATCAGCTATCTTTTAATCTTCTCCGCTGCAACTTCAGGGAGATAAGGCTGAAAATGTGTTTGATCTGCTTTCTACAACTTCAGGAAGATAAGATCTTCTGTTTTCACTCTACTCCACTACAACTTCAGAGAGATGAGACTGAAAATGCTTTTGGTTTGCTTCCTGCGACTTCAGGAAAATGAGTTCTGTCTTCAGTCTACTCCCTACAACTTCAAGGAGATAAGGCTGAAAGTCTTTTCGATCTGCTTCCTACAACTTCAGGAAGATAAAATCTTCTATCTTCAGTCTACTCCCTACAATTTCAAGGAGAAAAGGCTGAAATTCTTTTTGATCTGCTTCCTACAACTTCAGGAAGATGAGATCTTCTGTCTTCAGTCTACTCCCTTCAACTTCAGGGAGATAAGGCTGAAAGCGCTTTTGATCTGCTTCCTACAACTTCAGGAAGATAAGATCTTCTGTCTTCAGTCTACTCCCTACAACTTCAGGGAGATAAGGCTGAAATTCTTTTCGATCTACTTCCTACAACTTCAGGAAGATAAGATCTTCTGTCTTCAGTCTACTCCCTACAACTTCAGGGAGATAAGGCTGAAATTCTTTTCAATCTACTTCCTACAACTTCAGGAAGATGAGATCTTCTATCTTCAGTCTACTCCCTACAACTTCAGGGAGATAAGACTGAAATTCTTTTCGATCTGCTTTCTACAACTTCAGGAAGATGAGATCTTCTATCTTCAGTCTACTCCCTACAACTTTAGGGAGATAAGGCTAAAAGCGCTTTGATCTGCTTCCTACAACTTCAGGAAGATAAGATCTTCTGTCTTCAGTCTACTCCCTACAACTTCAGGGAGATAAGGCTGAAATTCTTTTCGATCTGCTTCCTACAACTTCAGGAAGATAAGATCTTCTGTCTTTAGTCTATTCCCTACAACTTCAGGGCTGAAATTCTTTTCGATCTACTTCCTACAACTTCAGGAAGATGAGATCTTCTATCTTCAGTCTACTCCCTACAACTTCAGGGAGATAAGGCTGAAATGGTCTCCGATCTGCTTCCTACAACTTCAGGAAGATAAGATCTTCTGTCTTCAGTCTACACCCTACAACTTCAGGGAGATAAGGCTGAAATTATCTTCGATCTGCTTCTTACAACTTCAGGAAGATAAGATCTGAAAGTGTCTTCGATCTGCTTCCTACAACTTTAGGAAGATAAGATTTGTTGTCTTTAACCTTGCTACATTGTCCTGTAGAATGCTTTTGTCTAATAATTAGGATGCCTTGATCGAAATGCATCAAATGCTATGATATATGAAGATGAATCATATTTCAAGGATTAGGATGCAATGACCGGAATGAATTAAATGCTCCTAATGAAAATTGTTATGATACAAAAATGTTATGAGTATGATTCCTATTCTAGGTGCTATCACTCATTTGTTTTTCCATTCTTGTTCATCAATCATGTTCTGCTTCAACCAGCTTGCCCCAATGTGATTTTTGAGTCAGCCCCACTTGAACCTCGTGATGTGAAGTTGGTATCTCCCACTGCAACTTCAGGGGAACGATATTTGGTTTCTTCCATATTTCTATTACCACTCAGAGGTACAGAACTTGTATCACTTTTAATCTGTTACACCATTCGCTGGGTGTAATGAACAGATGTATGTGTCTGAATGGATGTAGGGTATCCCGACAATGATCCCATTTTATACTTGGACTGACCTTGTTCGTTACTTGCTGATGTGGTACCACCAACGAAATTGTCTTATCCAATAAGAATCTGAAGAGATAATCATTTTTCAATGTTTCCAGCCCTTAAGCTTGGTGAGTTCTGAACAATAGTCATGTTTCAGATTCCTCATATTATTTAGAAGCTTCTAGACTAATATGCGAAACTCCTTTTATGAAAGTGTTTTTAGTCCATTAATCATTATTTCAATATAAAATGCTTGAAAAAGATCACAACAATGGACATGAAAGAAATTAATCAGGAGCATAGCTCGAAGCAAATAAGCTAATCAAAGATAACCAAGGCAATAACTAAAAATTGATTGGTGTATCTTAAAAAGAATAAAGTAAGTAAAGATAGCAAAGGCTATAAAAGAAAATTAATTAAGGTGTTTCTTTGAAAAGAATAAAGTAATCAAAGATAGAAAATTTAAAAGGAGTAAGATGGGAAACTAGGTGCCTTAGATATTGCAGTTTAAGCTTCTCTGTTCCGATTTCTTGAGGACCATTTTAAACTCAATATGTGTTTAGGGGATCCGGAGTACTTTGTCGATGCCCCAAGGCGTAACATACTTCCTCATTACTAATTTAGACATAGCAAGACTACTGTATGCCCCGCTTTTTGGTCCAAATTTGAGCTGCCCTTTTCGGGTTTTCAACTCAAATCCCCTTTGGTCTCAAAGCGCCCTTTGCGGGTTTTCGCCTTGGCCTCTCCCTTTTTTTTTTTGATTTCGAGGTGCCCTTTACGGGTTTTCACCTTGGATTTTTCTCTTTCAGGTCGAATATTTCTTAACTGAACCTGAATTCGCCGGATTGGGCAAGTCTTCGTCGCATGTCTCAGTCAAAATCAATGCTCCTCTAGAATAGGTCTTCTTTGGCATCTGCTTTCCTCTAAAATCATTTTATAGAAGAAAAGTCTTTTTCAGCATCAGGTTCCTCTTGTAGAATTCTCTAGGATGAACCTTTTTTTTCGTAAGCTCGCATCATCCGACTGTGATGGATAGCTTTTTAACCTTTTCTTCAATTAGGCTCAATTGATGAAAACACTTCCAATCTATAAACCAATGTGTAAGATGTTGCCTCGGCAAAGGTCCTAGCCAACGTTCGATAGAGTGTAGTGATAGCTTCTTATGCCAATCTTTACAAGTCTTAGCCACCCTTTTTCTTTTCTTTTTTTTTCTTTTCTTTTGGCAACTTTTGTTGCACTGTGATATGCTGCCTGATCTGTAGACAAACTGTAAACTTTGACTTTTGTACAGTTATTTGAATGCGATCCTTTTTGGCATTCTGCTAGCATCTTGACCTCTTTTTTTTTTTGATGGTTATCGATTTTGTAACATTGACATAAGAAGCTACTTCCACCCTCTTAATGAAGTAGACGACGACCATAACAGTAAATCGATGATGACTTGAAGCGTTTGACGAGATTTGACTCATAATATCCATGCCCCACATATAGAAAAGTCTGTGAAAAAAATAAAAGAGTCACATAAGTCTCATCTTCTTCAATTCAGTATTTATGGTATAACTGATGCAAACCCTTTCTATGGTAGACCAACAGTGCCCCATCTTGTTTAGCCCGTGTCTTATTAGTCCAGGCATGTCCTGATATGATCGTGCGAAAACATCTTTGAATTTTCAAAGATAACTTAATAATGTCTCGCCTTATTTCTGTGATGAGCTAGGCTACAATCTTTACTCCTTTCCTAAGCTCGCAATATCCAATGACCCTTTGTAGAGTAAGGTCTTTTTTCGTCTTGTTTCACCATTCTTAACAAATTAGAAGATAGGTTACAATCTCTATTATCTTCAAAGTCCTTAGATCCCCTAGGCCTATATCTCATTCAAAAAGGGAGCTAGTAACAGCATTGCTCACATCGTTGATATCTGGAGACCTAGTTATGAAGGCAAGAAATCTAAAGAATAAATGATTCTAAGGATAGTTATTTGTATGGTGATGAATGAAGAATGAAAGAGTATTCTAATAAAACAAAAGAATGTACAATATGAAATAGAAAGAATAGAAGAATAAGTACCAAAAAAAGATGCATTTTATTGAAATAAAATTTTGAACATAAGCCTATTTCACAAAAGGGGTCTTATTGCCTCTAGGCTTAAGGCAACAAGCATGTTTTGCATATTACTATAGATCAGCTCTAAGAATATAGATATCTCTTCTACAATCCCATTATTCAAGACACTCCCCAAATATCCAAGGGTTTGGAAACTTCGTTCCCGGATTCCCTCTTTGCTTTTGATTTCTTCAAGAGATCACAATTTTCTTGTCTCCATGATTGGGTAATGGGTTTTCCACACTGGGTGTGTCATCAAGCTTGACAGCTCCCATCTTAAGAAGCCTCTCAACTACCTTTTTGAAGGCAGTGCAATTTTCTATTGAATGCCCCGTTATTCTTGCATGGTAATCACATTGGGCGTTTGAGTCATACCATTTAAGATATGGGGGTTGTAACGGCTGTAGATAATACGGGGACACCACCCATGCCTCTAATAAAGTCTGATATAGCTCCTTATATGTCATTGGAATTGGTGTAAATTTGAGCTTTTTGAAATTTTGCCTAGGGCTTGATTCTTGTCTCGTGGACCTTTGTTGCCCAGCCGTAACCACTTTCGGTTGGCTAACAGTGACTACCTTTGAGTACCCTTTGTTGTATGTACTCGTATTATTCGCCTCGTCATCCTTTTTCTTAGGAGTAGACCTTCTAGTGGTTTCTCTTGCCTCGATCTTGCCACCCCTTATGGCATTTTCAATCATCTCTCCTACCATCACTATATCCGCAAAGCTTTTAGTAGTACTTCCTATCATATAAGTGATGAATGGAGCCTTCAAGGTATTGATGAAGAGCATTGTAGTCTCCTTTTCTAGGAGTGGTGGCTGAACTTGCATAGCAACCTCTCTCCATCTTTGCGCATACTGCCTGAAGCTTTCATTTAGTTTCTTCTCCATGTTTTGCAAAGTAATTCTGTCAGGCATCTTGTCCGTGACATGGTTGTATTGCTTCATGAAGGCTTGAGCTAAGTCTCCCCAGGAGCTAATGTTAGCGCGGTTGAGTTGATTATACCACCTAGACACTGCTCCCACCAAACTGTCTTGGAAACAATGAATCAGAAGTTGATCATTGTTTACATAGCCAGTCATCCGTCTACAAAACATAATGATGTGGGCTTCAGGGTAGCTAGTCCCGTTGTACTTCTCAAACTCTAGCATCTTGAATTTATGAGGAAGCACTAAATCTGGAACCAAACTTAAGTCCTTACCGTCAATACCGTGATGATGGTCAGCATTTTCCAAAGCTTGGAACTTTTCTTCCAACCATCTACAGCGATCCTCCAACTTCCTTGAAGATTCAATTCTTTTTCCCCTTTTTTCTGCTATGTCCAACTCAGGGATAATAGGATTGGCAGGGTTATCTCCTAGTTTAGATCCCGTGTAATATCCTGAAATAGGGGTTGTGAGTTTGGTAAATAACTCGAGTGTTAGTGGGCCTCAAGAGTGATTTTGATGTGTTTTTAGAGTCCCTAAAACTCTCAGATTAAAATGGGACACTTTTGAAATTTTTGAAAATTTTGGGCTAAAAGTGAAATTGGGCTGAGGGAGGCCTTAAGTAAAAAATTTTGTAAAATTTTGGACATGAAAGTCCAGTAGTAAAGTGGTTTCCGTGTACCACTTAAGGGTCAGCGCCAAATGAGGTCAGGGGTTCGAGTCTTCTATGCGGCATAAGTTCTTATTTTGTTGCAAAAGGGCGTTAATGCCGAAGAAGGTTTTAAAAATATATTTTGAACATCGGTGAATAAGAAATTCCAGGTGGTAGAGTGGCTAAGAACGCAAGGGGGCCTCTCGAGGTCGGGCGTTCGAATCCCATTGTGGGCACGGATGCTTTTATTTTTGGCTCCTGGTATTAAGGTAGGGGAACCAGCGAAGCATAGATTAAAAGAAATTAGTGCTGCAATATTGTCATGAAATTCAGACTGGCCGAGTGGTTGAGACGCTTGCAGCAAGGAGGCTTCAAGAGGTCATGCGTTCGAGTCACGATTGTAGCGCATGCGCATCCTATTTTTGCTTCTAGCGCTAAATCATAAAAAGGCCTGCGAGTATGGTTTAAAAGAATTCTCGAAGCAAAATTGGCAAGAAAGTCACATTAGCAGAATTGGCAGGACGCATGGGCTTGATGCTTCAGGTCTTGGGTTCGAGACCCTGGAGCACAGCATGGTTCTGATTATTTTTGCTAACGTGAAAGGGCTGCATAGGCATTAAATGCAGCAGGCACGCATGAAGCAAGGATTGCTTCTTCTTTTTTTGGAAGTACGGGGCATTACTCCTTTACCTTTATTGTTATTTAGTTTTATTTTATGATTAATAAGGTGATGGGCTACATTCCTTATGTAGTATAGTTTATTATTTTAAGGATAGAAATTTGCAAAAGTGGGAAGCATGGCCTTGGGAGGATGAGTATGTCTTGGGATAGTGTATTATTTTTTCAAGGATGAATTTTGGCTTTGAATGGATACATGTATGGCCGGCCTTAGTTTGATAAAAAGAGAAGCATGGCCATTAACCCTTTTAATTTATTCAAGGATGGGTAAAGTGATGGAATAAAGAAATAAACAATGTTGAGCTTAACAAAAGGAGAGCATGCGGCATTGGAATTGAAAAAGTATGGCCTTGGTCTTGTGATGCAAAAAGCATGTCCAAATTTCTTGATTTTGGTTTTCTTTGCAATTTTGTTTGGCCGAAAATGGTGAATCCTTTAGGGGGGACTTTCATTCGGTTGTGAGTGTAACCAAGGAGTGCTAAATTTCCTTAATTGTTTTCTTTCTTCCCACCTATTTCTTTTGCATGGTAGAAATAGAGACTTAGGGGAGATGAGCTTCGGTTTTGAGGGAGCTAGAGAACCTTTCGGCTAAGCAAATGTTGCTTGCATGGCTTCCTTACGTTGTTGTTGGCAAAATTAATTGGTCACTATTACCAAATCCTTCGACCTTTTTCCTTGGTCCTTTATATTTTTTTACCTTAAATCTATATATATTTTTCGTCGAGGCCGATTCTACAAGAGTAGGACCATAGAGTCTTTGCTTTTGATTGAAGGAAGGAGACTTTAGGGGAGCTCTCGGGTTTTGAAACACCAAGGTAAGCAAAAAGGTAGTTTCGGCCAAAGGGCCATGTTTGAAGTATTCTTGTGCTGGCCGATCCTAATAAATTGTTAGTAGAGTTGCTGTCAACACCAAAAGTAAATAATCATTTTCGGATCCTTTAGCAAAAACTTGTGGTTGTTAACTTTCGGCCATAAGCTATATTTTTGGGTTTTGTGATAACCTAATGTTGAGTTTGGCTTTAGGGATGGCCGAATATGTATTAAGCCATATTGATGTGTTCTTTTTGTGTGTAGCTAGTGTTAAGGAGCATCAAAGGAATCTTTCGGGAGTTGATGTGCTCAAAGGACTTTGTTGAGCAAGGTAAATGGAATTTCGATATCTTTGAAAGCTAATCGACAGAAACCAGTGGGTTTTCGGGATCGAAATAAGCTAGGTATATGACTCTTGGTATTCGGCCTAAGGCCATGTTTTTGGTACTAAGTGTGACCGATTTCGGTTATGTGTTCTAGGAGCAAATCGATAGAAATAACAAAAGCTTTCGGGATCTTAGTTGCTATTAGATTCGATAAATCAAAATCTCGCTATAATCAGGTGCGTAGCTATCGCACTGTTCTTTTGCTCGATATATGTATTGTAAGTATTATTTTATGTAAATGTATGAGTTGTGCATGATAGCCGAAATAAAGGCTAAGAGTAAGGATACCAAGGTAAGTGATCGATAAATCAAGTTAATGGTTATGATATTAACTTTTTGGTGATGTTCAATTATAAACGGTTATCGATGAGTGTAAAATAAAGTGATGACATGTGATGTATATTGTTATGAGTAATATGTGACCATGGTATAAAATACACATATTTGTTTCGTACGAAATGTTGTTATGGTACATATACGTACGCATGAGACTTGTGATGTGACTATTGGAGAAAAGGTGTACACTATGTGAGTGTTCTAATGCTAGCCTCGTGCTACATTCGTGATTGTTGATTTGTGAACTGATTTAAAGATATGTGAGATCCCTATGGGATCGGTGGCTTAGCCACGACCTTAAGAAATAATGTGCAAAAGAAAGATACGTAGATCACTTTGTGGATTGGACTTCGAAATTGTATATTCGTAATCATAATTATAATATTGTGTATTCGTAATTGCATATTTTTAATCGTATATATATATATATATGGATTATGTGGATATGGGCCAAGCCCATATATGAGGACATGTGTATTAACTATGCACTGAGTCTTGGTGACTCACTCTATTTTATTAAACCTTTCAGGTGGCGCGTAAAGCTTGGACCGGGTCGGAGAGGATACAAAGGTGGCCATGCAAAAGTGGATTTCATGCAAAGGAATCTCTGGTTTAATGAATTAAATATTTACATTATCCGTATTTTGATTAAGTGTGTATTGTAATAAGGCCCACTAAAGTATTTCAGATCTATTATTAAGTATTATTAATATTATGCCCTATTATGGATGGATGATTTAAAGATGATTGCAAATGATTTTATTTTATCAAGTAAAACTTGAATCCGATATTTTTAACAAACTTCGATTTCTACTTAGAATATTACAAGTCACGAAAATGTTTTACCAAACTAGACAAAATTTTAACGGTTTATCTCTTAAGTAAGAATGTTTTTCGAAAGTATTCCGCAGTGGCATTCCCAATTCGGTCGAAGTGAATGAGCCGGGTTTGGGGGTGTCACATTTTGGTATCAGAGCATGGTTCAAAACTCGGCTTTGAGGTTTTGGGCCCGAAAGGAGTTTTCGAAAGTGGGCTTTTCAAAATGTGAACTTCTATTTTGAGCTTATTCTGGCATGGCACCTGTACCTCCGACCCGAAGTCCACCTGGTAAGTACCTCTGACTACTGAGGTATATTGAATATGTGAACTGTGTGGACATAATTGGGTTTGTAGATTAGAAAATTTGGGCTATCGAACCCTAAGACTAGTCTACTCGAAAACAATGCATAAGACTTAAGGACTGAAATGACCCTAGAGGTGTAGTGAATAAATGTGTCCATGTTTATGAACGTGTATGTGACTCTCCGAATCAGAAGTAGCGAACTTGAACCGAACCTCTGTGTGATCAAAAGAACCATTTCTAAATACTTATTCCATAAAATTGTTCGCGAATAATAAGTAGAGCAAATTCCTAATGCATAAAACTTTTTAAGTCAGATTGTGCGATAGAGATGAGTCCTAGAGGACATGATCGAGACAAAATGGCCGTATCGGAACTCGTTAGATCGGGTCAAGGGTTGATAATAAGCTGTCACCCCCACCACCAACTTTTGATATTGAGCAGCAAGATCAGACGAGGAATAATACTGTATTGCGGACAGTGCTGCAAGTTTTAGAGAAGGTGGCTGGAGAGGGAGAAATATGAGAGCTCGAAAATTTGTTTCCGAGCAACTTTGAGCCAATGGAGCGGATTTGTTCTGTGATATATCAGGCGTGGTACCCAGTGTGATTGAATATTGGCTGGAAGCAACCAAGCGAGTTATGGATGAGCTCGACCTGAGCCCTGAGGAAAAAGTGAAAGGAATGGTGGCTCACGGTTCGAGGTAGTGTCACAACAGAGGACCCCACTCGGGAGTATGTCAAAATAACATACCAGAATAAGTATGTCAGTACTTATTTCATTGATGCTCAGAGGAAATGTGTTTTTGGGACTAGTTCAATGGAACGAGTCCATGGCGAAATACGAGACTGAATTCCTAAAGTTAAGCCGATTTAATCGAGGAATAGTGGCTACAAAACATGAACGATGTGTCCGGTTTAAGGACGGATTAAAGAACGGCCTGAGACTGTTGATAGTTCCTCAACAGGAACGGGAATTTGTTGTGTTAGTCGAAAAAGCTAAGATAGCTGAAAAGATTAAGAACTCGATGAGACAAAACTGAGATAAGGATATGAACCGTAATGGAAGAAAGTTTGAATTGTTTAAATTATCTAAGGATCTTCGGAAAAGACCGAAGGTTGAAAGTTTTGCTCATGTGATTAAGCTAGCTATGGGAAATCGGGACCGTCCGTGTGCTCAGTGTGGAAAATATCGTGTCGGCGAGTATTGGAACCAGAAATTTGAGAATTTTTTTTTAATATAAGTCTATAAGCAATTGAATATTGATAAGGTTAGTTATAACCTTGTGTACATGTTGAAATCCTGGTTATAAATGTCGTGAAAGCCGACTGTGGATAGACTTTCTATCATGAAATGTTACTGAAATGATAAGTACAAGTGATATGTGGATAGACTTTTTATCATAAAATGTTACTCAAGTGATAAGTACAAGTGATATGTGGATAGACTATCTATCATGAAATATTATTGAAGTGATAAATACAAGTGATGTGAATTATATGGTTTATAATTCTGGTCAGCTTGTAATGTGATTCAGATGCTGATAATAGTATATTTCAGGCTTTGATGCCTAGCAGGCTTTGTGCCGGTGTATATTTCAGGCTTTGATGCCTAGCAGGCCTTGTGCCGGTGTGTATTTCAGGCTTCGATGCCTAACCGGCTTAATGCCGATGATGTGTTATAATAGAGAATTCATGAATCACTTACAAGATGAAATATGTTTATTACCATAAGCTAAGTGCTCGGGTAAGTACAAGTCCTTCCTATTTGCAAGGAATAAGATAAGTTGGTATTTTCTCATTTGAATTAAGTGAGATGTGATATAGTTGAAGCTTCGGTAAGACTTTTAAAATGTGCAATTGATCTTACCATTGATATGTATAAGTTATCCATGATGGAATTGAAGCTTAAATATGCTTATGAAGAAGTGGCCATATGTGAAAATGCTAAATGTGAAAAAGTTTGAAATGTGTTTGCATATGTGTACATTTGAGTATATGTGATCGATATATGGTGAATTGAAATGTACGGATGTTCGTTAATAAGTAATTTCGAGGACGAAATTATTTTTAAGGGGGGTAGAATTGTAATATCCCGAAATAGGGGTTGCGAGTTTGGTAAATAACTCGAGTGTTAGTGGGCCTCAAGAGTGATTTTGATGTGTTTTTAGAGTCCCTAAAACTCTCGGATTAAAATGGAACACTTTTGAAATTTTTGAAAATTTTGGGCTAAAAGTGAAATTGGGCTGAGGGAGGCCTTAAGTAAAAAATTTTGTAAAATTTTGGACATGAAAGTCCAGTAGTAAAGTGGTTTCCGTGTACCACTTAAGGGTCAGCGCCAAATGAGGTCAGGGGTTCGAGTCTTCTATGCGGCATAAGTTCTTATTTTGTTGCAAAAGGGCGTTAATGCCGAAGAAGGTTTTAAAAATATATTTTGAACATCGGTGAATAAGAAATTCCAGGTGGTAGAGTGGCTAAGAACGCAAGGGGGCCTCTCGAGGTCGGGCGTTCGAATCCCATTGTGGGCACGGATGCTTTTATTTTTGGCTCCTGGTATTAAGGTAGGGGAACCAGCGAAGCATAGATTAAAAGAAATTAGTGCTGCAATATTGTCATGAAATTCAGACTAGCCGAGTGGTTGAGACGCTTGCAGCAAGGAGGCTTCAAGAGGTCATGCGTTCGAGTCACGATTGTAGCGCATGCGCATCCTATTTTTGCTTCTAGCGCTAAATCATAAAAAGGCCTGCGAGTATGGTTTAAAAGAATTCTCGAAGCAAAATTGGCAAGAAAGTCACATTAGCAGAATTGGCAGGACGCATGGGCTTGATGCTTCAGGTCTTGGGTTCGAGACCCTGGAGCGCAGCATGGTTTTGATTATTTTTGCTAACGTGAAAGGGCTGCATGGGCATTAAATGCAGCAGGCACGCATGAAGCAAGGATTGCTTCTTCTTTTTTTTGGAAGTACGGGGCATTACTCCTTTACCTTTATTGTTATTTAGTTTTATTTTATGATTAATAAGGTGATGGGCTACATTCCTTATGTAGTATTGTTTATTATTTTGAGGATAGAAATTTGCAAAAGTGGGAAGCATGGCCTTGGGAGGATGAGTATGTCTTGGGATAGTGTATTATTTTTTCAAGGATGAATTTTGGCTTTGAATGGATACATGCATGGCTGGCCTTAGTTTGATAAAAAGAGAAGCATGGCCATTAACCCTTTTAGTTTATTCAAGGATGGGTAAAGTGATGGAATAAAGAAATAAACAATGTTGAGCTTAACAAAAGGAGAGCATGCGGCATTGGAATTGAAAAAGTATGGCCTTGGTCTTCTGATGCAAAAAGCATGGCCAAATTTCTTGATTTTGGTTTTCTTTGCAATTTTGTTTGGCCGAAAATGGTGAATCCTTTAGGGGGGACTTTCATTCGGTTGTGAGTGTAACCAAGGAGTGCTAAATTTCCTTAATTGTTTTCTTTCTTCCCACCTATTTCTTTTGCATGGCAGAAATAGAGACTTAGGGGAGATGAGCTTCGGTTTTGAGGGAGCTAGAGAACCTTTCGGCTAAGCAAATGTTGCTTGCATGGCTTCCTTACGTTGTTGGCAAAATTAATTGGTCACTATTACCAAATCCTTCGACCTTTTTCCTTGGTCCTTTATATTTTTTTTTACCTTAAATCTATATATATTTTTCGTCGAGGCCGATTCTACAAGAGTAGGACCATAGAGTCTTTGCTTTTGATTGAAGGAAGGAGACTTTAGGGGAGCTCTCGGGTTTTGAAATACCAAGGTAAGCAAAAAGGTAGTTTCGGCCAAAGGGCCATGTTTGAAGTATTCTTGTGCTGGCCGATCCTAATAAATTGTTAGTAGAGTTGTTGTCAACACCAAAAGTAAATAATCATTTTCGGATCCTTTAGCAAAAACTTGTGGTTGTTAACTTTCGGCCATAAGCTATATTTTTGGGTTTTGTGATAACCTAATGTTGAGTTTGGCTTTAGGGATGGCCGAATATGTATTAAGCCATATTGATGTGTTCTTTTTGTGTGTAGCTAGTGTTAAGGAGCATCAAAGGAATCTTTCGGGAGTTGATGTGCTCAAAGGACTTTGTTGAGCAAGGTAAATGGAATTTCGATATCTTTGAGAGCTAATCGACAGAAACCAGTGGGTTTTCGGGATCGAAATAAGCTAGGTATATGACTCTTGGTATTCGGCCTAAGGCCATGTTTTTGGTACTAAGTGTGACCGATTTCGGTTATGTGTTCTAGGAGCAAATCGATAGAAATAACAAAAGCTTTCGGGATCTTAGTTGCTGTTAGATTCGATAAATCAAAATCTCGCTATAATCAGGTGCGTAGCTATCGCACTGTTCTTTTGCTCGATATATGTATTGTAAGTATTATTTTATGTAAATGTATGAGTTGTGCATGATAGCTGAAATAAAGGCTAAGAGTAAGGATACCAAGGTAAGTGATCGATAAATCAAGTTAATGGTTATGATATTAACTTTTTGGTGATGTGCAATTATAAACGGTTATCGATGAGTGTAAAATAAAGTGATGACATGTGATGTATATTGTTATGAGTAATATGTGACCATGGTATAAAGTACACATATTTGTTTCGTACGAAATGTTGTTATGGTACATATACGTACGCATGAGACTTGTGATGTGACTATTGGAGAAAAGGTGTACACTATGTGAGTGTTCTAATGCTAGCCTCGTGCTACATTCGTGATTGTTGATTTGTGAACTGATTTAAAGATATGTGAGATCCCTATGGGATCGGTGGCTTAGCCACGACCTTAAGAAATAATGTGCAAAAGAAAGATACGTAGATCACTTTGTGGATTGGACTTCAAAATTTTATATTCGTAATCATAATTATAATATTGTGTATTCGTAATTGCATATTTTTAATCGTATATATATATGGATTATGTGGATATGGGCCAAGCCCATATGTGAGGACATGTGTATTAACTATGCACTGAGTCTTGGTGACTCACTCTATTTTATTAAACCTTTCAGGTGGCGCGTAAAGCTTGGACCGGGTCGGAGAGGATACAAAGGTGGCCATGCAAAAGTGGATTTCATGCAAAGGAATCTCTGGTTTAATGAATTAAATATTTACATTATCCGTATTTTGATTAAGTGTGTATTGTAATAAGGCCCACTAAAGTATTTCAGCTCTATTATTAAGTATTATTAATATTATGCCCTATTATGGATGGATGATTTAAAGATGATTGCAAATGATTTTATTTTATCAAGTAAAACTTGAATCCGATATTTTTAACAAACTTCGATTTCTACTTAGAATATTACAAGTCACGAAAATGTTTTACCAAACTAGACAAAATTTTAACGGTTTATCTCTTAAGTAAGAATGTTTTTCGAAAGTATTCCGCAGTGGCATTCCAAATTCGGTCGAAGTGAATGAGCCGGGTTTGGGGGTGTCACATCCCGAGCCCATTTGGAAATTCATAGGCAGTCTATTATCAGCTTGCCCCTGTTGAGGCCTAATTGTGACAGGTGGTCTTTGGGGTTATTCTTCCGGTTGTACATGCGGTGGGGTGAAACCCTGAGGAAAATCTTCATTGTCATCAGCATTTATTATGGGACCCTTTCCATTGTCCATTGCCCCACTCAGCATCTGGGCCATTTGGGCCATCATGTTCCTTTGGGCCTCCAACATCTGGTCCTTCATTTCTTGCTGGAGCTTTGCCATTTGCTCCTGCATCTGGTCTTGCATATCCCTCTGGAATTGTTTAAGTCTTTGATCCATTTTCCTTGTCTTTGCACGTGTACCGTAGTGGTGTTCAGCTTCCAGATTTCCTTTCTCTCTCTCTCTCAAACTCTGTTATATTTTCAACTAATTAGACTTTTTCTATAAACTTAAATGCATGTGATGTGATGTAATGCAAATGCATGAATGCAAAGAAAGAGATGTGTTGATTCTGAATTCAGTTACATTAGAAAAACTTTTCTAGAAAACAAATTTCTTTACATAAAACGGATCGCATACACGGCTTTGCCCTCATATTCCAAGCAAAAACATTAATACCCTTCCTTGCAAAGGTCAAGTCTCGCAAACTTGTAATAAATGCCTTCATAACTCCTTTTTGCTTGATCTGGAACGCGAATCCCTGCTCCATAATACTCGTTAGCTTCTTCAAGAAAGTCGAGACGTGGTGATTCTTGATTTGTCTTTGTCAGCTTGAATCCTAAAGTATTGTATTCCTTCGCCGGCTATCAGTCTTCTCTTATTGTGTTTACTTGGACCATATTCGGACGAGACCATATTATAATCCATTTTATCAAAAAACCCGTTTTCTTATGACAAACTTTTCTATTTAGCAATCGAATTTGAAATCAACATCTCTTTTCTATGATGTGAATGCAATGCAATCAAAACAAAAGAGAACACGTTAGCATAGGAAAAATAACATAGAACACCTATTAGGGTGACCACTAGGGTTTGACATAGTTCTACTTAAGGTGGGTTTCTGGGTTCTCTACGTGTGGTTTAGCTCTAAAGTCGAGGTACCCGAACCAGCAGATTCCTCGATCCTCACCCACTATAGGCTCATATGGACCGAGTTCAGTTTAGGGGAATACATTTCCCTATGGCCATACGAAAGTGAAAACTTCACAAAGACATAGGAACAGATGTATTCCGGAAGCAATCCACTAGCCCATGCGGAGGTGAAAACCTCACGAAGGCATAGCTTCTCACTCCCACTTAAGGGTGTGACCGTAATGGTCATGCAGTGCAATGCATAAATATATTCAGAACCACATGCAATAAAAAAGGATTATAATTTTTAAATCTAATTTTTAAATTCAGACATGAGGACATAAAACTATCAGTTTTACGGCTTGACTCTCTTATTGTCCCCAGCGGAGTCGCCAAGCTGTCGAGACCATTTTTAAAATCGGTTTAAAAAAACAGGGATCGACTTTAAAAACGAAAATGGGAATCGCCACCAATCCCTTTTTACTTAGGTGTGATTGGATCACCTTGTAAAACATTTGATTTTGGTCTACGAAAAAAACAAGAAAACGAGTTCTGGAGTCAGTTACGTACGAGGAAGGATTAGCACCCTCGTAACGCCCAAAAATTGGTACCTAATCGATAAAATCATGTCCAAATGTTTGAAATTTAAAAAGTTTAAAATAAGATCATTTATTTGAAGGTAAACCAAGACTACCTATCTCAAAGAAATAAGAATACCACATCCAGTAAGTTAGGATACAGTATCTCATGACTTCAAAGTTAGATACATCTTTATTCTAGAAAATTCTTACCTCGAGATACAGAACATCACACACCCAATAAGTTAGGATACAATGTTTTGAATTCCCAAGAAAAGGTTTTTATATTTAAAACTTGAGATTTCTTTGTTCCGAAAGAATATAAACATCACATCCAGCACGTTAGGACACAATATTTTAAAACCTTCGTAATCAAAATCCTCTCATGGTTTATAAAACTTGTTAAAAGGATATTTAGTTATTTAGCCAAATGAAAAATCGTAACCCAGCACGTTAGGGCTCTATTTTCCGAATTTCTAAATACCAAAGCATTGCCTTATTTTAAAAACATTTAGATAAAAATATAGTAATCTTGTAAAAAAAATGTATTCATAAAACAATAAATAACTATACAATGGTAATCATAAATAAATAAATGAAAGAGTATAGGCAAATAAAATATATATATAGAACCCTAATATGTATATAGTATAAATAATGAAAACAGAATATGTTATACAATATAAATATATTTCAGTTTAAAAAAATGATATAATATAATAGTGTATAATGTACAAAATTTTGAAATATAATATAATAACTAATATATATAAATACTAAAATAATTTTGTAAAAAATAAAAAAATAATTAAACTAAAATAAAATAATAAAATAATAATAATTAGAAATATAATATAATAATTAATATATAAAAATAATATATACTGAAAATAATTTTGAGCTAAATAAGAATAATAAATAATAATGATTTAATATAAAATATATATTTACTATTAATATATTAATATAATAAAGAAAATAATATGGACAATTTAATAAAATAATTTAATACAATATTAAAATAGTAAAATAAAAGGATAAAATAAAAATAAAACAAAGAAGGCATGGGTTAAAAAGGCAATTAAAACAAATAAAAAGGATTAAAATAAAACACGCGTTAAATCCCAGGGACTAATATGGAAATTATGCCTCTTTCCAAAACGGTGCCGTTCCAATTTTAACCCTTTAATAGCTCGTGGGACTAAATTGGAGCAAAGTATAAGTTTTTGGACTAATTTAAAATAAATAAAAGTTGATTTTAATGAAATTAAACTTAATAAAATAGAAGAAGGACTAATATCGTAATTTTCCCTTTTTAACAGAAATTGTGGACCCTTATCGGGTTTTCGGGTCAACGCACGGACCCTGCTTAATCAAAACGGCGTCGTTTCATTTTGTCTATAAAAATCAATTTTAATAAAAAAAAATCATCTGAATCTGTTTTAAAAAAATTTGAAGAATCCTCTGGGAGATCCTTCGTCTCTTTGCCTGAGCTCCTGTTCGTCGGATTGTTGGGCCACGCGCCACACGCACCTCCATGGCCAGTGGCCGGAGGCCTAAAACGTCCGTTTTTCCTCGCTTTCGAAAGGTAACTCCTTCCTTTTTTACTCTTTTTTCAACAGTGGTGATATGTACAAATATATATATATATATATATATATATAAAATAAAAATAAAACAATAAACAGAATAAAAGGAGAATCACCTTTGTAAAAACAACCTTCTGCTTTTATTTTATTTCGGTTTCTCTGTATTGTGTGTATTTTCAGTGTATTCGTGTAAAATTCCCCCTTTGTATTACAAATTCTTGGGATTTTATAACCCGAAAATAAAAAGGAAACATATTTTTTTCTATATTTGCTACCACTTCTTTCCTTTTTGCAGGCAATTGATGAAGATCTCAGTGGCGATGGAGTGATTTGGCGCGGATCGCGGCGCTATCGAGGACGCGAAGGTTGCGGCGCGATGGTAGGTGGCCTGGGTGCGAAGAATCTGTTGCGGGGCCTAGGGTTTCCTCAGAAACCCTAGGTCTCTGAGTTCAGTTTAGGAGTTGGGCCATTTTGGGCCCGTCCGTTGGTGTTGGGTTAGTGGTTTAGGAATGGGTCTGTAAGTGGGTATTGGATCCGGGCTTCAGGCCCATTTATTGTAAATGAACTGGACATTATTTATTTATTTTTTATTCTGGTTTATTTTAGCCCGGTCAAAATTGGGCTCTTACAACAACAACAACAACAACAATAACAATAATAATAATAATAACCTGTACCTACCAATTTTGTTTGTCACTTAAGGAATATATCTTTTTTTATAATTTACACTAGTATGATATTTTTGCTTTACACTAAGTTGATTTTTTGTTTGTATCAAATTATGGAGTACAAATTTGAAGGTTAAAAATATACTCTAATCCTACTTAGAAAAATTATATATAACCACCTAATATTTTAATAAAAAAATTATGATATTAACTATTTGGACTAATTAATAATATTATAAAAATAAAGTGAACAAATTACATTAGAAATTAAAATGTAGTAGTTAAATATCAAATTTAGGCATAATAGAGAGATCAAAATTGAAAATTAGTTATTTTCTAAAATTGTAAAAATAGAGGATAAGATCGACACAAACCTTAAAGAAATAAAAAAACCACGTGTCATTATGGAAGACTTCTAGGGTATTTAAATTATATATAATAATCTAATATTTTAACCGAAAACTTAATGATATTAACTATTTGGTCTAATTAACAACATTATAAAAATATAGGGATTAATTTATATTAAAATTAAAATATAAAGATTAAATTTTAAATTTAAATATATTAAAGGGGCCAAAATTAAAATTTAACTTAAAATGTAATGAAAAGTCAAAAAAAAAAAAAAAAAAAAAAAAACAAAGGGGGACATAGAACTTAAAAGTAGAGATGAAAATTATAATTTAACCATTCTAAACATAATGTTAAAAGAAAAGGCATGAATGACTAGACGTGTCAAAAATTATTTACTCGTTTTTCTCGGTCTTTATTTCTTCTAAACTATATTGTTCCATCTCCTTTTCTTCCATAAGAAACAACAATCCTAGCGTTTTAACTTTTTAAAATTGAATTTTTGTTTTTCTGGTGGGCCATTCTTTTCCTTTTTTTTAATTTATATTTTTGTGGTTTTTATTTTGTCTATTCTATTTCTTTTAAAAGCGGAATAATTTTAGTTTTAATTTTTTCTTTTAATTTTTCGTCATATATGAATTTATCAATTATAGGTGCCATAAGATTTATTAAAAATTATTTTTGAAGAGTTTTATCATAATAAAGTACAAGATGGTGTTTGTAAAATTAGAATTTGAGATGATAAGAAGAATAACTCATTTGAGACTTGACTTTTTATACATCACTAGTGTAAAAGGTCTTTTAGGAGTTTTGATATTAGTTTCTTAATTGACTAAAATTCATCGTCGTGTTAACTTGATGATAATGGGACTAAGATACTATTTTCAGCGCTTTAATCAATGTGATATATCTTTAATTTATTTTGGAATTCTTCTAGGGTTTTATCTTTTTTCTGTTTTTGAGATTATTCTACAAACATCATTGTATTTCTTAAAAGAAAATCTTCATCTAATACATATTTGTAAAGTATAAAAATTATTAAAGAAACCCTTTCCATTGAATGAAAATTATTTATTTTTTCACAAGGTAAAGCTATATATGGGTTTGCATATTTGTATTTCTCTAGCATCATCAAGGGTATTGTTGTTTAGCAGGTCAGTCTCAAGGTGTCGCTTTCTTTCCTTTTTCTCATTTAATATCTTCAGTGCTGGGGTTGGTTCATTGTGTGTGGTTTCGAAATGGCTATTATCAAAACTGGTGAGTCTGGAACCTCCTCGATGATTGATGGTGTGAGGTGTATTATTTTTGTGATACGAAGAAGAGATATTTGATAAGGCAACTAATTAGAGTTCAATATTACTTATTGCTTATACACACATTTTGTAAGGCCAAAGCCAATACGTAACTAGTCCCAAGAAGCTCTCCAACACAGGAACCACCTACTACTTTCAAGGGGAATCACACCTGTCCATATCTAACATAGCTCCCTTACATTTCTTGATCTTTAGTCAAAGTCCCCGTAAAGTCTTTCTATTATAAAGATTTCATCAAATTAATCTTTTTATTATTAGTGATAAATTTAATCTTATATTATTTAAAAGAATCAAATAAGATCAAATTGGAACAATGTTAATATTTACCGTTTAAAAAATGACATTAAAAATTATTATTTTATTTATCCAACTCCAAATAAAATATGTCATCTACATAATTATAAAAAACTTTCAAAATATAAGTCCGTTGAACTGTAAATGACCTTTTTAAATATTAAATGTGAACTCTGTTGAACTTTGAGCTTATTCGGTTCTTTTTAATAGTACAATGACTAAATTGATTAATTTAATAATAGAAAGACTAATTTGATCTGGTCCCTATAATAAAAGGATCTTCCAAGTACATTCATCGATGATCTTTCATCATCTTCAACCTTGATTGTTTTAAATTTTTTTATCAGAATAAAGCAACATTTAGTCTTTAAATTTGAAAAAAATTCACTTTAATCCCTAAAATTTTTTGTGTTCACATTAATCTCGAAATTTGATAGTTCTTTTTTCCTAATTTAATTCCTAAACTTGAATTTTATTAAAATGTCATGATGTGACACTATGAAATTAAGCCACATCATCCCTTGAGATTTTAAAAATTTTCTTTATTTTTTTTTAAATTTTTTGTATTTTTAGATTTAAAAAATAAAAATTTTCAGGTAATGATGTGACACTTTGAGAGAGTGTCATGTCATCACACCTTAATGAAATTTAAGTTGAGAGACCAAATTGGAAAAAGTTGTCAAGTTTCGAAACTAATGTGGACCAAAAAATTCAGCAATGAGTTGAGAAAAAAAATCCAAGTTCAAGGACTAAAGGTGTGCTTGGTTGAGTGAAAAAGTGTAAGAATAGAATGAGAGAGTAAAATAGTAGAAAGAAAATAAATTCTAAATGTGCTTGATAAGAAATAAAACTGAGGAAAAAAATAATAGAGATGAACATTTTTTATCCTAATGAATTAAAAACACATTGCGTGGAAACCTTTTTGGAAAAAAAATCACGGGCAGAGGAGAAAAAATTTACTAATGTTGAAAACTGAATGATTATAAGAGGAATTTCGAATACATCTATTTAAATGTTGAAAAATCTTATTCTAATCAATGCCAAATAGAAAAATTGTAGTTCTATACGGGTTCTACTTGTGCAGCATGGTTCGTATACAGATCCTTTTATTTTACCACTATATTTTATATCTTTAATAAGAATTCAAGCCACAAACTCTAACAAATATCAAAGTGCATTCAAAAGTATTAACTCAAGTCGCTTAATCTATGTTGCTACTACTTGTCAAAATTCTTCCAACACTCTTTTGACACTGAATAAAAAGCCAATGGAAGAAAAGAAACAAGGTGATTTGGCCATGGAAGGAGGAGCAAAATAGAGACGAAAGTAGAGATGAAGAGGAGGAGGAAAGCAACTACGGTAGTAGATGCAAGCAACAAAAAGCCAATTTTTTTTAAATAAATTGTACCGCAAGTCATTCTAAAATAACATCGTTTTTATTTTGGTCATTCTATTCTTTGTCAATTTAGTCATTTTAATTAAAATAATTGCTCGAATTGATCACTGCCCTTGAAAATTTCATTAATCTTTGACGTAATTTTTCCCAAACTTTTTTCTTCGGTTTATTTGTAATATAAAAATCACCAATCCTTATCACCGCTCAACACTCACCATAAGAACCAACCACCCATCCCTTTCTCCTCCTCCATCTCTATTGCTCCTCACTCTGTCACTCCTGCATCATAAGAACCACCTTACACAACTACTTCTCCAACCCAACAAAAATCCTAAAACACTAAATCAATCCTAACTTTAAATGATAAACAAACTTTAAATTGGATACTCAAAAGACTGCAACGAAAATTGCAGCTTGAAATGGGGAAGAAGAATGTACAATTTTGTAATTTACATAAGCATTTGGATACAAATATGGATAATGGGAAGTAATTATATACTCTCTAACCCCATTTGATTGAAATTTCACATTTAATATATAATCTGTGCGATGTACGAAAGATTTATTATTTTTAAAATTTCGTGTCTTATATAATAATAATTAAGAATTTTTAATAGATTATAAATTTTTAAATTTACGAAAAAAATTGTATATTTTACTTAGGTTTTAATGTAAAAAAAAAGAAAAAACTAAACAATTATAATATAATGAATCTAAAAGTGTCACTAAAAATGGCAAAAGTGTAAATTTGAGGCAACGTATGTTAAGAATGATTGTATATTTGGTGGGAAAAAAATGGACTGAACTGCTCACTCCTGATAAATTGAGGTTCGGATCTGCAAGATAATATGTAGAACATTAATATTTTGCTTCAAAAATATTTTAATAGTCAATTAAAAGTGTAGAAGGTGTACTTATACACATATCTTAATTCCTTTATGTCATTTAGATGGGGTAGTATATTCATCTTGTGTATTTTCATCAAACATCTTCTTCTTTCCTTTATATCTTGCATATCCATCATTATCTTCGTCAATTTTCCCCTTACCCTTGCCGGAAGAAGATCCATGGACAATAGAACTATTGAGAAGCTAGAAAATAAATTCGATTATGTTTAACTGCATAATTTTGTGAATTAATATGGACTTTTTAAACAAACTTCCTAATGTACCTTCTTAATGCTTGCAAGAACAAAATTTGATTCATCTTTGTAATCAACTTCATGAATCTGTGATATAGTGAAGTCTGAAGTTGAAATCAATTAATTGCACTTGAAAAATATAAGTTCGAAAAGATAAGTAATCAAGAATCTTTTCCAGTTTGGTGGCCCCATGCTTCTGTCAAAAGCAGTTTTATTTAGTAAATTGTATAATATATATTTATTAAGAAAAAAAAGAGGAAATTCTCGTAATTAAATAAGTGTAATAAAAATGTAAAAACCTCATACTGAATTTTGCACAATTGTTTTCTAGTGTAATTCAGAATTTGACTTACAATTCCATCGAATAGCACAAAAAAGCTGTAGTGGTCTCCTCGATAACTCTAACAGTTAATTTGAACTTGAAATTTAGTAGTAAGGAAATAATTTGTTAATAAGTATACATACATAGAATTATATTTCTGTATAATGATATATTTGTTAATCATATTAAATTTTAGAGAAAATATTTGGTCAACTATTTGTGAGGTTTTAGACTCCATAATTAAGGTTAAGAGGTTGACAAGTATTCTATAAGAGTATAGTAAAATAGTAATAAATGAATATTTAAAAACAAAGCGACACATAGTAAATTTTTTAAGACAGCTTGTGGAATAAAAAAAAAATACACTGTCAGTGTATCATATACAAACACTAAATTTTAATGCTATATTTTTAAAAAATAACTCATATTATGATAAGTAGAATGATACCAATAAATCATGAATTGAACAGGATCACCACAATTGTTACATAAACCTCCTTCCACTTGTTCTACCGTTGTCCTATGAATAGGACATGCTAAGCAATACCGACCAAATTTCGTATCAACTGTTGTTATAGTTATTAGACATGTAAAATTACGTATTTGTTATATATTTAAAAAAAATATACGCAAAAGTTAACAATGATGTAAATGTAGATTGGAGAATGTAGTATTCGTTAAAATAAATATTGTGTCATAAACATACAATAAAATTAAATACATCTGAATAACCTTATTGAACAATATTGATCAATTGTGCAATGTATACTATATTACTGAATGGTGTTTTTGCAGGGGATGTGTTCTTAGGTATTGTGAATTCCTCAATTGCGTTAGGTAGAATGAAAGAAATGAAAGATTGCATGTGGATTAAAACTTGTGTATTTTCAATTATTGTGGTGATTATTTATCATTAATTTTTTTTGAATGTTTAATTAAAGGAATATATTTAAAAGTACCTTTGTAATAGTGCAGATCTTTTAGAAATGTTCGAATTCTTATAATCCTTTGTCGAAATTGTAGAGGATATTGTGTGCTTACCGTTATAAAGGTCGTAGTCAATTTCAATAAATGAAAACAATAGAGAATTGAATAAATATAGAAAAAATTTATTATTTGCGTTTACTAAACCAAGGAATTTTGATATAGTTGTGGAAGTAACAACAATGACAATGATTTCATTTTGTTCCTTTAGGAGCAAATTATCAATTTGATAAGCACATGATCCCTAAAATGTGATGTCCAAGAGATTACCACTGCATCAAAAATTGATGGAATCTATAATGGATGTTTTGGTAAAAATAATATATAAATTAAAATCATTATATAATTACTTATACATTCCAGAAGCACTCATACAATTTATTTCATCATTAGAACATCCATCTCATGCTTAACCTATCAGATTCCTCACAAACTATACATGCATGACTTATTTAGTGTTCATAATCTGACCATTATCTATAGAAACATTGCAAATACTATCTTACATACGAGAGTCTACTTAGGAACACAACTGACAAGAATGCATAATAGCTTGAGCTCCAAATCCAAATCCTTTTAGAAGTTGCAACAATCACTGCCTCTTAAAATAAAAAAAAAACATCATAAAAATACATTCAGATAACCTTTCCATCATCTTAAGCACAGATAATCCATAAACATTTCAGGCATTCATGTAGATCTACTTTTCAGAGCCATAAAACTCATCTCGACATGAAGAGATTTCTAGAAGAATCTAGAGTTTTGGATCTAGCTAATAGAAAAATGCATCTCCTTTCCTTTAGCCTTAGATTTCAATATCTTCAAAAAAGAAGAAGAGAACCCCCTTTATTTCAAGTTGAAGACCTATTAAAATAGTCAAAGTCTTTATTGGAACTTAACAAATGTCACATCACTACTGACTTGTCTTATTAAGGGGCTAAAACTTTCGAAGAAACTAATTGAGTACTTTCCCTTTCTCTTTTAACTATACTAGTTCTCGTTCGGTTAGTTCCCAACCAACTTACCTTATAACTTAACGTATACAATATCACGGGAAAAGGGTGTACTATTTCTGACGTGGGCTCATTCCTTCAGTATCTATTTACCTGACCACATCCTTCTTCTATCAAATCACAATTATTTAGCGTGGAACTCTCAACATCTTGAACACATAACTGTGCCTGCCCCCATTATAGACCAGCAAGAGCACTTGGGCGATTACCAATTCACCAATTGTACTTTTCAACGACTACGCCACACTTTGTGCCCACCAAAACTGGGGCATTATAGGCTTGCTCAAAGAATTCTTATACTTAGTCAAATTCTTATACTTTACACACACTTAAAACTTACTTTTTACGCCTTCCTTCTATAGACATCATTTGAACACTAGGGTTTTGTAACACCCTAAACCCGGCTTGGTCACCAGGCTTGAATACGGGATGCCACACCGTCTTGTCTCAATTACATTAAACAGGAAGCTAGATTTAAGAAAACCGAACATCTTTTGTTAAGTCAATCAAGTTTTAATACGTCCAAATGGTTAACTATTGTTATTACCTACAAATCTTTCGTTAGTCGATCATACAAACAACCAGAATCATGCATAAGGGCCAATTAGCAGAATTTAATAAAAATGTTCGTATGTATCAATACTGATAACTAGGTATCGATATTTTCCTTAAGTGATATTGATACCACTTGGAAAAATGATACCAAATGGGCATACTATTTCTCGGCCAAAAACCTGAGGTATCGAAAATTATCGGTGCAGATTAAAAAATATCGATAATTTAGCCCTGAGTATCGATATTCGAGATAGGGTATCGATACCAAATTCTTATTCTATTTCCTGTACATTTTAATTTGTAGAGTTATCGATTTTTTTTAAGCCCAATATCGATACCTCTGCTATTGGAGCTAAAAATTCAGCATAGGAATGCAAATATGTAACACCCCTAACCCGTAATCGTCACCGGACTAGGGTTAAGAGGCATTACCGATCATTTCCGAACATTCCATATCATTTTCAACACAAAGCCATTCAAACAAAATAGTTCACATTCATATAGTCCCTTAATGAGGTCTACGAGACCTTAATCACATGCTAGAAAGGGGTTGGGACTAAACCGAACACATACGAAAATTTCCAAAAGTCAAATATTTTTCTATGTTACAGAGGTCACACGCCCGTGTGGGTAGGCCGTGTGCCTTACAAGGCCTCGGACACGCCCGTGCATCCAAGCTGTGGCAAAATAGGGCATACATACTGACTTGTACATACGGCTTGAGACATGCCCGTGGGCTTCACCCGTGGTCGACTGACTTACACCACACGGCCAGTCACACGCCCGTGTGTCTTGCCCGTGGTCGAGTCTGAGTTGTATCAAATTACAAATTTGAAAGACACGGTCGAGCCACACGTCTGTGTGCTCAACCGTGTGGGCAATTATAGGCCATTTTAAGGCCAAATTTGCCTCCCACACCTTGAATCACCTACAAGCCTCAAATCAAAACCAATTCATACCTCAAAATGCAATCAAACATACCAATACAAGCTCCAATTAATCATCTACTATGACATCTATTCTTATACTCAATTCTTACTCAAATAAGTTCATTCCAAAACACCATATTCACAACTCAAATCCTATAACTAAACATCATCTAGTCATACCACAATTTCACACTTAAAATGCCATTCTCATCAACCAATTCAAGTATGAAATATACCATATTTATCATACACTTATCCCACACATATATTACTACATCATTCAACTTTTAAACCATGTCTCATGGAAATATTTACAGAACTCAAAACATGCCACATTTAATAGCCTATACATGCCATATGCCACATATACACATATTTCAAAAGTACCAACATTGATTGCCAATAGTGTGATTATGTCGCTGACATCCCCGAATCCGAGCTAGCTTTACTGACACTGTAAAACAGAGAAACATATCACACAGTAAGCTCAAAAGCTTAGTAAGTTCATAACATAATACATTCAAATTAACAAACCAAACTCATTAAACAAGTAAATCCATCACATAGATCAATTCTCAAATATTCATTCCATATCATCTATGGCTAAAATACTCATTCAACCATTCATAAATTCATATACAATCTCATCAACCACAAAGGTTCAATACATACCTTAGCCAACACATTGTTAATCAACTTCCAAGCTACTCAATGCTCGATACTACATTTCAATCAACCTTTGTTATTCGTTTCATCATCAAACTTCACAAAGCTCATGAATTCATCCATGGTACATTTCAAGTTCATCATCAATTCACAAAATTTAAGCATGGGTTTTGTAGAGCAAGAAGCAACGATTACAAATACGTAGAAATTATCAAAAACTGAGGTAAAAACACGTACCAATTTAAGCTTGAGCTTGCCGAAACCTAAAATGCTTCAATGGCTATTCCTTTCTTCAATATTCGGTAGAAATATGCATGAAAAAGATGAGCATTTTGTCTTTTTTTTATTTAATACACCTTATTTCATGATTTACCATTTTACCCTTTAATAATTCATTTAAATTCCCACCAACTAAAGCTCATTTTTGTCCATCCATTCTTTTAATGGTTTATTAACAACATTAGGACTTCTCATGTAGAAAGCCATGAAAAATAAACACTTTAACAATCAGCACACAGCTTTTGCATTTGATGCGATTTAATCCTTTTTGCTAATTAAGCACATGATCGATAAAATTTTCACATACAACTTTCACACATGCTCAATCACATATTATAAAAACCAAAAATAATATTAAAATATTTTCCAATATCAGATTTGTGGTCCCGAAACCACTGTTCTAACTTGGGTCTAAACTGGGCTGTTACAAAATAACTCATCACAAATAGTTTCTAAACAACATGCATCAAGTACTAAGTTAAATACTCATTCATATAGCTTAATCAATAACGTAAAACATCAAAACCAAGTCCGAGTAGTTGTCATCATGCTAACATCAAGGACAAAGTATTCTAACATAATAATAACATGAAATTCACATAAGCCAACTCAATTGTCCAAAAATCAGCAACTCAAACAGGTTCTACCATATTGCCAATTTCCCTAAAATAAATAGAAATAAATAAGCACCTACGAAGAATGTTCGAACTTCCTTGGATCACTCCCTTGGATACCACACCATGACAACACTAATCTGCAAACGTTGAAATGAAGGAGATGTGTAACACTCCTAATCCGTATCCGTCGTCGGAGTAGGGTTACGAGGTATTACCGATCAATTCACAACATGTAGCATACTTTTATCAACATAAAACATTCATTCTTATAAATCATTCAACACAATCGCATTGTCCCTTATAAGGGCATATAAGGCCTTAAACATGCTTTAGAAGTGACGGGACTAAACCGATAACATACTAAAATTTTGGAAAACTTAGAAATTTTTCATGTAATCAGGGGTCACACGCCTATGTGAAAAGGTCGTGTGCCTCACACGGCTAGTAGACACGCTCGTGTCTTAGGCCGTGCGGAAACAGGGCATACATACTGACTTGCATCACACGACCAAAGACACGCTCGTGTGCCAGGCCGTGTGAAAATTGGAGGGTATACTGACTTGGGTCACACGGCCGACCATATGCCCGTGTGTTAGGCCGTGTGCCATTTAGGGGGTATACTGACTTGTACCACACGACCGATCACACGCCCGTGTGTGAGACCGTGTGGAGCATATTGACTACGCTTCAATATCAACACCAGGAGACACACGGTCATGTAACATAACCGTGTGTCACACATGGCTGAGACACACGCCCGTGTGGATAAAAATAGGCTATTTACCAAGCCATTTTATCACCTATTTTACATAAACCTATTCAAACTCAAATGGCACCATTTCAAGACACTAATATCATCCAATTACCATCAATACCAATCTCAAATATGCTATAATTTACCATCTAATTTCATACCTAAATTCACATATACAATTCAATCAAATAACTATTCCACACTTATATCATCAAGCACAAATTCACAAGCATATAACTACTCAAATTATCAACTTCAATCACACCTTATAGATCAATTACCAAACTCAAAATATAGCCATTTGAGCAATTATAAAACCATAACCACATTCATGCCAAAACATACCAAAATAAGCCATCACTCATGGCTATATATATAAACCAAAACATATACATTTACAAGCCATTTCTAATGGCCAACATACATCAATACTAACATCATTTACAAGCCAACTCTCATGGCTATAATTACAACCAAAATACCACATCTATCCTTTACATGCCATATACCATACATGTATAATTCAAAAGTACCAACTTAGATGTTTGATAGTGAGATGATGTTCCCGACGATTCCTGGATTCGAGCTAGCCTCGATTCTCTATAAAACATAGAAAAATAACACGAAGTAAGCTTCATAGCTTAGTAAGCTCGCAGGTGAATAATTCAATTCATCAAATAAATGTAATTCAACCAATTACACATGAGAAAATCATATACACATTATCTACAAACCTTTTTCATGTCTTAAAACATGATCAAATACAAACTCATCGAACTTTCTTTATTTAATACTTGAATATGTTCCGTACATACCTGTATTATCTCGTACTAACCTCTTTTTCAACCACATTGTTCGTTTACCCATTGAACCATTCAGAATAGAAATTGAATATTCAGGAGTCTTGTATGATAAGTACCTATACCATGGCCCATAGCCAAGGTAACTTATCCAAAGAACTATTATCATGGCCCGAAGCCAAATCATCTGATATGCATGGCTCGAAGCCAAATCGGTAAAATACGAACCCGAAGTGCTACTATCATGGCCCGAAGCCAACTCAATGTATCACTTACTAACATGTCCATAGTACCCAAAACTATTCCTAAGGTTCAACCGGGCTTTCACACTTTTCGTTTCTATCGCCGAATGCATTCGTAGAGTTGTTTCCACAATTCATACATCATCCATAATTGCATTTTAATAATTTATGCAATATTAAAGCATTTTAACACACATTTATAATGTAATCATCACATACGAACTTACTTCGTATTCGAAATTGACAGATCGAATAGACTACTCGATAACCTTGCTTTTCCCTCGATCTAAATCCAAATTCTTTCTTTCTTGATCTATATGTATTCAAAATTAACTCATTTAATCATCTACTCATTCAATTTAATTCGAAAAATACACATTTGGGCATTTTTTCACATTTTCTCCTAATGTTTCACAACTTTTACAATTTAGTCCTTATTTTCTAAAATCACAATTCATGCAATTTAATCCAATTTCACCTTAGCCGAATTTCACTAGTGCCCCTAGTAGCCTACATATTTCATTTTTCACAAATTTACCACATAAATTTCACATATTTCAATTTAGTCCCTTTTTAACATTTTTGTCAAAAATCACTTAACAAAACATGTAAAACTATCATCAAGCTTTCATATTTAAACATTAAACTTCAAAGAACACATAGATTCAACAATGGTAACTCTCAAAATCTTTAGCAGTTTCGAAATTAAAGGTACAGGTTAGCTAGAACACGAAGCAACGATCTCAAAAACGTAAAAATCATCAAAAACTGAGCTCAAAACATACCTAATTTCTTGACTTTCCTTAGCTGAATGAAAAACCCTATTTCTCTTCTTCTTCTCCTTTAATTTCGACAATAAGAAGAAAGATGAACAAATGTTTTAACTTTTTTTATTATAATAACCTTTATTAACCAAATTACCTATTTAACCTTAATGAACATTAATAATTTGAAATTTACCAAGCCACTATCATCCACTATCATGTTAATGGTCTAATTTAAACATAAGGACCTTAACTTTAAGGTTCTATAGATATTAGACACTTTTAGCTAATAGAACACAAGTTTTGCACTTTACACGATTTAGTCATTTTTCTCCAATTAACCATTTAAATGATAAAATTAGCTCACGAAATTTTCACACATATCAAATAACATGATGTAAAAAAATAAAATAATATTAAAATAATTTTTTTGACATTAGATTTGTGGTTTCAAAACCACTGTTCCGATTTAGCTAAAACTGGGCTGTTATAGGATGAGCTTTTGCAAGCTCAGTGAATGAATAGAATAACCATAGCATAAACATGTCATCATGCAACACAACCAGTCATTCATTCACAAGTAGCATATTCTTAAGTCTAGCATCATCTAATATTAAAACATGCATAGCCTAGGAGTCTTTTCGTAGCACATGTACAAAATCGTTCAAGCATAGAACATATTCCACACAATTATATAACATAAGATAAAATGAGATATAATGACACTTGGATTATGAAACAAGTAGTGTAACGCCTCAGTTTTCCATTAATTTTAGCTTTTGTAATTTCAAGACACAAATACCTATATACTTTAGTGGTTGAGTGATTTGGGTGTGTTTGGGTGTGTCTGGGAGGTCCCAAGTTCAAGTCTCAACTTGGGTGAATTTGGTATTTTTATGATTAAAGCCCAAACTTTGGTTAGTAGGCTTATAAGTATTTAATTGTAAGGACATGTCAGAATGGGCCTGCTAGTCTGGTGGCTAAGTGGAGTGTTGAGGTTGTTGGAGGTTGGGAGTTCGAATCCTTGCGCAGGCAAGGGATGTATTTCTGCTGCCAATGCTGTGTAGGTGATAGTCAAGAGAGATTTGGGGAGATGATAGGGGTAATATCAGAAAATCTGTTCAATTTTCCTCTTCCTCTTCCTTTCTTTTTGCTGTTCAATTTTCTTCCTCAAACCCCTGCCAAAATTTTACTGCTCTCCCTCCTATCCCGATTCTTCCTTCTTTCAATCATTTCTGTAATACGTATTCGGGATGCGCTTACGGTAAGTTGTGGGTTAGATTATATTAGCTATTTTTTTAATTGTTAAAGGTTTTAAAAGGGGTTTTGTTATGCTTAGGAGATATTTGAGAGGCTGGAATCAACATGACGTCGATTTAACTCAAAGTGGTGACCGATTCGGTAGCAATAAGTCGATTTTACGTTGTTGGGATTAATCGATTTAGACTCATTTTTGGGTTTTAAGAGTTGGAATATTTTGATTATAGGTACTAGTGATCTTGGGATTGTGTAGGCAGCAAAATCAAATCAGGTGTGTACCGAAAAATACAGAAAACGAGGTTTCAGTGGAAGCCAAAAACCTTACTGTCGACGCCACATGGATGTGTGGTCGCTCGTGTGGTAGGCCGTGTGCAAGACTGTTAGTCACCACACGGTCGTGTGATCGACTAGCCAGGCCGTGCACGAGCGACATGACCATGTGACGGTACTGATATATTCCCAGGATGAGAGTGAGCATGCTGAGCACTTAAGGATAGTTGTACAGATTTTGCGGGATAATCAGTTGTATGCCATGTTTAGCAAAAGTGAGTTTTGGCTTAAGGAAGTTGGATTTTTGGGACATATTGTCTCGGGAGATGGAGTCTGAGTTGACCCAAGTAAGATACCAGCTATTATAGATTGCAAACTGCCAAAAAATGTATCTGAAGTTAGAAGTTTTCTAGGCCTAACTGGCTATTACAGGTGGTTCGTTAATGGGATTTCCATATTAGCGACATCAATGACGAGACTATTACAGAAGAATGTAAAGTTTGACTGGACAAAAAAGTATTAACAGAGTTTTGAGAAATTGAAGGCAATGTTGACAGAAGCTCCAATTCTAGTACAACTTGAGTTGGGAAAAGAATTTGTGATCTATAATGATGCATCCTTAAATGGATTAGGCTGTGTACTTATGCAAGAAGGCAAGGTGATAGCATATGCCTCCAGACAGCTAAAGCCTCATGAGAAGAACTACCCGACGAATGACTTGGAGTTAGCTGCCATAGTTTTTGCACTGAAGATTTGGAGACACCATTTATATGGTGAAAATGTCAGATTTTCACTGATCACAAAAGCTTGAAGCATCTGATGACGCAAAAGGAGTTGAATTTAAGGCAATAGAGATGGTTAGAGTTGATAAGTGATTATGAGTTGGTCATCGACTACCATCTGGGAAGGGCGAACGTAGTCGCCGATGCTTTGAGTAGAAAGTCCTTATTTGCATTGTAACACCCCAAACCTGGCCCATGCGTTAAGGCTAGATTTGACATGTCACACGAAATAAATGTACATATAGTCCTTTTAAATTTACGTAAAACAGATTTTCAAAAAATTTATCATGGAGTTTATTGAAAACTAAGGTTGATTGATAAATCAAACAATTTGAGACGTAATAGTTTATAAATCGAAACTTTAGGAAATTTATTTAATATTTCGAGAAGATTTAAAAGAATTTGATAGATGATAATAAAATTGATGAACATTTTAAAAAGAAAATTTTAGTGAGTTAAAATATTTACGAAAGTTATTACGAAACCCCTTTTTCATATCCATTTGAGAAAATCATTTATTTAAGTTTTAGAAAAATCCCTCTTTGAAGCATT
Source organism: Gossypium australe (assembly GCA_005393395.2). Lineage (NCBI taxonomy): Eukaryota > Viridiplantae > Streptophyta > Magnoliopsida > Malvales > Malvaceae > Gossypium > Gossypium australe. Next base: position 40,227,775 of record CM016623.1, read on the forward strand.
TAAAGCAAATTATAAATCCATCAGACATAAAATAATTAAAAATTTATATAGAGGCCTTATTACAACATAAAACCCAAAATAGCAAAAGTAATTAAAATACTAAAAGAAATCCGAAATCCAAATTTTAACCGTTTACGAAGTATGGCCTCCACCAAGATATCCATAGCCCAAGTCCCCATTACTGTCCATTACCTGAAAAGGGTAACCCACTTACCGTTGTCCACTGGGCCAAAAATCCAATTAAGCATTTATTGGGCCAAAGCCCATTTTCAATTATAACATAATAACATGTATAGAATGAATGTGATATGCAATTTCCAAAACCAAACTTAATTTCCATCCGCTATACACCATCCATACCAACCAGCACACCTGTGGGAAGCTTTAGTCACCCACCCCGCCAACACACCAAAACAGGCTTTAAGCCGTATATCAATTTGTGGACAAGCCAGCAAAATTACAAAGTTTACATGGCATTGTCATTTTTCAGATTTGTGGCAGAGCCATCAGAATTTTGTAGCAAAGCTACCAGAACTTCTCTTCGTCAAATATCCCAACCCATGCAAATCATGAATATAGTATGCAAATTCATTTACAACAATCCATTCATATAATTATTACTAACATATGACCCATTATAAAAATTTTCACAATCTGGCCCATATCACATTTTGGCCCATATAGCACATATCACACTTGGCCCATATATCAAATATCATATTTGGCCCATATATCAAATATCACATTTGGCCTATTTATGAAATATCACATTTGGCCCATATATCAAATATCACATTTGGCCCATATATCAAATATCATATTTGGCCCATATAGTCACTTTTATCGTTTTGGCCCATTGAGGGCAATTTTGTAATTTTCACAGTCTTAATACCGATTTCATAGTCTTTACCACTATAGTGATAAAAAATGCCATTTTACCCGATTTCACTATGTGATTTAATCAAGCGATTAATACGATATAATTATCTAACCCATGAAATACGGTGTGAGATTACACACCTGATTACGGTAAGCACTACACTTTCCTAAACGTCAACACCTAAAAATATTTTAACGCTCGATTTGATCGTTAACACTTATAGTAAATCTTCTCTAAAATAAACGGTCTAGGTTTTTACCCTCAGAATCGCGAATAACTAGTATTTGCCGGTTCTCCCCGGTTGACAGTCCACAACCCAGTGGAAAATCCAGAATCGTTGGTGCCTCACGATTGCGAACAAGCTCGAATAGTTGATTTCACCGGATGAGGGTCCACAACCCGGTGGAAAATCCCGAATCACCGAAACAACCCTTCGTTTGAATCTAGAAGGGATCGGAAATCCGCTCCTTTTTCGATCACTATTCACCACTCCTTTTGATTCGATCTTGTTTGCCACAAAATCCTTACGTTCAAAGGATGAGAATCGAGTGATAGAGTCCTTATGATAAAATCAGTTAATCAACACAATCTTTAACGAATAAAAAGTAATATAGAACCCTTCGAAACAATTTCTTACATTGAACGATGATATATCTTTTTCACACGATCTTTCTATGGCTAGGGTCGATTAAACGATGTAGGAACAATCGGCACTCCACTATACCACGAGTGTTCAAAGATGACCACTCGAATGAAAAAGAGGGTTCAATGGAAGGATGGAAGATTCGGCTATAGTGAAAATATTGGAGAGGATGATGGTCAATAACATTCGGCCATGGTGAAATATTAAAGAGGGAGTGATGTTTGAGAGTTTTGCAAGAAGAAAAGAAGAAGAAAAATAGGGTGTTTATGTTTCGTTTTTTTCAAGAATAGGAGATGAACAAAGAAAAAGTCTTGAGGCTAGTGTGCATTCGGCAAAAAGAAGAAAGAAAAGAAAAGAAAATGCCCCTTCAAGGTAGTGTGGTTTCGGCACAAAGAGGAAAAGATTTTGGGGAGAAAGAAAGATAATTCCGAAATGGTCAAAATGAAATGGCCAAAAAGAAAGCAAAAGTTTACCTATTGTTCATGATACATTCGACTAGGGAGAGGAAATTAGAGAGAAAAACTTTGAAGAGAAACACAAAAATGCCAAAATGCCCTAAGTGACCAACTAGCACCTAAACCTTACCAAAAGCCATCAAAAATTCGGCCACCCCCTAGCCCCTAAAACCGTCCAAGTACATGGCCAAATGGTCAAAGTTTGGCCACCCAAACTTTCCAAAACATCTCCCTTGGAATAAGCCTTATGTTCCCCCTACATACCTTTTCCATATGATTCCTTTCCCTAAGTTGAATCTTGCCTTTTCTCTTAGCCATCTTGCCATAAAAATAAAAGTCCAACTTACCATAAATTTAATGCTTGACCGACACTATAGGGAAGGAAAGCAAAAATAAAATTCTCACATGCACACAAAGGGATTCGAACTCCTTCTTTCAAGGTAACACACATGTCGCCATATCCCCTTTACTAAATGCTCACTTATGCTTACTTTTTACCACTTAATTACCTTAAGCTTTAAGGTCACTTATTCCATTTCCTTAAAGTACTAAATACCAAAAATTGTTTCAAATCCAAAATAAATCCCAAGCCTTCTCAGGACTATTTAAACACACACATTGGATAATTTAACAAGCTGAGCCCCAAAACAATGCAACATATAAAAACTCAAATTTTAGGATGTTACAATTCTACCCCCTTAAAGAAAATTTCGTCCTCGAAATTAACTTGGTTAAAAGAGGTGAGGTATTACTGTCGAATTGTGTCTTCAGGCTACCACGTAGCTTCCTCCGCTCTGTGATTACGCTATAGAACCTTAACCAACGGTACTGACTTCTTTCTTAGTACCTTTACATCTCGATCTAAAATTTTCACTGGCTCTTCCTCGAATGACAAGTTAGTCCTTAACTCAACTTCCTCTACCGGTACTATGTGACGAATCCGATCGATAACGCCTCAACATTGAGACATGGAAAACACTGTGAATCTGACTCAACTCCGGAGGTAATTCAAGCTGATAAGCCACTGGTCCTACACGCTTCAACACACGGTACGGTCCGATGAACTGATGGCTCAACTTGCCCTTCCTTCCAAATCTGAAGATCTTCTTCCAAGGTGAGACCTTTAGAAAGACCTGATCTCCCACCGCAAACTCAATGTCCTTATGCTTCAGACCCGCATACGACTTTTGTCTATCCGAAGCTTCCTTTAACCGCGCCCAAATTACCTTTACCTTTTCTTCCGTCTCCGATATCAATTCAGGACCCAATGCCTGTCGTTCTCCTAATTCAGTCAAACAAGTAGGGGTACGACACCTACGACCATACAATGCTTCATAGGGTGCCATTTGGATACTGGATTGATAGTTGTTGTTATACGCAAACTCTGCCAACGGTAGAAAATCCTCCCAACTACCTCTGAAGTCAATCACACAACCCCTTAACATGTCTTCCAAAATCTGAATTACTCTTTCTGACTGACCGTCTAACTAAGGATGAAAAGCCGTACTGAAATTTAACTTTGTTCCCAAAGCTTCATGTAAAGCTTTCCAAAACCGTGATGTAAACCTAAAGTCCCTGTCCGATATAATAGACACTGGTACCTCATGCAACCTCACGATCTCTGCTACATACAACTTAGCCAACTTCTGCAGTGAGTAATCCGTACGAACAGGTAGAAAATGGGCAGTCTTCATCAATCAATCCACTATTACCCAGACGGAATCCTTCTTAGTAGGTGATAAGGGTAACCCACTAACAAAGTCCATCGTTATCCGTTCCCATTTCCATAATGGAATTTTTACCGGTTGCAACAATCCCGACGGTAATTGGTGTTCTGCCTTCACTTGTTGACAAGTCAAGCACTTACCCACAAAATCAGTAACCTCCCGCTTCAATCCTGGCCACCAATACTGCTCACGGAGGTCTCGATACATTTTATTTCCTCCGGGGTGCATAGCATAAGGGCTACTATGCGCCTCTCGCAGAATCACTTGTCTCAAATCCGAATCCTTGGGCATACAAATTCTTCCGTGAAAACACAGTACTCCATCCTTACTCAATCCAAAATCCCCTATTACACCACTTTCAACTTGTTGAATTAAGGGACCCAACCTTTCATCTGATAACTGCTTCTCCTTGATCTGTTCTAACCACACAGGCTTCATCTGAAGTTTCGCTAGCAAACTGCCATCTTCATACAAACTAAGATGAGCAAACATTGCTCTCAACTTCGATATCACCTTACGACTCAACGCGTCTGCCACCACGTTAGCCTTTCCAGGATGATACTCGATTGAGAAGTCATAATCCTTCAACAGCTCTATCCATCTCCGCTGTCTTAAGTTCAACTCCTTTTGGGTAAGGAGGTACTTCAGACTTTTATGATTCGTATAAATAATCGACTTCTCATCGTACAGGTAGTGCCTCCAAATCTTCAAAGCAAAAACCACCGCAGCCAACTCCAAATCATGAGTAGGATAATTGACTTCGTGCGGCCTTAACTGACGAGATGCATAAGCCACCACTTTACCACCTTGCATCAACACACATCCCAAGCCCGTGTGTGACGCATCGCTGTAAACAATAAACTCTTTTCTAGCCTCTGGTTGAATCAGTACGGGCGCTTCCGTCAGAATCTTCTTCAATTTCTCAAAACTCTCTTGCTGCTGATCTGACCACACAATGGTACTCCCTTGCGCAACAGTTTAGTTAGAGGTGCTGCAATCAACAAAAACCCCTCAACGAAACGCCTGTAGTAGCCAGCCAACCCTAGGAAACTCCGAATCTCAGCCACTGACTTCGGTGGTTTCCAATCCAACACAGCCTTTACCTTCTGAGGATCAACTTTGATTCCTTCGACCGACACAACATGTCCTAAGAAAGTCACTTCCTTCAGCCAAAATTCACACTTACTGAATTTGGCATAAAGTTGCTTTTCTCGCAATATTTGTAATACTATGCGCAGATGTGAGTCATGCTCTTCTTCATTCCTCGAGTATACTAAGATATGATCTATGAACACCACCACAAACCGGTCTAAGTAGGGTTGAAAGACTCGGTTCATCATGTCCATAAATGCAGCTGGTGCATTGGTCAATCCAAACGGCATCACCAAAAACTCATAATGTCCATAATGAGTTCGAAATGCCGTCATATGAATATCCGCCTCCTTAACCTTGAGTTGGTGATAACCCGATCTCAAATCTATCTTGGAGAAAACTGAAGCTCCTCTCAATTGATCAAACAGGTCATCGATTCTCAGCAATGGATACCTATTCTTGATCGTCAATTTATTCAACTGCCTATAATCGATGCACATACGCATCGACCCATCATTCTTCTTGATGAAAAAGACCGGTGCTCCCCATGGTGACACACTCGGTCGAATGAATCCCTGATCCAACAACTCCTGAATTTGAGCCTTAAGCTCCACTAACTCCTTCGGCGCCATCCTATATGGAGTAATGGATATTGGAGCCGTTCCGGGCAAAAGCTCAATGCCAAACTCTACTTCCCGGTTTGGAGGTAAACCCGAAAGTTCATCGAGAAAAACATCTAGAAATTCTTTCACCATTCTAACACCTTCCACCTATAATTCCTTGACATCCAAATCACAAATGAAGGCTAGGAATGCTCCATACCCTTTTTGCACCAACTTTTCTGCTTTTAAAGCAGATATCACATTTGCTAAATAGTTTCTCTGTTCGCCCATCATCACCACTTCCTTATCTTCCAAAGTCCTTATCGACATCCGCTTTGCAGCACAATCCAAGTGCGCACGGTGCTTCACCAACCAGTCCATGCCCAAAATAAGGTCGAACTCACCGAAAGGCAGTTCCATCAAATCCGCCAAAATATTTCTCTTTTAATTTCCAAGGGCACGTCTCTAAACAATTTATCCACTATCACAGACTGTCCTAAAGGACTAATTACCGTCATCTTTCTATCAGTAATCTGAGATCTAATGTTCAGGTTTCCAGATATAGTGCTAGCAACATACGAATGGGTAGATCTGATATCTATCAAAGCAGTAACAGGTACATCAAAGATGAAGAACGTACCAGTTATCACATCAGGTGCATCACCATCCTCATGGCATCTGACCGCATAAACTAACCCTGGCTGCCTCGCCTCCGCGTTACCCCTGAAGCCATTACCTCTGCCCGTTGCACCTTGACCACGACCACCGCCATTACCACCTCGACCTGGTCCACGACCCCTCGGTGGCTGCTGAGCGCCTCTAGCTGGCTGTGCATCATGGTTACGAGCTTCTTGAGTCGGAGCAGTCCGTCGAGGACAATCCTTAAGCTGATGGTCCTTAGAACCACATTTGAAACACCCACCGGTTCTTTTCCAACATTCACCAGGGTGTCGTCTTCCACAGTCAGCACATGGTTGAATCTGATTGGTAGTAGCAGATACTCTAGTTTGAGCTGGCTCATCATTCCTGGGCCTCTTCTGAAACCTTTTAGTGGGAGCCAAGTACTTAAAGTCCCTCTTACCTCTGCCTTTGTCTCTTTCTTGGTTCTGACGCTCGGAGTTCTTAGCCTCTTCAGCTATTTTGGCTTTCTCCACAAGCGTGGAAAAAGTCCTTTCTTGTTGTGGGGCTATCAGTTCCCGCAACTCATCATTCAGCCCGTCCTCAAAACGTACACAACGCTCATGGTCAGTTGGTACTATAGTCTGAGCATAACGACTCAAAAGTAGAAATTCTGCCTCGTAAGCGGCCACCGTCTTATTTCCTTGAACCAGATTCAAAAATTTCTTCCTCTATGCATCCACATAACTTGCCCCGACATACTTTCCTTGGAATGCAGTTTTGAAGAAATCCCAAGTAACACGTTCAGCCTGAGTGCCTTCTCGAACAGTGAGCCACCATTGATACGCCTCGTCCCTCAACAAGGACACAGCTCCTCTTAGTTTCTACTTGGCAGTACACTCTAGGTCGTCCATGATCCGTTCCACTGCCTCGAGCCAATATTCTGCTACATTTGGGGCTACACCCGAGACACCCCTAAAAACCTCGGTACCGCTTGACCTAAGTTGTTCCGAAATTGATCCATGAGCTGCTGGCCCAGTTCTAGCCCCAACAACCCTTTCTAAGACTCGTAACATTACTTGAGTCAAAGCAATGTCCTCCCTCATATGGTCATGTGATCCAGTCTCAGTCCCGGGTAACGCAGGTGCATCTATTTCCGGCATGTGTCCCGACGCTTCAGACGCAACCCTAGCACCTCGGCCTCTACCACGGCCACGTCTACCATGTCCACGTCCTCTAGCGCTCATTTTGACTATTTCGGTTTTGTCTGATTACAAGTTTTATGAATCAGTATACTATTTCAGTGTTTATTAAAGATATTTTATGAGAAATAAGAAGTAGAGTTGTTTTCGCAAACACATCCTATAGTCTCAATCTCTATAGTTTTAACACCTAAAACTAAAAGTTCTAGAGTGTTCCAATAGTCATATCACAATAATAATCAAATAACATACACTTACTTGACTTGGTGCCGGATACCCGTGGTGCTTCTTTTTTTGAAACATGCATTTTAACTTTACAATTCAAAACAACTTTGGAAAATATTTTTGAACCCAAACCACAACCGAGTTTTGAAACTGTGCTCTGATACCATAAAATGTAACACCCCAAACTCGGCCCATGCGTTAAGGCCAGATTTGACATGTCACACGTAATAAATGTACATATAGTCCTTTTAAATTTAAGTAAAACATATTTTCAAAAAAATTATCATGGAGTTTATTGAAAACTAAGGTTGATTGATAAATAAAACAATTTGAGACATAATAGTTTATAAATCAAAACTTTAGGAAATTTATTTAATATTTCGAGAAGATTTAAAAGAATTTGAGAGATGATAATAAAATTGATGAACATTTTAAAAAGAAAATTTTAGTGAGTTAAAATATTTACGAAAGTTATTACGAAACCCCTTTTTTCATATCCATTTGAGAAAATCATTTATTTAAGTTTTAGAAAAATCCCTCTTTGAAGCATTTAAAGCAAATTATAAATCCATCAGACATAAAACAATTAAAAATTTATCTAGAGGACTTATTACAACATAAAACCCAAAATAGCAAAAGTAATTAAAATACTAAAAGAAATCCAAAATCCAAATTTTAAATGTTTACAAAGTATGGCCTCCACCAAGATATCCATAGCACAAGTCTCCATTACTGTCCATTACCTGAAAAGGGTAAGGAAAATAGGGTGAGTTACTAGAACTCAGTGTGTAACCCACTTACCGTTGTCCACTAGGCCAAAAATCCAATTAAGCATTTATTGGGCCAAAGCCCATTTTCAATTATAACATAATAACATGTATAGAATGAATGTGATATGCAATTCCCAAAACCAAATTTAATTTCCATCCGCTACACACCACCCGTACCAACCAGCACACCTGTGGGGAATTTTAGTCACCCACCCCGCCAACACACCAAAACAGGCTTTAAGCCGTATATCAATTTGTGGACAAGCCAGCAAAATTACAGAGTTTACATGGCATTTCCATTTTTCAAATTTGTGGCAGAGCCACCAGAATTTTGTAGCAAAGCTACCAGAACTTCTCTTCGTCAAATATCCCAACCCATGCAAATCATGAATATAGTATGCAAATTCATTTACAACAATCCATTCATATAATTATTACTAACATATGGCCCATTATAAAAATTTTCACAATTTGGCCCATATCACATTTTGGCCCATATAGCACATATCACACTTGGCCCATATATCAAATATCACATTTGGCCCATATATCAAATATCACATTTGGCCCATTTATCAAATATCACATTTGGCCCATATATCAAATATCACATTTGGCCCATATATCAAATATCACATTTGGCCCATATAGTCACTTTTATCGATTTGGCCCATTGAGGGCAATTTCATAATTTTCATAGTCTTAATACCGATTTCATAGTCTTTACCACTATAGTGATAAAAAATGCCATTTTACCCGATTTCACTAACATGTGATTTAATCAAGCGATTAATACAATATAATTATCTAACCCATGAAATACGGTGTGAGATTACACACCTGATTACGGTAAGCACTACACTTTCCTGATCGCCAACACCTAAAAATATTTTAACGCTCGATTAGATCGTTAACACTTATAGTAAATCTTCTCTAAAATAAACGGTCTAGGTTTTTACCCTCGGAATCCCGAATAACTACTATTTGCCGGTTCTCCCTGGTTGACAGTCCATAACCCGGTGGAAAATCCCGAATCGTTGATGCCTCACGATTGCGAACAACCTCAAATAGTTGATTTTCACCGGATGAGGGTCCATAACCCGGTGGAAAATCCCGAATCACCGAAATAGCCCTTCGTTTGAATCTAGAGGGGATCACAAATCCGCTCCTTTTCTAATCACTATTCACCACTCCTTTTGATTCGACCTTGTTTGCCACAAAATCCTTACGTTCAAAGGATGAGAATCGAGTGATAGAGTCCCTATGATAAAATCGGTTAATCAACACTATCTTTAACGAATAAAAAGTAATATAGAACCCTTTGAAACAATTTCTTACCTTGAATGATGATATCCCTTTTTCACACGATCTTCCTATGGCTAGGGTCGATTAAATGATGTAGGAATAATTGGCACTCCACTATACCATGATTGTTCAAAGATGACCACTCGAATGAAAAAGAGGGTTCAATGGAAGGATGGAAGATTAGGCTATAGTGAAAATATTGGAGAGGATGATGGTCAATAACATTCGGCCATGGTGAAATATTAAAGAGGGAGTGATGTTTGAGAGTTTTGCAAGAAGAAAAGAAGAAGAAAAATAGGGTGTTTATGTTTCGTTTTTTTCAAGAATAGGAGATGAACAAAGAAAAAGTCTTGAGGCTAGTGTGCATTCGACAAAGAGAAGAAAGAAAAGAAAAGAAAATGCCCCTTCAAGGTAGTGTGGTTTCGGCACAAAGAGGAAAAGATTTTGGGGAGAAAGAAAGATAATACCGAAATGGTCAAAATGAAATGGCCAAAATGAAATGGCCACCCAAACTTTCCAAAACATCTCCCTTGGAATAAGCCTTATGTTCCCCCTACATACCTTTTCCATATGATTCCTTTCCCTAAGTTGAATCTTGCCTTTTCTCTTAGCCATCTTGCCATAAAAATAAAAGTCCAACTTACCATAAATTCAATGCTTGACCGATACTATGGGGAAGGAAAGCAAAAATAAAATTCTCACATGCACACAAAGGGATTCGAACTCCTTCCCTCAAGGTAACACACATGGCGCCATATCCCCTTTAGTAAATGCTCACTTATGCTTACTTTTTACCTCTTAATTACCTTAAGCTTTAAGGTCACTTATTCCATTTCCTTAAAGTACTAAATACCAAAAATTATTTCAAAT